>VCRD01000278.1:135533-175980 GCA_006783055.1 Trinorchestia longiramus
ACTTAATTCTGAGACTTACAGAAAAAGACTGAACAAAAAACACAACATTGCACTATTGCAGGCTAAAAGTTTAACTTGTGAGTTTAAAATAATGGCATACGAGGAAAAAAATCCGAGCTAATCAGGAAATTCAGATCACAAACAGTGGGTTGATTGACGAAACACAGATTTTCAAGGAGAGCATTAGCTACTGTTTCATTATTTTTCTTACCCTGTCAGAGGCTGACCTTATAACGGTTTAGAATTCGACAAGGACGCCATCAATTTGTAGTTGTTGCCTGTGGAAATGAAGCAAGTTCAATTTGTGAATTGCTTCTGAAGTGCTGAGTCAGCTGCAGCAGAGGCAGACCTTGGGGCTTTCCATCCTCGCTTTATGGCAACCGAAGAAATACCAGCACCGTGTATGCAGAGGTATGTAAATATTCGCCTTCTAACGGATGGAGGAAAAGGCCTCCACACTATTAAAAATTAATGAAACAAAACCTAATAAAGCCCAAACAATCTGCTACACATAAAATGGAAGAAGTATTAGCGCCTTATCAAACATTTAATATGTTGTTGCAAAGGATGTTTTGTACTTAAAAGCAGTGCTACTATCAAGTAACTCAAAGTTACGAAATACGGTATGGTGGAACTGGCAGGAAAAGTGGAAAGTTATTTCGAGCGTAATGTCTTCAGTTGCAGTGCAGTGCTTCATCATGACCTGAATAAATTTAGATGATCACGTCCTTTTCTGTCAAAATACCAAAAAATTAATCTTCAATCAATGTCATTACTTAGAGACCGTAAGAAAATTGTTGAAAGTGAAATGCTTATTATATTGTATCAATATTTCCACTATTTCTTCTATTTCGACAGCAGCCTTCCAAAAAAACATCTATCTGTGTACTGTAGAAATTACCGACGGTTTTTTGTGTTCGAAACTTATTCAGCAACTCGGGAAATTCAATCAAAGTTATCTCCTCTGGATTGACCCACAAATCCGTTCCATCGTCTCTGATCCCCCAAATGCCTGCTTGTAATAACTGAAACTTCGTGTCCTGAATATTTTTGAGCGATTTTGCTCTACGGAACAGCAGGCGGCGGGATCGATGAAGGTACGTTCAGTTTATTAATTTGGATGGATAGCGTCGTTCACCAGGTGTCGTGTCTCAGGTTTGATTAAAAAATTTCTATCAAATTTTCTACGAGTAGTTTGAAGCCTGGAAAATAACAGCTCCCGAATGCTACTGATGCTAGCTACTCTTTATTGTAGATCCAGTTGCTGCTGTTCTTTCTCCATCCGATAAACTAATTTGTTTCATATTTGTTGAGGTGTGGGAGTTTCACAAAATCCCCTTACTTAAATGCTGGAAAGCTGAACTTGAGAAAATTAGGTCGATGAAAGTTTTGAATTTAGTTCTTAAGAGATAGAACGTAGGATTGAAAATACACCCGAAAGTCTAACTCGTACGTTCTCATGCAAATTTCGGAAGGACGACAATAACTCATTACAAAGCACACTCATATTAGAAAAAGGTCGGTTTTCTTTCATTTCATAGGCTACAAAAAAGTCAAATCATTGTAATCTACCGAAAAATAGCTGATTCTGAGAGCGAACTAAGTCGTACTGTTATATTAAATCAGACATCAACACATGTTCAATGAAATCTAATGTTGTTTTCACAATTGTTCTGTAACAGAATCGTAAGACAAAAAATCAAAATATGATGCTTTTCATCACTCTAAAATAAAAGAGTAATTATTGTTTTTGTTCACATCTCGACCTATGCCTTTTATTTTATGAACACATTCATACTTTGGAAAAGAGTTAATGACTCACTGGTTTTAAGGGCGAATTTGCTGACATTTTTTACTAGAGAGAAGATTTTTCTCTTTAGTGCCATAATTCAATGTCTTGAAGAACTGGAGGCATAATAAACTTATGGAGGCTTGCTAAGTGCGACGCATTAAGAAGATCTTCGGCCTCACGTAACAAAATTCATTTCCTCGTATTGTATTGTTAGAGTGAGATTTATACACCAAGCTTGAAGTGTATCCTCCTAAGCAAACAGCTGAGATGGCTGCTGCACATGCTCAGGATGCCCACTGAGCATGCCAAGCTATACCCTTTAAGGGCAGCTAGCACAAAAGAAACGTTCTTGCAGCAGCCCTAACAAACGATTTAAGGATAAAACAAAAAGGACATTCATGCTTTTGAGCATGAGCTCGGACAGCTTGGAGGCTGCAGCCGCCAACAGGGATGGATGGTGCGCGGTCTGGCATCAGGGTGTCATCCACTTCGACCGAAAGAACACAACAGCAGAACGAGCGACGTCGACGGTGACAGGAGAGATCCAGTCAGCCACTCCAGTTGCCGGAGCCAGGCCCCTGTTTCCAGCGTCTTAAGTGCGGACACTGGTGTGGCTCAATCCTCGGCCTCTGTAGTTACCGACACACTCACCAGCCGAGACAAGAAGAGGTTCCGTTTTATATAACGGGTGGAATAGAAGTTACTTCATTCTTTGAAAAATTAATGAATCTTAATGAAATAGAGCCAATAAAATGTGTTACATATCAAATGGAAATGAGAATCTTGTATTTCTATCAAGTATTGAGGATATTACTGCAAAAAATATATTGTACTTAAAAACAGCATGACGAAAATGAAGAAATATAGCGCAGCAAATAAGAAAAGGGCAAAGTTATTTCAAACACGATGAATACAATAATTAATGTCGTGAAAAACCTGTTCCACGATTAAATGTTGTCATGGAGTTCCTCTGTCCAACTGAAGCCCCTTTCTAAATTTATTTTGAGATGGAGTGCAACGAATGCTAAAGAAAAGCATCACAGTGTGTGGGTATGAAATAAATTCAGTCTGAAATAGAGAAACAATCTATGGAAAAAAGTTAGTCCTTTAACGTCCATGGAATTTTTTGATTGAACAGAATTATCACTCATCTTTACTCATTTGTATGTAATTTTACCCAACTTTTGAAACTAACATTTAGAACATAGTGTGAAGTGAATGATTCATTGATGATGGTGTTGAATGAATGATTTCTAATGTACTTCAAGAACGCCAGTGGTCAAGATAGGGTTAATACGAGTATATCTATTTTAATTAAGACCTACAATTTCTCTATAGACTCATATGCAAATTTCGATAATAATTTTATTTTAATCAGTGCCAAAGATGGCAGCCTCAATGATTATGGAAGCAAGGGCAGAAAATCCAGCTGGGACCTCAATCTGCGTCATTTAACACCAAAGGCAAAGAAATTTTTGCTCTGCAGAAGCAGAAGATTTTCAGTCCTGACTCCGGACTCATTAGCGTGCCAGGTGGTCTGTGCACCAGGTGGTCTCCTTTTCCAATATCAACCAAGCTCTAGGAATGTTAATATGTCTTTCATTTCTTACCCAGTGAAGAATGTTACTTAAAATATCAATTTTTTGAAAAGACAGGAACGTACTTTATAAAAATTTAACCGTATTTTCTTCAGTCCTATAAATTTTCGCTTGAATGTGAATGTGTCAGAACATTTTGCCTCGTATGAATATGAATGTGTCTGATCGCTTTGAAACACTTTGTATTAACTGCTCTTAAGGAAAACTATTTTGATCTAAATAAATTTGTAATATAGTGTCCTTTTTTCAGGGTGCTATTATGAAATCCTTGGGAAAACTCTGCCTGGCATTCAGCCATGTGGCTCAACACAAACCTTTAGTTGATTATTTTAAAATTTAATTTCCCTCTCAAAGTTCTTTGTTTTCAAAATATCCGGCTAAGTTTAAAAAACAGAAACAATTAATTTATTTATATATGTTTTAGGAGCTTATTAGCGTTGTTTTGTAACTACATAGAATTGTATAATATTTTCATTAATGATCTATTATTTTAAAGTGTTGAGTCGGTTTCAACAGCTGAATCCTTTTTGAAACTTTGATTGTCCTCATCTGTTGTCGGCAAGAATGATTTTGTACGACGATTATATAGTTATAAACTATGGAAAACTGAAATATGGAATCACAGGAAGTAGGTATAGCATGTGTATAATCATGTTATTGTATTAATTTTGTTATGATTGATGTCTTACGCCGCCTGCCTGATACGATTTTCTCTTAAGATATGAGTCTTCTTCCTACACTCCTGTCTTTTTTGCTTATGGCTCATAATTTGATTAATCTTTATTGGTGGGCCAATAGAATAATACAGGTCCAGGTTCTTTGATTTTAAATTTTTTACTCTTAAGAGGCATTTTAACATCATTGGTCGGTAAAGTAGTATTCTTCTTTAGTTCGTTGTCAGATTTCAATCAGATGTGTTATCGTATAATTTTAATGACATATATTTAACAAAAAAAGACTAGCTTCCATTGTAGGTTTGATCTTCATCGAACATTGCACAGGATACATATAAATGCATAAAAATTGAATGCATACTTAAACTGACTGATGCTGGTTGCAGCAGACACATCACGCACATTTTTGTCCTCACTACAATGTTCATCTGCTAACTGAAAACGAAATTAGATTTTTACTGCTATTCGTACGGTGGATAGAATTCTTAAAGCAATTTTTTCAGGAAGTAAGTATTTGATATAATATGTATTGTGATATTATTTTGACTCTAAATATTATGTGCAATAGTTTTCATGATTATGCATTACGTAGTTCGAGGCATGGGATAGTTTTTGTACGGTAAATGTAGTTGGACCAGAGTTCAGAATTTTTCCCATTCAATGAACAATTCGTGGTACCGAATAACGAGAAAATCCTGTTGATATTGACAGTTAAATGCAAGTACACTAGTGGAGCACATCGATTAATGGCGTTTGACGATTCGTTACGAATAGAGTGGGCTTTAAAATTATGATATAAAGGTGAAAAAATTTCCGAACCTAGCAAAGAAAACTCAAATGCAACAGTCATCAGCTTCTTATTGTTTATCTCCTCGAGATAATGACACCGCAGAGTACATATGTCATATAGGATAAATTTGTTAGTTAAATCTTCGTTAAAAAATCCGTAGATTATTTCCCCCTGGAGGGCTTGTTGTTAAAAAGAATATCGGAACAGCAACAGAATGATTCCTTCTCGCCTTGCTGATTCACTACCCGCTGACCAACTGGTGCACAGGCCCCAGAACAGCAGGAGAAAAAGTAGGGGGAAGGAGGAACAGTAAAAACCACATAATCTCCTGCAGGTGTAAGATCCTGTGAGTCGATGATTTTAAATATTATCAGTGACATTTGAATCCTTCCGTTTAATTTTTTTTTTCATAATAAAAAATATGAGAATTCATATTACAAATACATAATTTTAATGCCCCATGCCTCGCATGAGGCATCAAAAGGTGTAGAGTTAATTTGAAGGCACAGATAGATTTTAATGCACAATGAGCGTCGAAATTCCATAAAAATATTAAATTTGTTTAAACAATTGCCTGAGAAATTCTGCAACGTCCTTGTTTTCAAGACTAGCATATAAGTTTTGATGCTCACGGAACAAAAGACATAAATATATGAGAAAAACGAAATCCCTTAATAAATTTTACTCAGTCGATCGGGACTCACAAGATGCAGTGCAGTGTGATGCATAGCTGAACAATTCTGCTATGCAATTCTTAGAATTCTATTTTTGAGCCTTTATTCTCAATAACACAATGCTAAGGTCTGCATTTTCCATAGAAATTTGTGATAATGTCAAGCTGTGCAAAATAATATATTTCTCAATTCCGATTTCGTCATTTTGTGGCTCTTCCAGAGAAAGTTTTCCAGAATTCCTATTTGATACAAAATTTGTCACAAATTGTATTTGTGCTTGGCCTTAGGAATCAAATTATTCAAACTAATCAATGTAACCCACACCTGTAAAAATAAATCATGAATGTCGTGCACTGTGAAAATGATTCCACAATTTAATAGTCTGAAGAGTTTCACCAGATCCCAATACCTCTTGTAGCTTTTATAACATCACAGGGGCTATTGAACGCCGATCTACTGAGAAACAGACCAGGAAGCTACGACGGGCCACAACTTTTATTCTGATATAATTGAGTGTTGAGTCGTGCTGCGCCGCAGCGGGAGAACAAGACTATGGAGCGCTCTTTTCTGATGTTCGAGGAAAATGATGCTATGCAATTATTATTATAAAGAGAGCATTAGTTGGGTATCAAGTTACACTGACTGCTGCGTTTGTTTTTTACTCATCTATACTGTACACTGCACGCAGTACAAAAAACTACGCAAGTAGGATAAAAAACTTTCAAAAATTAAAGCACGATTTGAAACTAACCTACTTGGGTTTTCAACCCTTGATTTTTTTAAAATTAGCATGATTTTCCATAATAGATCTAATTTCTGCATGAAAATAAGCATAGAGAGTCAAATTGAAGGGTGGACAGCACTAGTGGACTACTTGCATTTTTTCCCACGGGAAAAAATG
Organism: Trinorchestia longiramus; assembly: GCA_006783055.1. Taxonomy (NCBI): domain Eukaryota; kingdom Metazoa; phylum Arthropoda; class Malacostraca; order Amphipoda; family Talitridae; genus Trinorchestia; species Trinorchestia longiramus. The sequence goes on from VCRD01000278.1 coordinate 141,963, forward strand.
CAAGTAGTCCACTAGTGCTGTCCACCTTTCATATAGTAAACTACTGGATCGTAATCGCCTCTGTCAGCGCTGTGTTAGCGACAGCACGGGAGTGGACTACTTGCATTTTTTCCCGTGGAAAATATATTATATTTACCATGGGAAAAAATGCAAGTAGTCCACTAGTGCTGTCCACCCTTCAATTGATGAACATTCAATGAGAAAACGCTAGTTTGCTGATACATTCATCGGTGTTCATCAATGCAGAAGTATTACGTTACATCAATAAAACGCCATTTTTATTTTACATAAACCATGTAATATCAAATTTGGAATTGATCGTCCACATGCATCTTTTATTTAATATATTACGAAACCAAATTGTATTGTCGAGGTAACAGGTTCCAACAATTAACGAATATTCCAGGTTCTAATTCTAGGAGGTGGGGAAATTTTCTGTAGAGTTATGCAGTGTAAAAGTATAACGATAAACAATACTAAAAAATGTTGTGGTTATTGCTTCTCTCTAAAATCATACTTTCAATAAAAAGCTCTAACGAACAGATAACTTCAGAATGAATGAGCTGTATCGTACTTGTAATATTTAAATTAATATTCTTCGTCCTCTAAATTTTTGAAATGAGTTTAGCCGGGAAATGATGTAAAGGAAAACGAACAGCGGTTTTAGAACAGCGACATGAGATACGGTATAATAATGATGATTGTAATGGGTAGACTTACAATTATATCATCTAGCCTTTGAAAAATCTGATTATGAGCATAAAAGTTCACTTTTATTTTCCTCATGAGTTTCATTCGTCCATGGTCTGTGCCAATAAAATTTATGGTCCAAGGGATTTTTCATATAACAGTTGCTACGGCAACTAATTTTTAGAAAAAAAGCAATGAACGCACCCACAAAATGTGGATAACCGTGAATGAATGTGAATATTTTTATTATTGAAAATTCGTTAGTTGTATATATTTTTAATCGTAAAAACGTACTTAGGTCTTCGAATCCTAAAAAAAATAACAACAGATTAAATTTTATTATAAATGTTTCTCTATGCTATGTAATTATATCTAAATATTTATGCTAATTTCATGAGTTATAATCTTGGAATAAAGCCCATCATAAAGTCACATACTGAGCGAAAAATAAAACTTGGAAAAGTGACATGGACTGTTTTGATGCCAAATTATGAACTTTGCATGCTTATGTTTGTGATGCAAACCTATGCTAAATTTTAACGCATTGTTATAAAAGTTGTATTGGTTGCTTTAGAAACGAACTAGCATAAAACTGTCTTTCAGAAGTCAGCAACATAATTTTCAAAGCTTATGCTAATGAAGTGAGCATATTATAAAAGTTGCTGTACTATGCAGCTCGTATATTGTCTTCACTTTTCAGAACGATGAAATGATAATACTTTACAGCCTCTGCAACTAAAATGTTGGGCTCGTTGGTGAGAAATTTTGATTGAAGTCTTGAGATTTCTATGCTTCCGCCACACCAGGATTTGCAAGGCCGCTGATAGAAAATAAAAATTCGTTCCTTCATATTCTGACGAGCACAACTCTTTTTACCCGTTCAAAAATAAGAGGAATCAATAGTGTGGGACTTTTATTAAAGCCACTAAATGATTTAATCATTAGCTCAAATATTGTTTTGATTGTGGATGTAGAATTTTCTGGACTACAAAACTTTTCTAAAACCTTCACCTATTAATGGAAGTAGAAAAATGAATCAGTAGGGCATTCAATATGTGTTACCGAACATGACATACGTAAGTATTCACTCACATTCATACCAAGAGACTGTAAAGTTATTTAAAAATATATATTTTTATGCCTTATTTTTATTGTTGAAGTGGCTTCAAACTTAGCTTTTTTCCATCGTCAACACCATTAGTTTTATTTACTGTCAGGCTGATGAGCATGCAAAGAAAATAAAATGTCGATTAAATATTTTTTGAGATCGAACTTTGTTTTCAGAACTTTTTGAAGAAGTGTTCTGAGCAAGAACTAAGAGGCTTAACTAATGATGATTTCTCGTGTTCCTTTAACCGGGACATAAATAAGAGAAGCATGCATTCTAAAACATTGAGACTTGATGAAGATTTTTCTGAATAATTACTGACGCTGTAAAGAATTTAGCTATTCATGCACCGATGTTAACGCAAAGTTAATTTAACATACTATAAAGAACGTCTTTGCCTCTTCAACAATTAATAAGAGGATAGCGTGAGATGCACACGAGCTCTGAAACTATGCTGAGTTGTGTTCTCATGTACGAGTATAATGGACTTTGTGTTAAAGTTGCTTGAAATTACGCTAGTTGTAGACTCCAGATATTCCTGGGCTCGCAATCAGGCTTCAGCATTCGACATGTATTCAGGTATGAGTTGCAGTACTCCACCATGTAAAAATGAGTTATTTTGAATGCCTTATTTCATATACATGGAGTGAAACATATTTTCAGCCATGATGAGCTTGGAGGAAAGAAAAAATGTTAGCCGAAATTGATTTGAAAAGTTGGACTAAATGCTGCACGGAGACTGGAGTCATTTTGATTGAATTCATGTTATAGAAAAAGGGGTGCTCATTTGATGGAAAATATTTCTCTGTTTCCCTTTATAAATAAACGAGTTTGCGTTTAACTTTTACGTATAAAGTCGAAAGTCTGATGTTTTGAAACCATGAGACTATGAGAACAAAATTACCCTCACACGTGTGTGACAGATGATAATAATAGAGTTTCTTGACAATGATGGTATTTCAAACGCTCAACCTAACCTAACCATAGTCACCTCCTGCGTCCAAATTCAGTTTAACTCCAACTCTATCGCTCAATTTTTTACGCAAATAGGTGAAAGAATGAGCTTGATGGTTCACTACCATCATATTTCAAAGACTAAACAATGTACAAACATATATTTTTTCATGTATTACGAGATTCAGAAAAATATAGCGCTGTGTTTTTATGGATGACAGTATCGTGTTCTACTTGACGAGAGAGAGCGCTGTCGAGCACCTGCAGGTCGCTCCAGAGCAATCACCTCACCAAGCTCTGAGATGTAATGAAGTACATTCATAAATTAACTTTACGCCTCTGCCTTCCACAAAATGACCAACATTTTCAATTAAAACTTTGCTACTCTAAGCAGGAGAAGGACTTTTCTATTGGTGCTTCCTGGATGAGTAAGGACGCCTCTTACTTACCACCACGAGCGCTTTTTAGTCAGAGCATAATTAGCGGAATGAGACTGGCCAATGTTACGAGCTATCGTCCTCTTGAGGTAAGCTCGCCAAGTTGCTTCGAGTTTGCTCTTTAGGTTGCGTGGAAAATCTTCATAGTTGTACGAGAACTTTCCATTATTTTTTTGTAAGCCCGAAAACTTATTTGGCAAGATTTCTGTGCAATGAGGAAATGGTTCGGCGGTTTCTACAGGTTATATAACGAAATTGCGAAATTTTAATCTGAAATGTGGTATTTCAAGGTGATGAATTTTCAAACGAGGAAAAATAATGTGTATTCCTGACCTAGCAATGTTGTCGGATTTGCTGTGTTTTCATCATGTACCTTATATTAGACAGCACTGAAAATTTAACGATAATTATCGCTGATCTTGCTATCGTTGGTGTGTTTGTTATCAGGTTCACTTTAGTGGTTGCAGCCACATGAGTTGGAATATTTTATACCTTACAGAAATTTACATTAAGAAAATTTATCAAGCGAATTACTTAACTTCACTCTACGAGCACGTTAACGTATGAGACTCATTTGTAGAGTCACATAAAAACGTGTTTGACTGTTATATGTTATACACTCGTGGACAATTTAAAAAACTTAATGTATGAATTTGTAGAAAAAATTAGGTATACAAAATCGTAGGGTTATGAATTTTTTTTGATACTCTTCAATTTAATTTTGAACACATTTATTGATGCAAACAAAAATGTTTTGCATATAAACCTTCAAAATTGCACTACAACTTCGGCTCTCAACTGACATTTTGAGTCAGCACATGACAAGGACTTTACCGAGTCTGAAAACAGCAAATACCTTGCAGTCACCAGACGGTACTAAATTTGTTGTTCGGTACATACTGAGCAAAAACTGATTCTTCTTTCCAGCAGATTGTACACTTACAATGCGTACTAAAGAAAGAGTTTTGTGCTTTACAATGTGCACTTCAACAGGGCACTGAAAAGTGGTGAGTACTTTCTGTAACGCACTCAATTAATGCACAATAAATTACAAAATTTGTGATTTGTAATGCACTCAATAGGGTACAGGCTTGAGAACACCGTGCACAGCATTCAGTAGGGCAGTGATTAAAATAAACATGCAGTATTCTAACAACGAAATAAATTTATTAAACCTGGTATAGATTTGTATGAGTATGTATTCTTTCATCTGTAGACGGTAGTTAAGTATCAAAGGGAAGTTCGTGCGGTTGGAAACTGATGTGGAATTTCTTGTTAATATTAAATACTTTCTGAATGGCCAAACGATTTCATATTGAATAAAGACTGATGACTATAGTCAGCGGATGATAATATTCTGTCGATAGCAGGTAAGACTTTGACATTATTTCACCTTGTTATTCACAGAATTATTGATTTGCAGTGGATGTTCATAATGGATATGAAATCTTCATCTATCAGGAATCTTAGTGGATGTTTCGCCATTGAAAGTTGTATAACAGGAGCTTGGGGCTATTAGAACAACTAAATACAGGGTGGCGCATACATAAGTAACGCACCCTTTTAAAAAATTAATAATAAATAAACTATGAAAGGTATAACAATGGGGATAACTGCAAACGATAGAGAAACTCTTAAAGTTTATTTATATGTCGTATCTTGTCTACAGATACCCAGTGTATATTGCGGTAATAAATCTTTAAAATTTACCTTCAAAATGATGCGCTACACGAAAGAACAACGAGCAAAAATTGTTGAACGCTACTTTTCATGTAATAGTTCAATTATTGCAGTGCAGAGAAGTTACAGGAACATTTTTAATGATGGAAGAAGTCCTGATAAAAACACATAAGTTCTAACGGTTCGCGGCCTTCCAAAGCGCCGTTTGTCTACTGTTGATCCGGTTTCTTTGAATTTAGAGACCATTGCTTTTATGCAATTTTTATCAGGACTTCTTCCATCATTAAAAATGTTCTTGTAACTTCTGTGCACTGCAATAATTGAACTATTACATGAAAAGTAGAGTTCAACAATTTTTGCTCGTTGTTCTTTCGTGTAGCGCACCATTTTGAAGGTAAATTTTAAAGATTTATTACCGCAATATACACTGGGTATCTGTAGACAGGATACGACATGTAAATAAACTTTAAAAGTTCCTCTATCGTTTGCAATTATCCCCATCGCTATACCTTCCATAGTTTATTTATTATTAATTTTTTAAAAGGGGCCGTTACTTATGCGCCACCTTGTATTAACGCTTCCTCTGGAGAACTCACTCCATCGAATTTTGTGTTATCTAAAGAACATAGTCTAGTTTTCATATTGTTTGGTTTTGACAAGTTTTTAATTTGGATTCGAAAGATCTGTTATGAAAAATGTGTTCATATTTTAGCCAATTGATTTATAAATTAATCTATTTTCTAATAGAAACTATTGGAAGAAGCTCATTGATTGAACATAGTTTATTTGTTATTAATGAACATCAACAGACACAGCCCCCTTTTAACTAAAATGTGTAATTCTCAAAATTTTAATGTCACAGTGCTCATTTTCTCACAGGAGCTTGCGTGTATGTTAGTCATTTGTGACGCTTCTGTGAGGTAGAAACACAAGTTTTACTCGTTCCTTCAATTCAGTAATAAAGTTAATATAAACATGAAATTAGGTAAACTTTTTTCAGTTCATGAAAATCATTTTCAGTTAATGAATGAGTTTCTGCTAATTTTCTACTTGATCTCTAGAATACAGAATAACCTCTTTGAGATAACTGTTTCCGCTGCAGTAGAGGTAAAAATCAAATAGAGGAATGTTCAGAAAGTGCGGCAGATGGGCAGTACATCCCAGCCAAAAGCCTGAATATAACCTCAGGTCGCTTGTGCAACATATGGATTGCCTTTATGCAGGGCAAGTCATTTACAGTTGGCTGAAGATAAACGCTATATGACTACTGCTCTGTGAAGCTGTTGTATTTTAAGCCAAGATACCAAAGTCAAAAGTCTGAACTAATATTCCTATAGGGTTTTGTGATGGGTCATGTCAAATACATTGCAATTTGAAAACGATCAGAACTCACTGGACAGAAAATGCTGATTAAATATTTTTTGAGATCGAACTTTGTTTTCAGAATTTTTGAAGAAGTGATCTGAGCAAGAACTAAACGGCTTAACTAATGACGATTTCTAGTGTTCTTTTAACCGGGACATAAATAAGAGAAATATGCATTTTAAAACATTGAGACTACTATGACTATAAGTATGAGTACTTCATAATCATGCAAAACAGCCCAAGAACTTTTTTAAAGCAAAATTGTTGTTATTAGTTGTGTATTGTGAAGTGAGTAGAATACTCTTTACCTAGCTGTTGTGAGGACCTAGGGATTACGCGGGCGCACTTTTGTTCTAATAATCAGTACGACAAAAGTGATGTACAGCTGCGTGAGGTACGGCTGCGTGAGGTACAGCTACGTGATGTACAGCTGCGTGAGGTACGGCTGCGTGAGGTACGGCTGCGTGAGGTACGGTTGCGTGAGGTATAGCTGCATGCTGTGCAGCTGCATGAGGTACAGCTGCGTGAGGTACAGCTGCGTGACTGGCTAGATTTGTAAGCTTCCTTGTCGTAGGTGACAGATCGTGGTGTCGTTGTCGTAGCAAGTTTGTCATTGTTTTGTTTGCATTTGTGACTCTAAGGTGATCGAGTTGTTTTTGGGTTAGTACTTTTATTAAGATTGCATACATTCCGATCTCTTGAATCTACTTACAGCAGAGGTAAAACCCGATGTTCGTTGTGTTAGTTAGATTTATTTATTTTAACACAATATATATGCTACTCTATGTTAATAATGTAATCGAAAAAAGAAGTGTATAATGTAAACCTTATTCGGAAAATATACTTGTAACCTGCCTTACGATGTTGAAATAAGGAGTAAACTGGTGAGTTTCTCCACTTTTTGCACGAGCGTCTCGCTTCTCTTCTCGTTTCATTTTAGAAAACCACCTGGATTTCCCTGGGCTCAAGAACCGGACGTTAAGCAGGTCTGATCACGCTCTAAAATTGTAGAGAGCTCCGAGTGCACCAGCTTTACGAGGTCTATGAGAAAATGTGAGGTTTACATTAATTTCAATTGAAAACTTGTACAATCTGTAGATTGATGAGAGGAACAAAATACGGTGAAATTCTAGTCCAAAACAAAATAAAAGGTCAGGTTTACCTTATAGTGTGAGATATTTTAGTTCTGCTCTAATGAATAAAACTACTACCATTGGTCATATCTTTTCCCGTGCTGTTTTGAACAACATGCGAGCTAGAGACCTTGTAGCTCCCCTGTCTCTCGCTCTGTTCGTATTTTCTATGCGACGATCATAGAAAGAAGTTAATTGCATCGCGATGTCATAGCATCAAAACACTGGCGGCTCTCAGTTTCATGTGTAGCTGCAGTGCTGACACACGTGGTGTTGTCAGGAAAGAACGTAGATTTATGTCCCTTATAATTTGTTCCGTTGTTCGCTGGTGCAAAAAAATAAGGTTTCAGTGAAGTTAAATGGCACTGGCCTCAAGTTCGTAGCATTCATATGTACTTGTAGCTTATAAATGCGGTTTGGTATTTGAGGATTGCGAAATTGGGCTGAGAAATTGAATTGTGATGTGAGTCATTTGTCTTGTTTTTTACTTGGGGTGGTCTAGTGAATACTAAACTTTGCCATCTTGTAGTTTCATCAGTCATCCTATTATAACAGTGTATGTATAGCGATTATCCTTGATTGAAATGTTTCATTTCGGTCATCGTGTGGAGCATATGAGCGTTGTCTCTTGTTAATGTTTCATGTTTCCAAATAAACGTAAATAGAAGTCGTTATATATAACATATCGCTTCAATTTTGAACTATGTGTCGAATTTTGCTTTGAAACTCTAACTTACTTTGGGACGAAATTATCATAGCTTTCACTTCCTTCCTCAACTTTGCTATTACTTAGTATTAAAAATAAATTAAATATTGAAGGACTCACTTTAGTCTCTTGTGAATTTGCATCAACGATGTTTATTTATGAAGAGTTTCTTAAAAAGTACACAAAATTGTAGAATTCTTTTTTTAAATGCAAGTTCTTGTACTTTTTCAATCACTTTATGGGCAGAATTCGATTTCAAGTTCTGAGTTGGACGTGCCTAAATTTTTGAAAATAATATAACTGAATGTTTTTTAGACATATTGTACTGATGAATCTGTTACTCGATTACTGCCTCCTATGAGATTAATATAAATTTTAGTGACGTACGTAGAGCTGACAATAACTACCATTTCGATTATTCTTCATGATATAAGTTTAATTTTTTATATGCACATATAAATTTGTGTTTTCGGAGCTTATAACTTTTCTCAAATACACGAGACTTCATTTCATTTGCAGTAATTGAATAAGTTTGGAAAAGATACTTTATACATTTGGTTATGTTATTTACTACAGTTTTGTCTCATTTCCTAATTATAATACTTTGGAAACACTGATACGGTCGTAAACTGCACCATGTTACACTAAACATTTATCTAATTTATTACCTAACTAAGGCGAAATTTCTATTTCTGTTTACGTGAAGTATGATCAGTACTACGTCATTAAAGGGACGGGAAGCATAAAGTTTTTTCTCGTTTGAAGATTACCTTATGAACATGATGAAGGTACAATAATTACAGCGCAATTTTCGTTTGAAGATTACTTCATGAACGTGATCAAGGTACTATAATTACAGCATAATTTTAACTAGTTCCATCAAGACGACATACATCATCAGCGTACTGAAAGTGTAACTTCTTCCATATGTCTCCGTCATCCTCACCTTTCAAAAGCCAGCAATGATTTACGGGCCCGTCTGCCCGATTGAAAAAAATGAACTTTTGCTTCGGAATTTCGAGGTCTTCTAGAAAATGGCGGAACCACGTCGACATGACCACAGGGCCAATATCGCGGTTCTCGAAGTCTCTATCTGGATTTTAGGAGCATTCTTTTACTTTAAGAAACGGATTTGAAGTTTAGATATCATGGGAGTTGTTGGTGTTGAAATGCATCAGATGGCTTCAAATTCTGGTAGCGCTTGTGATTGAAACCTCATCCAAACGTTGATGCTTTTGTGGAACCATAGAAGTATATACAGTCCAGCTGCATTTGAGGCTCAATATGTGTTTGGAACTGCAGAAATCCTGTCACATAGCGATTAAAACGTGTCAAATAATTTCATTTCCGAAGCATAATACTGTTGATGAAGTTATTTAGCACCGTAAACCTTCAAAGTTTCATGGAATGTACTATAAGATTAATTTTCAGGTCTTACAGCTGCAGTACTTAGTGTAACCTCTGGAGGTTTTTGTGGTACTAATTTGATTGCTTGGTGCTTCGTAACATTATTAGTTCTATAATTTCAAAGAAATCTCTGATTCATATTTAGCATATTGTTACGGTTGTTACTGGTGTAGTTTCCGTTACCAATCTTTCAGAATTTAATAAAAGTTTAAAGTTTCGGTAAACATGGATATGTCTGAAATTTTATTAAATATTTAGGTGCAGCTAGGTTCTAAAAAATTATATATTTAGTTTAATTTTCTAGGACTTCCTAATACATTGCATTTGACACTATGTGTGACGCTATATCAAACTTCAATATGAATGTACAACTTCATTCGATAATAACTAACCAGAAGTATGAACTTCGGGGCAGATACTTATAGCTCTGAATAGATCAGCACAAGATAGAAAAATACTGACGTCCGTGCGTAGTTGTTGGCGCAAAACGAACCCCAGGACCAAGGATCTGGAAATTCCTTTTTAAAATGAAATGTTTTATAAATGGTTACACTGCTCAACTAAGATGAGGAAAATGCCGGAGTAAACCAAATTCTATCTATGACTTTAGTTGTAAAGATGCATTTTTGATCAATAATTATATTTCATCATAAGTGATGATTATATTTGGAATGTGAGGGAAGATTTGTGTACATTTTTCAATATCAACGTCGAAAATGTTAGAACTGTCGACAGTGAGCGTCAATGTACGAACGTCATATTAGTTATGCAAGCTCATAGACAGGAGGGCTTCCTAGTCTCCTCGCTACTTGCTGATCTGTTCTTAGTTCATGCCTGCCCGTATACCCTGATACGTTTATAATTGAACTATGATACACGGTTCCTTTGTTTTGTTATTATTTTTCAGAAGTTATTTAGGCTGAAGATTTTTTGGAGAATATGTTTTTCTCTGACGTAACTTTTACAAAAACAATTACCAATATACAAGTAAGGACGCACATAGCACAAAAAACGTTTCCAATTCTACACAGTGTTGACAGCAACACGAGTACAGGGCTTAGAATAACATAACGAGCGTTGAATGCTTAAATTGAAAGGAAAGTTGTGCGAGATGATATTATTTTATTGACGTCTTCCCTCATAGATTTCATTTTGAGAACATTCGTGAATTTTTTCTCAAATAACTTTTTTGCACAATTTAAATTTTTTGGTTTTCCTGAAATTTAAACTTTGTCAGGCGTTTTTCTCCTCGCTCTTAAAGAAATGTTCTGTTGTTTCAAAGCTAGTTACAAACATAGCCATGGTTTTTTCTCCTGTTTTATCCAGGATTTAGGTGCACCACCGATAGATAGATCGGTATAACATTGGTACTAATGTTTCATAGGCATAACATCGCTAAGTAATGCTCATTGATTCAGCTCAATTTTATAAACTGGAAATAATATTCTTAGAAGCATTGTCCTGCGATTCAATCTACATCCAAGAGTTAGCTGTTTGTGGGGACTCGTTCAAAGTTTCATGCTTCTTTCTTACAACTCGGGTTAACTTTCATTGTACGATGTACGAATCGACGCATAGTGGGAATATATTTACTGAAAAACACGGTAAATAAGTGGTCTAAGAAAAAATTGCAAGACTCCAATAGTTATGAAGGATCTTGTCATGGTTTTTTGCACTCCTGAGGGCACCAAGAGTCAAAAATATGATACAAATCTAAAAAAAAGCTACTCCGAGAGCCAGTCATTTTAAATACCAAGTAATTTTTTTAACAACTTAGGAAAACACACTTATTTGGAACATATGATTCAAATTGGCGCCTAAAAATATCAAATATAACTTCTGTAGGTTGCACTCAGCCATGAACTGAACAACCAGGAGGATGAGTTCGGTATGTTTATCGTAAAGGATTGTGTCCTCATCACATGTCCCCAAGTGGAATGAAGTCACGTTTTTTCTCAAAATTTTACTTCATTGCGAGCTTGTACTTGGCATGTATTGGTCAGAAGTTGGCACTAAGATCTTAACAAACGCGTCTAAGGTTATTTTTCCAGGTTCTCATTACGATGTCCCAGCGATTAAAGACGCACTAAAACCCCAATAAAATGTTGATAATAATTCCACTCAAATCGGTATTAGGGTAAATTTTTTTATCTCGGCCACGTTCTATTGATAGCAAACACTTGCATCATCGCTTCTATAAAAGGTTTGTAAGGGCAATAAATTCAGAAGTGGGCTCGATGAGAACATTCACTGCAGAAATACGATCGAATATCGGCCTCTGAAGAGGGTCCCATGAAAAGGACAGCCTCTCAGGGCACTCGTGACTCTTCTGTGAATGTTCTTTCCAGCAGGGAGCTCTTTCAGCTCAGAAATAAGAAAGAATCTCCCTGCTCAGTTGTCTGTTTCTCCTTCTAAAAGAGATACAGACTTCTACAGGTCGAATGGGGTCGTCTTATTTTATTGTCATACTTCTGGTCGAAGCCTTGTTTTTAGGAAAAAACTGAAATTGCATCTTGTAATGGGAATGTTAATAAGGATATAAGTTGTTGAAGGAGAAATCCAATTATTAGTGTAGAACCTTTGGCAACGCGTACAAATCAACTTGATTCCGATGTATACATGAATAAAGATTTATTTCAGTGATTTGATTTCAAAACAGACGCTGTACAATCATTCTTAATCCTCACACCAAGCTGATAAAAATCTAATATGGCTGATGCAGGTTGCATCTATACAAAGCAAGGTAGTTTTTTGCTGTCCCTTCTCATAAGTTTTACTAACATTTGGCTCTAAGAACAGCATTTGTTCTGGTAATCATCTGTACATTAAAAGTCGAACAGTATTGGAGGAATAAAGAATTTGTACATAATTGGGAGTACCGAAATATACACTGGGTGCAGTAAATGTCCATCATGCTGCCAAAAGTTTTACTTTCTACACTTATACAACTCTAAAACAAATCAACTGTGAATTTCTTTTGTATTTTGGTACGGCGAATTCAAATTTAAAATCATGACACAGAAAAAATCAAAAAAGTATTACAGAGCTCAATGTGTTTTCTTCAAAAAGTTTGTTGATTTGAAGAGCTAGTTGGACGTGCATCAGTGTTAGGCATGAACTCGAGCAAAACCACCTCCCAGGCTATGATATAATACAAACTGTGCGTATATATTCTTCAGTTGCTATTATTCTACTCAGAAAAGAGCAGTAGGACATCTCAAAATAGATGACCTCTCGAGTCAAACATCGGTGGTTTATTGGTTTAATTCTTCGGCCTAGAAGTGGTCATTCTATAGACTTGGTAGACTTGACTTATCGGTGCTGTAATTTTTATATCTTTAGGGAATGCAAATGAATCATAACTGATCGGTCGTTGATTTTCAATGAAGTAGTGCCTGGTGAATTGAAGGCAAGGAAATCAGAAGTGGGAAAAAGGTTAATAGATATAAACTGAAGTTTAATTCGATGAATTGATGAAATTAACCTCTATGGATGAAATTTTTCTCATTTTACGACTTTTGTGCAAAGCGGAAGAAAACTTGAATATGTAAGCATATGACCAACAAATAAATGATTCTTATCAAAATTACTAGGTACTTGCTGTGGGAATTCCACGGTTGAAAAGTGACAAAAATAAAGATTTTTTATTCATAATTGAGTTATAAGTTTGATTAGATTTTACTAATTTGAAATTATGATCGAAATGAATGTATTAATAATTTAGCACGAATTATTGTGTTTTAAATGAATATTTCTCATGAATATATTCAGAACTTAGATTCTGTGTCTTATATTTGATTATGAGAAGTTTCTGGGGTACGGAAACGTCTCAGTGTAACTCAGGATGATGCTTTCGCACTTTTATCTGAAGCGCATCACCACGGGTGCCACCTTGATAACAACCAGTTAAACCAGTGTAAAACGCAAAAAATTATCCATAGTTTATCAATGAGAAACGTATATATTTAAAAACTCAATATATTAGAAATATTTTCATAACTTACTTACCACCATGATTGGTAGTGGTATGAGATTCGAGGACTCTGTTTCGCAGTTAGTTTCAAGACCATGAACCTATTTTGAACTTATCTAAAACTCAACACAATGAAAATATTACCTTTGCGTAGCATGAAAAAAGGAAGAACTGAGGGTTTGCATCAAGTTACTAGCCTCTCACGCTAAAGAAGACTTGCACTCTCCACAGAGTCTTTCACCTGTGCTAGCAAAGTTTATTTAACTCCTGCAAGTCGGGCAGCGAACTACAGCTTTTATGAAAAGACTTGTGAAGAATACTCAGTGTTATCAAAGGAAAGTGAAGAGCTGTTCATTCCACATCTACTCGTTTCACTGCAAGTCAGAAGTTTTCCAGCGCACATTTCATGGTGCTCACAGTGATTTCTCATGGTCTTTACAGTGATTTTTCGTGGTCTTTACAGTGATTTCTCATGGTTTTTACAGTGATTTTTCGTGGTCTTTACAGTGATTTCAGGCAGTCTTTAGAGAGATTTATCATGGTCTTTACAGTGATTTCTCTTGGTCTTCACAGTGATTTTTCTTTGTCTTAACGGTGCTTTGGCCATTCTCTGACAATAAGCTGATTTCTTTCCCAAATGGAATAATCAAGAGTGACAGATGCCGAATTTTGAGGTGCTTGATTTCAAGCAATCATGGCCCCTGTCCACCGAGTTTTTCTGCATTAATTCGATTATAATTCACGTCATTTACAGTGTGAACATCGTGTCATTCTTATGTGAATTCGACTTTGATGAATGGCTCCGCACTCAAATGTTTGGACACATCAATACTCCACCCTAGCCAGCACGTGCTGCATTGAACCAAGTTATACCTTGACATCACCGTCTTAATGAAGCCAGAAAAAGTTATTCCGAATAAACTTATAACAACCAGCAATTTTTCGTTCCAGTGAATTTTCGATGAGCTCGTGACATAAATGGGATTTATCTTTGATTGCACTTAGCCTGCAGAGATGATGAAAATAAGTACAACTTATAGTTGCTTTGCTCATAGAAAAACTTTGCAATCAGACCTAAAGGTAAAAGCTAAGATTTATCAGCATATTTTATGTGTGCAGTACTTTTAAATAATTGTGCATCAATTCATCAAAAATCAACGAGAAGATCGAATCCTATACCGGGTTTATCGTAAATTAACTAAAGAATCGAATCCTACTATATTGAAACCAAACAATACTTTTTTCCTCCATATAGAAACTAGTATTATCGATCGTAATCTGCCCGTGACTACAGAACTTAACGATACGCCTCTGATGACTAGTGGCACATAAATTTATTCAGATGCGCTATTTACGTTTTAAATGATAAATAATTCATAATGATTACATTCTTCTGTTTTTTTTGGGAGTTTGAAGACGGTCAAAATTTGTGCTTGCTGTAAGAAAATGACTTTCGAGTATTAACCGTGTATTGAGACGGAGATTTGCGCATCACTTGTGTACTTCACTAACTTTGCAGCTGTGCAAACAAACTTGATCACTTGTGAGAACCCCTGTGAGTCTAGAGGAAACGTGTGATTGGGTGGGGGTGAAGGCGTCAGTGTACAACAGCCCTCATTCTCATGAACTACTCGGTGAGTTCGGTGGCAAATTTTAATGTGGATACAGGAACGCATGGAGAAAACACCTAGGTTTCGCGGAGAGTAGGTGCTATCGGACATTTCTGAGACTGTGTTTTAGGAAAAAATGATTGAAATGAATTTTTTTGAATCATTGTAAGTAGTATTAACAAAAAAGTTTGTTGAATTGTTCTTGTATGATTTATATATGTAGTGTGTGCGTAAGATTTTAGCCTTCAGTCCTGCTACTTAGGCTGCAAGTAACATATGCTAAGTTTCATTGCATTGAAACTTAGTTATAACGAGTTATAAGGTGCCAGTGATTCATTGCTTCAAGTTCAAATGCTACGCATCTAAGTCACTACTATTTATTTCTGTGAGAATTATCAATTACTCATTCATATGTCCTTTAATGTGTTATTTATGTCCTCTAATTGACTGATCTTCACGAGCATTGAAAATTAACAAAACGCTATCATCAGTAGCCAACTTAATAACTTACTTAGTACATTGCCAGGCTGGTTGACTTGTAATGACCTAAGGAAACTTTCATCCTCGGCTGATTAAATTGCGAAGACCTTTCTAAAGTTTGCTAACGGCTGTAGGATGTAAGAAGAGACAGAAAAATTGTGAATACGATGAGCAAAGTCCTCACGTTACACAGATTTAAACCTATTTGCTATAAACATGATATTTGATTTTTTATTGACTACGTATTAAGATAAAAGTAGCACTTCAATGCAAGAAAAGAACTTGTGAGCCTCTGGAACCGATTTTTCTGAATGGTTTTATTGAAACGTATGTTTTCTTACCTGATGTTTGCCATTTGACTATACGTATTTAACTAATAATTATTAACTTTATAGCTCTGAAATTAGGAACCCTTTTTCAAAACATTGTAACGTTCAAGATAGATTTTTTCCTGAAATCTGTTATTAAAACAAGTTTGCTTGTAATTGATTCAACATGTACGCAAAATATGCCTAGAAATTTAATATTTTATCAAGGAGTAATATTGCTATTACGATGCAAAATGTTTTTGTGTATGCAGTTTTGTGCAGGTAGCTTTGTGCATGCCAGTTTGCGTATGAATTTTGGGAAAGTAATTTTAAATTTAAATTTGCATTGGCAGCGTACGAGTTTGAAAATGTTTACAATATTATTATATATTTATATATTTATATGAGCTATTTGGGCATGAAACCGACTGAAAAATCCCACCACGAAAAATATTTCATCCAAGTGAAAGAGGTGTTTATTACTAATGATATTATAATAATATTATGAATAGTTTAGACCCTGATTTTATCAATTATTGAACATATTGGATCATATTCAATTTATTTTCCAATTGCCAAGAAGAAATTAGAGTATATTAAAAGAACTCTTCAGTTAAAACTGTCCTATGGCTTCAGACTTTAAGCTCATATTACTCATGCGTTTAAGACATTAATAGTAAGCTAAAATTATTTTAATCTCAGAAAATTTCTCCATTCTTAAATAGTTAACCACAAAAAATAGATTTGGCTGATGTGATGCGTTTCTAGAACAGGAGAAGAAAATGTAAAAACGTTTTGTACTGAGCATAGGGAATGTATGATATATTGACTGGCCGAACTTTTCACAGAAGTTTTGCAAGCTTCAATTTAGATGAATAAGACTTTTTTGGGAGTGTGTGGGTTCAAGATTGCTTTGAGAAAACGTACAAAGTATAAGGCAGTACTTGATACTGGATGCTCTATACTCTCCAGATATTGGTTCTTCAGATTATCCACTACTTCATTCTTTGCAGAACTCTCTCAATCGTAAATGCTTCATACTCTAGAAGAAAAAAACTCATTCTTACAACTTTCACAAAGGTAAATTGACTGACTAGGGGTTTTTAGCTGTATTTCACCCGAACGATGGAGCTATGTCTTAAAACAACTAAGTTCGGAATTCTGGGAAGTGTTTAAACTCCATGCAAAACCTTTTGGTGTAAGCCACTGAAAAATGTTTGCCAGTTTCTCCTGTACACTTTTATAATATCATCACTTAATTTCATTGATAGAATCAATTACAATTTTTAGAATTGCATGTTTCTTTTAACATAAATATTCTGAATCGGTATAGATTTTCACAGAATAACATTTTTGTTACACTGTCAAATATCTAATTGCAGAGCAGTAACTATGGAAAACTACGGGAATGTTTTTTGAAAGTCTTACCGTTTTTAACACTCGTAACTGTTAAGAAACATTCTTTTACCCGTCACATTACATCACGCTCATGGTTCTTCAAATTTAATCAATGGCTATCGCTACCTGACATCGAATAACTTGCTGGGATCCGTAAAATTCCAATATAATTTAATCAAAGTAGAAACTATAGTTAATCAAATCAATCGCAGAAATTTTGTGTTTTTCTGTTATTATCAAAATTTGCTTAATAACAATAGCACTGTTAAACCTTATTTCAATCAAAACTCCTATCATAAGTGACACTTGGGAATTGGCGAAATTGAATGAACTTTGGGAAACGCCTTTGTTTTTTTATGGCTTGTGGGTAGCGAATTGAATACAAAATTTGTTCTCACCTGATTGTTTAATGTTTACTATACTCACATTTAACCAATATAATATTTGCGTACTGCACTTTGGAACATTTTGTGCAAGTCTCTATGTTCAAAAATTAACCCTTCGAATACTTGAACACGTGTCTGAACGAAGCATAATTTTCTTCATACCTGAGAATGGTTCTGGTTTATGCCCATTTTTAACCCCAATTTTACATTTCATATTGAGTTTTTAAGTGACCAGTTTATCAGTTTTCAAAAGCTGTGAAATATTGCCGGAAATAAAATAATATTGGCATAATTCGTTTAATCACAATATAATTTTTGTATTTTTAGAGAACGATGATGTTGACCAAAAACGTGTTTCGTGCGGACATCTCTAAAAATACATAAATTTGTTTGAAAGACATTTTTTCTAAGTAACAGTTGATTAGAAATAATTTTCAATTGTTGTTATTAAAGAAAATGATCTGAGTGCAGTTCATTTGTTTTAGTCCTGTAGTATTATAACTATTATGATGAGTGTGAGTGTAAAGTATTCAGATATACGTCAATATGTTATATATAGCTACATCATGAATGATATTTCCCCATTCCTATTCCTAATTGATTTCTGATACGAACCTTCTCAACAGTTTGCAATAACAAATTCATTTCATTATTGGTTATTCATACACAGGCTAACCCAAGTTTCCAAGTAATACGAATTTTTCTGATTTCAGGCTGTCGTCTTAGTTTTGGGGTTGGCAACTGTAGCCAGCTCCCAGTTTGTGGGATACGCAGATTACCTCTCAGCGCCCCAGGGAGGTGTCCCACAAGGCATGTGGCTGGGGGACACTGGTTATGCGATGGGTGCTGCACAAGAGGTGGCTCAACCACTTGCAGGTGTAGCATCTGGGGGACTGCATCAGGATCCTGAACTGCTGAAGCTTATAGATATAGTGAGGCATCAGTTAGATGAAAAAATATAGGAATATATAGGAACATTTTCCTCAACGTCGTCATTGGGATAAAGTGAAGCTGTAACAACACGTTGGGGGAATAATGACGACAAGGCA
The DNA here is from genome assembly GCA_006783055.1 of Trinorchestia longiramus. Taxonomy (NCBI): domain Eukaryota; kingdom Metazoa; phylum Arthropoda; class Malacostraca; order Amphipoda; family Talitridae; genus Trinorchestia; species Trinorchestia longiramus. The sequence goes on from VCRD01000278.1 coordinate 160,647, forward strand.
AAATTTAATCATGACGTACCCCTCAATTTTGACAGCAGTTAACTTACGCATTAAAATTTGAAGAAAAAACACAAACATCTCGATATGAAAAGCAACGACAACACATGTATGATACAGCCGTTCGTGAAAATAGTATCGAAAAAAGTTGCTGCTCATGGGAATAACAACTGTAGCAAGTAAAAGGAGCTATGCCACAATCTTCTGGACACAAGAAGAGTAAGAACAATGAAAGTTGCATACAAAAAGAACAATATTAACAACTATGTTGCGTGAAACGAGCTGCGGCCCTAACAGGATTCCATAAAAGTATAAAAATCATATGATAAAAAAATTCGTATAAAATGCTGTATTCGTAAAAAAAAACACTGGAACAGCAATGTATATTCATCTTAGTAACAAATAATTCCCATGGAGAAGAACATAATTATTAATTATAAGTTTGTTTACACAGACACAAAAAGAGTGTATTGCTACCAGTTATATTGCGAACACATAAACAATTCCAGATGTTACAGTCGTCTACAGAGCAGAATGGTTATATAATAAATCACAATAATACTAACGGGAATACATACTGCAGAGTGAAATGTGCAAATCTAATACAAAATATACAGTGCAAAATACAGTACAGTGTTGCTAGTTCTTCACTCAATTCATTTCTGAACAATTTGTAGAATTCAATTTGGCGTGTATTACCTTTGTTCTTATATTCTTTTATCTGTTCCTGGTTCATGTGTATCTGATTGGTATAATGCCCATTCAGGACTAGTAATGTGATAACTTAGAATTGACGCAAGACAAACTCCTAATGAGCACAATAAGAGTGTATACGCCAGGGTATTTACACAGTTGTCACGACATTTGTTGTAATTGTGCAAGACTTGTATTGCTTGACATAATATACTGTATTTATGTATCTATCAGCGTGAGAAATAATTCTTCGCTTTGCTATTTTTAGGATACTGTGCTCAAGGGCGATAAATTGGCTCACTGAAGAAATTCAATTCTGATGCTTGAAAGTGAGTGCGTATTAAAGTTTGCTATGACCAATACAACTGCAACCCTCAACATCTGTAACTTGCAGTAATCAAAGTATGATCTTCAATTATCTGGATCTTCTAGGAAATGTTCCCTTATTTCATTCGGTGCTATTCATCAATGAGAGAGAATCCAATTCTTGAATGGTTTTTAGATCCAATTGCAAAATTTTAGATTATTACACAATTTTTGAAAGTTTTAAAACGTCTGAATAAATTTTAACGTCTCTAAAGTGTTTGTACAACCTACCTGTTCTGAGCTACGTTGAAGCCACAAAGGCTGTCAATTCTTATAAAATATATCATAAATCTCTTACAACTACTTATTCGATTAAGTATAAGGATTTTGTAAGAAAGGCAAGAAGCAACTTCACGTTTCATTAAAAAGAACGAAAGTCAAGATGATATAAATAAAGTATTTTCTTTTAGACCATTTCATCTCTCCATAGAGTTTCATGATTTAAAATTCACTTCGTTTAATTCTTGCACTTCTCATATGTTAACATTTTCGTAACAATTTTGAAAATCCCTGGTATTATTTGAAATTTTTATCCACAATTCAACCCAATGCTTATTTCTTCAAGGGTCGCTTGTTAGAAAGTAATTGAAAGGACATCGTCTAGCTTGCCGGTGCACAGGTGAGAAATTTATACGACAGAAATTATGTATAATCGTCTCTATTGAAAACAAGTAATAATACTTATATATGTTAAACAATCGATCATGTTGGTATCAATCTGTGTTTTTCATCACAAAAAATTCATTGAACAAAGTAAATTATTCAATAAACTGACAACAGATAATTCAAAGGGAGAGACACGTTTAATTTTAAAATTTTCCAGGTGTTCAAGAAACCATTAAAAAACCCTTGGATGAATTCTATTACAACATCATATTCCCTCTCTACTGTATAAAACTGGACTACATGACATGCAGTTACCCATGAAAGCAGTTCCAATAAGACAAACAATTTAAATGAAGTGCACGGTGTCATCCTGCTTGCTGTTGATCTTCAGCAGCGGAAAGATACTTTTTCAGGCTCGTGATGTTGACGAACTGCGTCCTTGCCTGGTGCAACTTGAAGCTGGGCAATATTGGCAGCCAGAACGTTCCTTTTATGCTTCAGGACTCGTTGACGAACGTAGCGGTACAGAGCTATGAAGCTCCGTTATCTCTACGTACAGCTCATCTCACTCGCTGGTTGCTCTTTCAAAGACTTTTTGAATTTATATGTGAGCGCACCACGCTCACGGTGTGTGTGCGCTATGTAGACACAGCGGAAACGTTGTGTACATGATGAGTTGAATGGCCGTAGTCAATGCTGTATACATCGCTTGTACAAGTTGCGTACATGCAGTGTGCAGAGTGTAGATTGATCTTTGCATCTACATACAGAATTTCCAACGATGTGTACATCCTAGCAGACTTACGTATGGCTTAAAGCATGTGCCCAGCCTATCTCAAACAATTTTGAACAAGATCGAATCAGAAAAAGAATTCTGTTACACATGGACAACAGGTTGATGCGAGACAAGAAAGGAGAAAAGCAATGAAAGTTAGGGCAAATAAGTAAGAGGATGAACAAGTTTGCCATGCGAAGTGAAAGAATAGAAGGTGAAAAATAGACGGACAAGTTGAAATCAGTTAGAAAAACTGTTACTGTCTCTTGAACTTCAAAGCTCACATGACTCAAACATGCAATTTTTGAGCTTTACAGGTTGTTGAAAGTTTTGTCCTTGTATGAATTGTCAAAACTGTGTCTGAATAAAGTTTTTATTGATAGTAGTGAAGAAATATTTAAAAGAGAAGAGAGATTTAATGACGAGATTGGATGTAGCGTGCATGCCTGAACAGTATCGTCTTCATAAATAAGGCGCAATGTTTACGTTGGAAGCTGTCGTCTGTCTCAATCTATATTATTTGTGCAACTTCTCTACTGCCACTTGATTTGTTTAAGCAGATGCACAGTTTATTGTTCAAAATTTAGACGAAAGCTTTCAGGCCATTGAGTTATCTGAGGGTAAGAGAGGGTAAACACTAAACTGTGAGTTATTTGTCAGTTGCATACAGTAGGCTTGTAAATTTCAAAAATATAAGAAGAACAATGATTTTTGGACAAAGTTGTTGCGTAAGATAAAATACTACATTGTTTTAAAATGCCATGTTATAAAAATCATTTGTAATGAGTTGTTGATATTTCTTCTAATGGGAAATTTTTCACGAGCAAATCACAGATTTTTAAACATTACAGATTTCTCGGCGCAGTTGATGATTTTTGTCATCTATAAAGTAAAAACTTCTTTTATAGATAAATAATGATGAATTAATCATAAAAGTTCGTCGAAGACACTGGAGTAGTAAATACATTTTACTGTTTCTCGTATCTCTATTCAGGAAAAAAGTTCACATGTGTAATATAAAAGTAATTATCTTTTTCTACAAACAGTTGAAATATGCGAGATGAAAATTATGAACAGTGTAATATTTTATAAGGAAACCTGCTTATTCTGAGATTTAGGAATCGCCTGCAGTAGTCCTGGTCATGCAGAAAAGATTTCGCTCTTTTATGAGTTTCAAGTAAGTAATTAGGAATTTTATCTACTGCTTATTAACATAATGCCCCCGAAGACAACTCAAGAAACTTAAACTTAGGGACAAACTTGAATTTAAACTTAAACATTTAAACTTAGCGACTACTCCATTTAGCGCACTATAGCTGAAACGCAGCTCTGCTTTCAAAGTTTTCCTTAGCACTAATATCTAATACGCTTGAATTCTATAATAAATAATAATGGGCATACTGAGAGACGCTTGAATCAATAAATAGTGTGTTGTCAAGGCAGGTAACAATGCTAGGCAAGAGGTTCATGTCACTCAAAGAATGCCTGGACTTCGATGATGGAGCCAAAGAATGCTGAAGAGCATTTCTTTTAAGAGCGTATCTTTCCTTGGTATCGTCCGTTATTCCACGGTCTTCACTTGCCACAGGCTCTGAAGGAGGTCACAGTCACATAGACTTTCAATATTGCCAAAGAAATACGTGTTTCAATGTCAGTAAAAGTAAAGATATTCCATAGTTGCAGAATAAAATATATTTTAGGGTCTTAAATATAAAGTTTGGTTCAGAAAACACTTCTCACGTGTACACAACATCGGTTAGCAAATATTTTGGTTTTAAAAAGCTTCTGATTAACCATGATGATGGGTGTAGCCAAAACACGACATTATTTCGCAATGAAATGCATATTTATGTTGAAATGGAAGTAACAAAATTTTCTTTTGAACATTAATAACTGAAATAGCTGTTATATACTGCAGCTTTTGCAAGATGTTTCAACTAGAACAAGCAGTACCTCAACAGACAAAATGTAATTACAAATGATGTAGAAACTTTAAGCATCAAAAACCCTCGTGCTAAACGCTGGTGGCAAAATACTCAGGCTAATTCTGCAAAGAGAGAATGATATCATTAAATTTTAGTACTACAAGCTCAACATGCTTTTGTATGCAGCGTTATACATTTACCAGGGAGTAGCTAGGGTCACCGACGGAGAATAAAAAAACTCTGAGGTGTGCTGATGAAGTTAGACATAAGAATACCCTCTTGAGAGCAGCTCAAGAACCTTGTTTTTCTTCAAGACTCGCGAAGTTTCTCCAGGATATGCTGAAGACAATACCCCTTGATGCACTTCTTCAAAAGACCTCATCAGACAAGTGCTTCACACAGAAATCGTTACCGAGCTGCAAAACAAACACCTACCATCGAAACAAACACCCACCATCGATCAATCGTACAAAATCGAAACCGATGAGAAAAGATTGGGTTCATCTGACCCGATCACGCTGCAATCACTCTCTTTCACTGAACTCATAAACACAGCTTTGACGTTTTTCCCACTTCTGTATTTTTACAAAAGTTTGGAAACACTGGTGTGCATTTTATTCCATTTACGAGTACATATATACGCTTAAAAGAACAACGCCATCATACGACCCTGTCCCACACCCACAAGCATGTGGAACAAATAATTCCCCTTTTTCCCGATTCTGACATCTGCTCTAATAGTCTAGTATCCATCACCATCTTAATATCATCTTTCATTGACTAGCTTCAATATCTTATGTCAATTCGACTTCGAGTGTTGGTGAATTTATATGTTTTTTGAATAAATAAAGTTGCACTAGCATTAAATGTTTTTTTTACCTTTTCGATGAATATATATTCTCTCTCCGGAACAACTTTCTCTCGTCTCAATAGCGATTTGGGGGCTGACTTTTCTTTACGAAACGACACAAATTCTGGTAACTTGAACTGTGACAACTTAATACAGTTCTTAACATTCGCTGATTGCCTTACCGGTTTCGACAATGTTACTTTGAGATTTTTAGTTTTAGGAGGTGAATAAATGTGCGAGGGTATAATATGCATACTTTGGTTTGCGGTGGTAGCCATTACCGAATGCCGAATGTAATCTACAGATATCAAAAGAAAGAAAACGAATAAACTCGATGGAAAAAATCTTGGCGACGAACAAAGTATGAATAACGATTGGGTATGGGCCAGCACTTAGCAGGGATTGTATGCCTGAGAGGTCAAATACATTCATTAGTAAAAAAAAGTGTTACAAAAGTTGTAAGACTTTCAGTTTGTGCAATTTTGCAACTACTAATGACACCCTAGTTGTAAACTAGCCTCGAAATTTACGTGATTATTCATCTTATGACTTACTGAATTATATGAAACAACTGATTCGTATTCGTGGGTTTTGACGAAAACTAATCTTATTATTGTTTCCAGCAAAGTAAAATATAACTGATCATATCGTAATACTCTTTGCAATCATTTCACACCGGTAATTTGTCTCTTGAAACATAATTTGCTCATTCAAGCAATTTTATATTGTTTAGATATTCTGTAAACTCGTTTTTTAAAATTGATAATCTCTTATTTGTAATATTTTTCCTCCAGGTTCTGCACTAAACATTAATGGAAATAGCACGCTGCCAGGTCCCAAGAAACAAGAATTCGTTTGAGTATTCAACTTTAACTTCAAATTAATTTTAGAATAAGCGATGGTTTTGTTTACAAGTCCATCACTTGTGCGGAACACCAACATTCCGGAAATTTGGCGCCGAATAACATGACATTAGGGGTCGTTATGGTTTCAATTTTGGCCGCCATTAGGGAAAAGAGCCGCAGAACATTTTGTGCCGATATCGAGAGGTCAAATGTGTTGTCGTGTTGTCGAACAACGCTCCCAAGTGCTCACAAAAATGGCGTTTGGAGGCGTTTAAAGAGGCGATCGCCATCAGAAAGTCACCTTTGTGCGTGGTCACGTAATGCAGTCTGAAGGGTCATAGGCACATCAAAACTTGTGACTTTGTAAACTTTGCTCAACACTCAGTTTGAATGAGCAAACAATGTTGAATTTTACTCCAGATACTATAACCCCTGAACAAATGCCATCGCCGAGTTTAGACTCTCGTTTTCTGATGTGCTGTCATTTGTTTTTCATCATTTTGAAATGAATTAGCGTAAACAATCGACACTGAAACAATAACCAAAGTTGGTGAAGAACAACCGGTATATATCAGAGTGAACATATTACGCAGGCATATTCATAGAAGCATTATCGACCCACAATAATTTCCAGAAACAATCAAGTTATAATAAATGACAAGATTATTTAAGTTTATGCGTTGGTTGTCAAATTGGCAAGACAGCTGAGAAACCGAGTTCTATAGATTTACAACGCGGATTTGAGGCTAAAGCAGCTCTGAAACTTATTCTTGGACAGTTGGCAATTAGGCAAATTCAGTTTCACAAGCCAGTGAGCAAGATGACTGCTAGTACTGATTGCTTAACCGTGGACTGGCCGCTTTTGGCTGCGACTTAGAAACCTGAGTAGAACAACGATGCAAGATCGTTGGTTGCACTCTGGAAAGACGTGTGGAATTGAAGTGCTATTGTTTGGGTACCTTGAATAACATTTGGCCAAACCAGATATGTGTAGCGATATCGTTCGTATTTAAAGTAATTGGTTGCCTACACAAGTAATTTCTAAAGTACATATAAACATGAAGGGATGATTGGTCTAAAATGTATCCTAAGAAATACATTACTGTTTTCTGCTAGGAACAGATTGAAAGTTTGCAACAGGACTACTGCCACAAGAAATAATGTAAACATGGTCTTACGCTTTTCAAGCCGCCATTGTTTGCGAGAAATAAACAAGCGAAATCGAGATTTTCAGTCAGAACAGTATCATATCAAATGCTCAAAATTTTCCGTGGTAATCAGTGAAATTGACCGGTGAACACGAGTTCATGACTGATCACAGTGTTCAACAAAGGCTCCAAGAAAGATTCGTACAGTATTTTGCGTGGAGACCGGAAGAAATAATCGTAAGAGGTTGTAAAATTAAAAGGAAGTCACTGGTTATCAATCATATCGAAACAAAATTTCTACAATTCATCAAGGTTTGCTAGAGCAGAATTCATCCTGGCGAGCAGTTATAATAGTAGTAAAAATCTTGTCAATAACAGTGAAGTTGATAATATTAATAGTTAAGATAATGGTAACATAAACCACAATAATTGATATGGTTCTGAAAATGTTTAATAAAAATAAAATTATGTGGTGATAAAATAATAATAATAATAATTTTGCTGATAAGTAAGTGAAATTACTGTAATAACTACGACAGAAATAACAGAAAAATAGTTACAGGCATAGTAAATTTTTCTAAGTATGCTCGAAAAGTTCAAACATAATCAAACAATGATCAATTGAGATGGCACTGGAATTAACTTTGAGATCTTAAAGCGGGGGTAAAAAGTTCAGTTCACTACATTGGAAGCATAAATAGAGCACCATTTAAATCGAAAGCGTCATCATGAGGGGCCTATTTTCTTTTCATTACGAGTGCCAACACAATGATTAAATTTTTTCTCGACCTGAATTTATGCACGCGCAAATGGACCAATGAAAATCTTTGCACTCCTGCATTCAATTCTTGTCACCGTTAAATGTACGCCCTTTCTTTTATCAATATGAATTTTGTGATAAATGTGCTCGTTCTTCCCTGGACGTAAAACTCAATTTCCCTTTGTCAAGGCAAAGCCTAAACGATTCTGCCACCAGGGCATGCCTTTTTTAGGTCGTTTATGCTTGATGAGCTTCGCTATAACTACTGCAGCTTCATAATGAGTTACTCATCATTCAGCCAACATCACCTAAGCTTATGTAGTGATACAACCAACACCAAAGTATCGTAAGTATTGAGAAGTCATAAATACGCCAACATTTTTCGTGCATACAGGAGGCAGCCATTTCAAGAGAGAGAAATGAGTAATTGTACAATGGAGAATTTTTGCTAATCCTAATTCTAATTTCCTTACATAATTTTTCAATTAAGAATAGGTTCCTTACATAAGACTTGAGTATATGAAATGGTCAACCGTATTTAGACCAAATTATAGTTTTGTCAAATATGGGTGACCACAATGAATCCAAAATCAGTCGAGGTTATTCGAAGAATGAAAGAAGGCATGAATAAAAATCCAAGGACTGAAACATAGAAAATAAACATGTGTGCTGGAATGAAATTTAAAATCCCATTAGAAACTTCTATATTTCTTGATAAAACCTTCTGTTCCAAACACGGTAAAGAATGTGTTCGAGAGACAGAATCGAAGCCACGGGGATTGTCAGGCTTAGAAACTTTTCTATCGTGAGAAAGAAAAAAACGTTCTCGTTGTTGCCTGATTTTGAAATCTCTTATGGTAACTAGAATATTGACCAGAAGTTAATGCTTTAATTTTTGTGTTTGAGATACTGATAATAACTGGAGTCATGAGCAGTCAGGATTAAAACTTTATCCTTAAATTATTTTTGTTATCACAACTGAAAAATAAGTTTGTCGGAGACACAGAGGATAAAAATGCACAACAGCTCTCTAATTATTTCAAAACTTTAAAATTGCAAAAATTCAATTGACGGATGATTCTGCTGAAGTAGGGCGAGTAAAAATTTCTATCAGGAGAAATGTATTGTATCATACTTGATGTAATCAGGTCTGAAGGAAGCTTGAAACTACCGTTTCCTCAGTTCAAGGAAGCTTGAAACTACCGTTTCCTCAGTCTTGCACATCCATCAAGTTCTCCGTTTAACACTTTGGCCGCGATGTGCGCCATATATGTACACGTACTGTGTTATTCGTACGGACTAATTTTCAAATCGCAGTAAAAGTGTTAAATATAGTGTATACATTGCTAAGCCTATTAAGTCATCGATATCTCTTTTCTTCATACACATACTTTCAAAGGCCTAAACTTTCGAATAAGAAGGAACAAGAATGTCCCCGTTCGTGATTTCAGTAAGCCAAGTAATAAACCAGTCACAGAAATACTAATATTTATTTAGATTGGAACATCAGTAAACAATAGGGCAATTTCAGTATGCAGAATACGAAAATTTTTAGTTCGACACTCCAATTTGCTTTAAAATGATATTCAGAGAAATACAGATCTGCATAAAAAACCTTACCATAAATCACGACAAGTTTCTTTACGATCATTGGAATCTTTTTTAGGATTGTTCATGCGTCTGGTGGTGCAATGAACTCTATTGATAGTTTGACAAAGTAACAAGAACATGCTGATGTTTTATTGCGAGGGAAGATAAAAATAATACAAATCCAGAATGCTAATTGCAATTACAGACGGAGTAGAAAGCGATAGTTAGTTATATCTACTTTGGAGATCAGTGAAATTTAATTAATGAAAAAAAAGCTAGACGAACTCATCATCCGGGAACTTTCCAGATGTTCATGTAAAGTAAACCAGTAATGAAATGGGAGAATTTTTAGGTACCGCCTCAAAACTGTTTTTCTACAATCTTTGCCTGATTTTCAATGTATTTTTCGTTTGACCCATTCACTTTTCAGGTGCTACTTAATTTTATTGTCTCAATCTGGGTTATGATGTTAGTTTGTCTACAACAATAATTTGCTCAGCATTTGAACGATAATTCGAACATTAATAATGGTAAACCATACAGAGAAAAAATTGGTTGCAAAGAATGCCACTAGACCAATCTTCACTGTAAAATGTCTTTTGATGTTGAAAAAAATCAGGAAAAATCTACATCTACGAATAATTCATTTTGAATATGCGAATAAGTTCATAAAACTTTATCAGTATGACATGATGGAACAGCATGTTTACAAAGAGAAAAATAGAAAAGAATCGTAAAACTAAGAATTACAGTATATCTGTAATTTAAGGTGGGCTTCAATTTGTGTATCAAGAGCTGCCTGTAGAAAAATTAAAATTGAAATTGTGAAATTGAATTCAAGCTCAATTTTTCGTAAAATAAAATTTAAGGTTTCATAGCAATGAAGGAAAATTTTGACCATCAAAGTAGCAGCCATTGAATTTTATTTCGTTTATTAAAAAAAAATCTATCTCTTTTATTTGATCATAAGTTTTTCACACGTTCGTAATTAGGTTTATATGACTTTCTTCTCGTCCTTAAAACCAAAAATTATGTATACGTTCAAACCGAAGTTAGCAATAATACAAATGAAGTATTCCAAGCTGAAACATATCATATGCTTTTAACTTTCAAGACCCTTGATGGCAAATAACAAAATTGAGGAAATTCAGTGTTAAAGTCATGCACCAATTAGCAAGACAGCCTTTGTAGTTTGCTAGTCGGCGTCAGGTTGCTCTTTTCACGTCAGGGTAATGAGTCCAGACATTAATGAGCTTGAAACCATCTCTGCACTTCATAGCACCAACTTAAAGCACTGCTGTTCTTCTACCTACACTAATTATATGATCATTAGTAGCAAAAATTCTATTGAATTTAAGGCTCTTAAATTCAATACGGTATTATGTGTTTAAGTTCATTTTGCTGCGAAGATGAATATTTTTAAGTATTTCTGGTCTTTAAGAATAAAATATTTTTTCATGTACATAAATAAATTCTGAGATCTCCATTCTTTCCCACTCGTTCATTCTATCAAATTCTTTGGGTCTCTGACTTCATGAAAAAATAAAATGACATATAAATTTGCATTCAATAACATTTTCAACATTAAACATGAGCAACACAAACCATAACCTAAGTAAAGCCTTATCAAAACGTGTTATTTCAAAAAATCCATAAAACTGAACACTTTTGTGTTGTCAAGTTAAAGTTTTAAGAGAGCAGGAGAAGTTTCAGTGTTGGGATCTGTTCAGTCAGTTGGTTTGCAGGACAAAGAACGCAAGCTAAAGAGAACTGAAAGTCTCAAGGTGAACATAAAAGAGGAGAACTAACTAGTTAATGCGTACTTGTGGAAAAAGTATATCATAAATTCGTGATAAATTTCGTTACTAAATATAATAAGCTTAAAACGGTAGGTTTTTGTTGACATTTAGTTTCTTATGAATAGCAAAGAACTACATTTGTTTGGAAAACAGATCATCTTGTGTTATTTTCTGTTGAAAAGGATGCTTTCTATTGCTTAGCATCGTAGAAAAGAGCTCAGTTTGTAATGCGACTTCATGAGCCGAACATTTTAAACAAAGATTTTCTATTTAATACATTGAAAACGGAGATTTTCGACTGAGGGAAGACGCTGGAAAACACGTGCATCTTCTAACTCTACGATCTCAACGAAAATGCGTTTCAGTTTCAAGCAAACGAAGACTGATGATTTTAGAAGAGTTTCGTACAGTTTTCTGAATTAACAATTGCTTTAAAAAACAAAAAGAGTAAAAATAATGACTCTTTCCTGTCCTTAATCTTATTGCGGAACAGTGAGCTCTGTAGCTGTGTTGCCTTCTTCTAGGCTCTAGGTCCTAGGGGAATCGAAGTTAGGCCACGTGTGGTAATTAAATTGAATTTTCGCAGGAGTATTTATTTTATGGTGTAAACTTAGGCTTATAAAGCATTTCGTGGAGTCGTTGAAAGATAATAGTGTTTTATAAATTATTGTTATTTTCTTTTAGCAGATCCGATAGGGGATCTTTGCCAGCTAATTCTGTGTTGCCAGTGAGAATTTAAGAAACACTTTGCGCTCTGTAATCTCATGTTTCAGTGTGTTTGCCAATGAAGAGCTGGAATATTCCCAGAACAGATGATGGAAATGTTATTCAAAAGCGTTTCTAGAAATAGGAGGCCTGTTTTTTCATATTTCATTTTTTATAAAGTTTTAAGCACGGGCAGTTACAGCTTACAGTTCTTTACACATAAGATAAAACTTTTTATCCCACGATACTTTTTATCGTATGAGATAAAATAATGCTTTGCCTCACATCAACGCTATCATTTTTTTTGACAATTTTCTTTCGAAAGTTATTTTGAAATTGAATAATATTTATGTTATTGTCAGGGCTTAAACTCTTTAATTAACGTGGCTCTAAGCTCAGCACTCACTGAGGTTGCAAATAGAGTCAAGGCGTTGTGAAGTCTATTGCTTTTAACTGTCGTAGCAAATTTAAAGCTTCTACTTTCCAGAATTTAATTATTTTACTGGAGATTAAATGAGCAATTCATTTTTGCAATAGACAATGGACGTTTTCAACATAATTAGAATTCACCTTTTGATGCATTTATACCAAGGCTAGAAAATTGGAATGCTTTCATCTGAGGTGTTAACAAATACGAAACGTCATTAAGAGGATCAAATTGAATAGCTTCTAACTGGTACTGCTAAACAAGCCTTAGAATGAGACCCTGAAATTAAAGATGCCACTCATATTCTACCTATTATTGTAGGGCCACAAAAAGACCTTTGGATGGCAAAGTTCATACCACGGAAATAATTACATCGCAAGCCCTGCTTCCGTTGTTCAACTTGGTTTTTGTAGCATGGCCTTCAAAACAAAAAAAAGAGTTACGAGGCTTCCAGTTCTTCGAAAACAAAGGAAGGATAACTTGTAAAGGAATGATTTTTAATGAAAGAAAACGTTGGGCGCTTTGAAACACCAACTCTGTTTACCGAGACTTGGCTGAGCAGTAAGGCACAAACACCTCGAATTTTTCCTTTTCAAAAGAGGTAAACAAAATTACGCCTGAGATGCCTGAAATTAAGAGAACAACTAACACTGCAGAAACATTAACGAAGTGCTTGTTAGTTAAAGTAAAAATATTTATTTTTAAGTCTTAGTTTTTTAAGAAAACTCGAAAAACATTGAACAATCCCTGTCAATTAACTGAAGTTAACTGTTGTGCGTTGATCTACAAAAGAATATGTTTTGCTATCAAATTTGCTAAAGCTTAACAAACAGCAATACTGAGCTAAGTCCTGCATCAATCATATGTCAGAGGGGATGTAGTACTGATAAATTTTAGAAATTGATTTTTCGATATGATTTCTGGATAATTTATTAATCATCTTTTGAGCGGGCGGCTGTCCCTTTCACAAGTTTGCATTAACTGTGAAGGTTATTTTGTATTTATTTACAGTTTCATACATCAGTGATTGCTATCACACACTCCATGTGTTTGTTATCTAATTTTATACTACTATTGTACGGCCCATAGACGTTATGGGCAATGCTTGTTAATATTTGTTGCAGCAAAACGAACTCAGGTACATTTTTATTTAAAAAACACTACACCATGTCGGACTGCATCTTGTGTTATCGTATTTTACACAGAGACAGTTGGGTTAAACACTAAGTAGTCATGCTCTTCAAAACGATTTTTGGCCTGAACTCTGTGTTCATACTTCAGATTTGTGTAGGGCTGATAACTGGGTTACGATAACGTACTCTAGATTCACCCGGCTCAACTCTGAATCATTGTTCACACTTTAGGAAGGCAACACAGCCAAGTATCTTGCTAGCTGTCTTCTAGCCGAAGAGTTTTACAAGAGACCTCTAGACTTGAGTCCAAGATAATAATTGTTTACTCGAGAAGCCAATTGATTAATTCAAAGCTATCTGTGTAAGTGGAGATAAAAATAATTCTTATCCTTTTTAACTCTTTTTCAGATAAGAGACAAAGTTTCTTGTCATTCACAAGATGGTGCGGTGTAGCATAGTATGTTTCGATAAAACAGCGCAAAATTTAGTCATAGACTGAAAATGTTATCTGGCAACAAGCACACGTTCTGTTTTTGTGTTTTTCTAGCTGTTTAAGCTGGCAACAGTTCTTTCAAGTCCTAAGATCTGCCGTGCTTTTCTAGCTGTTTAAGCGAGTAACAGCTCTTTCAAGTTCTTTCATCTGCCATCCATGCTTTTCTAGCCATCAACAGTTTCTACAGGGCCCTGCAACTGCAGACTGCGGTGAGAGCTTCTGCAATAGCTGAGGTCTTACGGGGAAATTCGAATCCGAGGATTGATTGAAATTACCGAAGTTACGCGGAAATTGCACCATCAGAAGCAAGCGTGAAGCTGAAATATCGAGTCTGATGCTGCAGGCCTGGAATACGCTTGAGGTTCCCGCGGCTCAAATTCTACGATAGCAAGAGTTTATTTTCCTTCGATAGATAAATATGTAATCAGAGAGTGAAATGGTATTCGTATATGGATGGGCTACGATTATGGTAGGTTTCAAAGCTGTACGCTTTTCTAATGATGTTTCATAGTTTATGATATTTTTAACACAGACTAAATGGGATGATAGTTTTTGCACATACGTTGGTCTGGGAATGTTAGGCCATATTTTCAAATCATGTAACTTCATTATTGGTTGTGTGTTTTTTCTTAGCAAAGCATGAAAGCACTCTGAGCAACTATGATAATTATTGCAAGTGTTTGATAATTATTGAACTGTATATGCGGAACATCTTTTTCATGCTAGTGTAGAATTTCAACACTTTTTTCAGGAAATAAATATTCGACAAATAATTGATGAAAATCTAATTATCAGACTGTGACAAACATAGAAGTGATTTTTTACATCATTTAACGTTCATTTCTTCAATGGTGGAGTGTTACGTGAAAACTATTATTTACATCTGTGTCAGCAGTCTGTTTGAAAGAACAAGGCTAGAAAGTTATGTTAAGAAAGTCATGTTACCAGACCCTGTATAATGTTTATATCAGTATCATTAACACAACGAATGCATTGCTTGCTTTAGATACGTTCAAGGGTTTTGATCAAAACTGTGCTTAAATTACCAGAAAACTAGGTTAACCCCTTCAGTCCCTGGGTCCAATATATTGGACATTTTTAAAACTCTCATAAATAGGACATGTGGGGCTGAACGAGCATGGCGCTGGTTTTATTCTGTTCACTGAACACGTATGAAACGTGTTGCAACGCCGGCAGCTCCCACGCCACCAGTTGCACCAGA
>VCRD01000278.1:176252-296405 GCA_006783055.1 Trinorchestia longiramus
TGTGACAAACATAGAAGTGATTTTTTACATCATTTAACGTTCATTTCTTCAATGGTGGAGTGTTACGTGAAAACTATTATTTACATCTGTGTCAGCAGTCTGTTTGAAAGAACAAGGCTAGAAAGTTATGTTAAGAAAGTCATGTTACCAGACCCTGTATAATGTTTACATCAGTATCATTAACACAACGAATGCATTGCTTGCTTTAGATACGTTCAAGGGTTTTGATCAAAACTGTGCTTAAATTACCAGAAAACTAGGTTAAGTTGAATTTCTGGGGGTGGAGAAATTCATATTATATCGCACGACCGCCTGGAGTGGATCAACACTATTCTCACTGAGCCGCAAACACACGTTGCCGATCATACTTTCGAGCGCTTCTGATCCACTGTGTCGCTTCCGGAATCGAATCCCGTCTCTTTTAAATCCCTTAAGGGAAATCCTGGCAAAACACTTCGGTGTATCGGTGGCCCATCGACTCAGACCCTCGAGGCATACAGCCTTTTTCGAGAAACTGATGTCGTGTTTCTATCTGGCTAGGAATGAGTGGGAAAATTTGACCTATTTTAACGATAATAGATTTCTGTCATTTGAATGGATCAAGACCAACAGGAACTTCAATTCCATTCATACTGTGGCAGATGCATCAATGAATGAGTTAAATTAGTGGCCTAGCATATATTGGACACTTTTAAATTTTCTAACATGTCCCTTTTTTGTATCAGTGAATTGTTTATAATAACGATTTGAACTGTTAGCCTTATTTTTGAGTTAGAAACTGCATATTTTTTATATTTTCCAATACATGAGATCATAAAAAATCACATCAACTTGGTTTGAATTACAGAAATTTGTAATTATACCTACTAGAAATTGTAGGAATAATTTAAACGTTTGAAAGTTGACGTTGGTACTACGTGCAGCGGAGAGTGGATGTGAATACTACCGACGACCGCATCTGCTCTTTGGGATACCGTAAAAAAATCTAATTAGCGAACTTTCCCACTCCCCAGAGAGACGCTTAAGAATCCTACTTGAGATTGCAAGGTGTCCAAGGCACACTGATGGACTATCCCAATCAGCAGAACTCTTACCTCCACACGAGGAGCATGACGTGATAAGAGAGGTGACTGCTGATGGGCAGGAAAAGTTAGTAAATGTTCAATCAAAGGCAGGACAGGAAGCTGAAATTGCTGCTTGAGGATGACTTGGTACTAGAGCCATCTCTTAGCTCTGAGTGGGTGTATTAGTTCTAGGAAGATTAGTACAAATAGCAATGGTCTTGAACAAGAAATTAACTTTTAAGAATGTAGGTACTGTAATGAACAAATTTATTGCTAAATATGCATTCTGTAAACAATTATAGCACACTGATTTGTTGGTAAAATTTTAGAAGTTTTCATTCACGTCCTTTGAGCGAGTTCGTAAAAATGTATTACTCAACCATGTATCTTATAATGGTTCAACTTAGTAGAGTGAATTTGAAACTAAAGTTAACTGAAGTACTATTTGTTCGACTAAAAGCGTCAACATTTATTTTCCTTTAAGTTCTGTCTGAACATAAATGTTTATTGTAGCTTTGTTGAAATGTAAAGGCATTCGATATTTTATTTTGAATTATATCATTAAAATATATTAAAATAACCCAAAATGTGCACATCTGTTGTATATTGTTAACGGACAATTCATGATTACGATTTGTGGCAGATTTTTCAAATACAAAGAAATAGGTTGCTTACTCGATTCATTATCTTTCTTCATTACATCCGGATCGTGACGACTATTTCGACAATTTAATATTGATAATTTTTATAGTCGATCTTGTTTTATGACTTAGACTAAGCTTGGAAACACGATTCAAGTTTTCATTCAGGGCTTACGAATGATTTCGACTTCAGCCTCTGTTTTTCCTAGTTCATGAATTCGCTTACTTATTAAAAATGTATAACTTCGTTATTGACGAACTCTTGGAAATTTTATGGATTGTGAGACCATTTCCATTTTCACGAAAGAATTTGTATTCTGTTCTTGAAATCTTCACGAAGACGGTAAAACGATAGGAATTAAATTCATGTTTACTATGTTTTCAAAATCTATATGACTGAAAAAAGTCAACGTTTGTGCATATGAACAAATCTTAGTGATAGCCAAGCCAGTTTTTTGATATTGATTTTGTGATGATAACTCTGTTATATAAAAAATTATTTGTTGTTGAAATAGTTTATCAACTTACTCATAAACCTGACGCTGCAAAATATAAAGTGAAACTGAATTTTAACGACTACAGAGATATATAATTTAGTATGAATAACAATTATGGTATGAAAAGTGCAAAATAAAACGATAAAAGGTCATATCAATGGAAATCGATTTTGTCGAATGAATATTAGAAAATTATCCTTCTTTTTAGGAAATTTGAAAGCTGGCTGTGAAACACGAGAATTAACCCTTTAGCGACCAATTTTTTTTTCTAGTTTATACGCGTCTAAGCTCACAAAGACCGTCTGTACACTGATGCAATGAAGCACGCTGAGAGCCAGGCAGCCAAAAGAACGACGCTGTAACATGCCGCCGTGTTCAAACCTCGTAGCAACCTCATATTGCTCACTGTTTAATTATTAGAATAACTCTCAAAAAAACCGTAAAAGAGGACCGTATGGTCCTTTTTGTCGCTAAAGGGTTAAGGATGGGCCGAGTTCAGATGATGAATACATTAGAAACACCATGTGTGTATGAAATTTTACGTGCATTTGTGACGCATAATGAATTTTCTGCATCCATATGCTAAATGGAACGGTCAGAAGCAGTCTTCTTGCAATCAAAAGTATTTATAAAATCAAAGTCTTGTATTTTCCGTTGGAGCTGTGCCTACAAATCATTTCAAACATAAAGTCATCGATAAACAAGTTGCCTAAACTAATTACGTTCAATTTTGCACCTCATTTGAATGTGGCAATTGACAGCATTAGCGCGCGGGCGCTCCGCATGCAAACAAGCTGGAGGCCACACTCGAGCTCTGCAGAGTTAAAGGCCGTCGACTAGGTGTTGAAAAGTCATTTGTCCTATGGTTTATTACACTACAACTGAATTGGGATATTTTTATTCCAAATCTGGAAAGCACACAGAAAGCTTTTGTCGACGCGAACTTTATTGAAATGAGAGGACTGTAAACCTGGAAACGAAGTTTAATTCCATTTTATGTACCCGATTTTATTAAAAAAAGAATGAAAATTTCTTGAGTAAATCAAGAAAGTGTATACGAACATTGTATTTTACGACACAGATCTTGGTCCCAAAGGTAGAAGAAAACATCATGTGCGAAGGTTTCAATGTTTGCAGCTGGGGATGACTCTCTCAATGTTCAGAATCTGAAGGAACAATTTCGGGCTGTGGGATCACACTCGTTGTGCAAGCCACCACAGAAAGACATTAACTGCCCAATAAAGGCCTAAGGTGGGTTCATTTGGTGCCCTTGGGCAACGTAGCCTTGGAGCCTAAGGGCTAATATCATCACAAAGCTTCTGTGCTCCGGGATACCTCGATGCAGTCTTAGAATACCCAAGTAGGCAGAGTGCACCACTTTTCTAAAAGATTTTATACTTGTGGACGTCCTACATTGGAATCACTGCACGAAAAGGTTTATAAACTTTCGTATTTTTTACACATGTTCTATCAAAAATAATTTCAATCCTGATTCCTCAGAAACTTTATCAGAATTGTTTATTTGTTTAAGTTAAAATCACGTGGAGCTCGAGAAAGATTATTCGAACTGAAATGTCGAAGTTTCTCCGCTTGTTTAGGTTTATTTCTTTTATGTGCTGGCTTCTGAACAATCAGTCAATACAAGTTTTTGATAAATTTGTTATTAAGGAACAAGTGTTCTTTCTGAACTCTCATCTGATGGTAGTGTGTAGAAGTATGTATGTATGTATGTATGTATGTATGTATGTATGTATGTCTGCCACAGTAAATAGTCTGTTATTTATCGTACAAAGCGTGGAAATTATTCAATGACAGAAAAATCTTGAGTGATAACATGCTGTAGCACACCAATATCAATTCTAAACAGGTGTAGACCGTAACTAAATTTCAAATTTTTATTCATTGCTCTTGACTTCAGATTCAGAAAAATACAAATTAAAAAAAAAAGAATGATTACATTAACTTTCATATTTCATATCAAGGACTGTAGGTGGGGTCTCCCAGCACACCAATGGTGAGAGAACATTTACTGTATTTCTATTGTTTTACTTCGAATTCTAGCATAAAATAACTGTACTAATGCTTCCTTATGCGTAAATTATTATTAGGGTTAGTTGAAAGGCCGTTTTCTCGGAATCAAATTTTGAAGGAATTTTAAAATCTTCTTACAGTAGTTAACAGTAGTTTGTCAATGAAATGAGGAGTTACTGATAATAAATTTGTTGATATTTTTGCTGCAGTTGCAAGTATTACCCTGATAAGGTGTCGTACTCTGTTCGTTCATTTCTTGTTGATAAATAGCCGTGTCCCAACACGGCTCAATGTCAACAATTGTAACTATTTTTATTGAATTATCAAAAAATACTGAATTTTTTAGGAGCATTTTTTATTCATTATAAATTGTAAATGTCTGTATTTTTGAAAGTATCGATGCCACTTGATAGTTAGTTGGGTAAAATTAACTTTTAGCAGGAATTATACCGTTCATATTACCCTTATATTGTAGTGAATAATTCAAATCTCCTGTATCTATTCTAATGAAATTCTTCTTACTCTGAAAGTATGATAGTTTCTTGGTTATTCGATAAAAATTTGTAAACCTGATTAGGGAGTCTCAAACTTTTACTGAGAGGTATGAGTTTCTAGTGTATTCTGCAAGCCAGCGACAACAAACTAAGAGCATCCAATCACCACTTCTTCAATAAAGGGATGCAAGTAAAAAGGCTATCCATATTCGATATTTTCTACTGTTTTCTACAAGAATGAGCCATGTCCAATCTTCATGTTCATGCAAACATACAATGTCGATAAATGTTGGCTCTGACAAAGTTTTTATTTGCCGTGGTGTCTATTAGTGGGAGTGAAATAATGGAAGGAAAGCTATTGAGTTAAAACTGGGAAGAAAGTTGAAGAATTCTAGGAATAATTTCAAGACAGCTTGTGAACAAACTGGAGATCATATAGAGCACTCGCTCAATCGAGTTGAGAGGCAGACTGCAGTGCTCAGAGAATCCCTATATACCACGACCATCTTAGCGTTTGTGCCTCAGCGAATACTTTCTCTTTTATTCTTCAAAAAGACACAAACCAAGGAAACTTTGTCGTATTCCGGTCCTAGGGAGCCAATAAAATATTTTTATTGGGTAAAGGCTGTTGTATTTCATCTTGGTTGTCATGCAGAAAATATCATAGAAATGCGAGGAGACTTTCGTACGCATTTTGCGCCATGCTTTTTCTGATGCTTCCTAAAGTGATTGCAGTGTCGCAGAAATGTATATTTTTCTATCAAACTTTGTCATCAAATTTTGGTATTCTTAATCAAGAGCTTTGAATAAAGCTCATAATTCTGAGTAGGCTATTATAAAAGTACAGTTATTTTTGAAAGTTAGCTCTTAATTTGGCTAGTAGACAGTCACTACTGCCGTACGCTCTCAGAGTGGCTAGTTGACAAGTATTGCTGACAGTAAGCTCTCAGCGAGGCTAGTTGACAAGTATTGCTGACAGTAAGCTCTCAGCGAGGCTAGTTGACAAGTATTGCTGACAGTAAGCTCTCAGAGTGGCTAGTTGACAAGTGTTGCTACCAGTATGCTCTTAGAGTGGTTAATAGATGACTCCTGTTGCAAGCAAACAGTAATAATGTTACGCTTACTTTAAGAATTCGTGGAAAGTAAGCGACAATTATCGTTATGAAAGTTTATATCGAACCGACCTACTGGAAATAAACACCATGGAAATAACTGTTCACTGGAAGTAAACACTTCTAGAATATAGACACTTTATTGTAGTAATTAGTGGTCTGGACATCATATTTATAATTATATGTCAGTAATGGTATCGATCAGAGGAGCAGAGGGTCATCTGGTGCTTTCTATGGACTTTATAAATTCTGGATAACTTAGCGCATATATTTTAACATTTTTTCCTTTCAACAGTTGATAATTCCCATGCAACTCCACTGAAAACTTTCAAACAATTTACAAAATGAAAGTTTTGATCTTATGTTATCGTACATTTAAATAACAATTCCATAGTCTCCAACCAGTGATATGAATCATATGAATACCATAGAATCATGATTGAGAATTACTACATTTTTCAATTGAGGCTGAATGCCTCTCTTTGTAAATGACTTCAGATGCAGGTTCTTTTCTCAAGGAAACTCCAACCTAGTGCAATGGAGTATGCCAGAACTCTGTCTCAACGCCCACAACACTTTCATAGTTTATGCAAACTCGCTGGACAAATCTTTCCCTCTTGCTCAATTACGCATCCCACATGAGACATACACGAACACAGCGATGCTCAACCTCACATAGTTTGCTTATTTGTCTCTCTCTAAAGGCAAGCGTCAAGATGGACGCTTGTTTGTTTCTTTGCTTCTCGTCCCTGATTGAAACTAAACCCCTCGGTTCACCCGGGCTAAAATTTGGAGGACGTTGCAGCCTGGGAAATTAGTGCACATTGACATAGAGCAGTGTTTCTCAACCTTTTTTACCCTCGATACACCTACGAGCGCATGAATCTGTCACGAAACTAATAATTTTAAATATTATATGATGAAACCGTAAAATAGATTAAAAAATACATACCTGGATTTGTCTGATACAGTTTATTATGTTAGTGTCCCAGAATTGCCCCTTACCTAGTGTGAAACTTGTGCCTGGCGTTGTCTTATGACTTCTTGAATGTTTGGTCGTATGTTCGATAAGCAGACTCTCATTTCTTCTTCAGTGAAACGTAGTCTTTCTCTTTTCTTCTTCTTTATATAAGTTTAGGTTGAAAAACCCAATTCACACAAATAAGCAGTAAAAAATTGTAAAAGAACCAATAGGGGTTTTTCAGCTCATGGGGGAAATTCCTTTTGTACTGAAATCCAAAATGAGTCGATATCTACCTCTGAATGCTTTATTTTAAGACTGCAGTCACTTGAAATGGTAGCCAATTCTTCTTCTTCGCATAATTTAAACGCAATATTAGAAATAACATGTACAAAAGGATTACGAACCCAGTCGTACTTTTCTGTGTTCAGCGACGGAAATTAGTGGTCGATGTTTTCTTTGAGCGCTCTCAGATGCTCAACCACGATATGGACCATTTCTTTAGTGCAGTTAGTACGCATTGTAGGAAACATATAAAACTCGCCCAATTTTGCTCTGTTTTTCCAAATAACAATTTTCTTTTTTGAGGGCAACCAACTTATCTGTCGAAGTTAGAATATTTTCGTTTCGACCTTGCATACTACTGTTCACAATATTAAGTTGACTAAACATTTCCGTTAAATATTCCATTTGGACCATCCAAAATTCACATCGAAGATATTTACAGAATCTTTCGTGCTTTTCTTTATCAAAAAATACTGTTAGTTCCTTCTGTAATTCATGAACGTGAGTTAACACTTAACCTTTTGACAGCCATCGAACGTCGGTATGCATGAGTAAGGGAGCATGTTGAAAATCCATTGCTTTGCATAGTTCTTCGAATAATCTCGACTTTATTGGCGTGGTTTTAATGTAATTGACAATTTTAACTACTTGATGTAACAATTGCTTCAAATCTTCCTCTGATACTTTTGAAACTTGAAATTCTCTATATAAAAAGCAATGAGTACGAACAATATTTAGATTTCTTTCTGTGCTAGTGATGCAAAACCTTTAATACAGCCTACCATACATGGTGCACCATCAGTACAAATACCAACACAAAACTTCCAGGTCCAATTCATTTTTTAGGATAGCCTGATATCATATCAAAAATATCTTAACCTCTAGTAGTTGTTGGCATTTCTTTACAACACAAAAACTGATTGATTATTTCATCATCAATAATGAAACGAACAAATACAAGCAATTCAGCACTGTTACTGATATCGATCGATTCATCAACTATTAAAGCAAATTTAGATCCTTCAAGTTTTTTCTGAACATTTGTTTGAAGGTTTTCAGATGAATCTACAATTCTCCTGTGTTTTGTATCATTTGAAAGCGGAATTTTACTAATTTCTTTTTCAGATGTTTCACCTAACATGGATTTCACCATCTTTTTACAAGCGGGGAGGATAACTTGCTCAGCAAGAGTGTGGGATTTGGATTTCACACTGATTCTGAGCTAAACAAATTGAAAAATAGGCAAGCACAGAAAACAGCGTTTAGCTCTAGTTATGATTAGTCACAAACTAATTTAGTTTAAATCCATCTGTAATTTAGAGGTCAAAATTGAGTGTGCAGTACGATTGAGTTCGACGTAAGCAATCGATGAGATGGAAGTTCCTGCCTCCAAGGCATATTAGTAGAACCTGAAACCGAGATTTATGCACATTGTCCGTGTTTTCAGGTGTTCGTCACAAAGTTTCCCAACACACCTGAGGGAGCCTCGCGACACACTTGTGTGTCGCGACACGGCGGTTGAGAATCACTGATATAGAGACTTGTTACAAAAGTGGAAATAATTATCTTTTCTGTACTTTACTCTACTATCTGTTACTTTTTTGAGTACTTGGAGAACATCAATGTCACATAAAATTTTCAAAATTTGCGATCTGAAGCCACGGGACCCTCCATAATACTCTTTATCAAGGAAAATGAAAACGTCGAGGTCTTCTTATTCACATCCGTATTTTCATCTTTGATAATCAAACAGGCGAGTAAAAAGCTCCGGGGATACCTGACTTTTAGTGCATGACTCATTACCTACAAACAGCACGCGGCGAAAATGCAAAAACTTTCGATTTAGCGCTAGCGATAAAAGCTGGCTCTTCAATGGCACCAGTAATAGCTGTGGCTGCGTGAAACGATGCTTCAAATACAGAAAAGCTGTTCCTACTCCAACACGACGAGTTTAACTGGGCTTGACAAATGCTCATGCATTACCGTGGTATTAGTGTGTGGAGTATGCATTACCATCAAGGTTTTTATCACGGAATTTTAAGATTTTCTAAAACTTCGTTTAAACAATTTGAACAACATTTGTTCTCCAAACTAATTCATATGGAAATGCTATATGACCTTGACATACAACATTCTGAAAGTGCTGTTTGGAATTGCTTTCGTTTGTTCTGCGTAATATCCATCTAAGGGCGCAAATGGTGATGGACTTGTGCCTTTATCCACTTTCTTCATGGACGTCGGTTCGCCTTTCGTTAAATTTTCTACACCATTCCCGTACAGAGCCTCACTCATAGAATTTTCACAGTACGCTTTGCTCGTTCTGAAGCACTACGTCTTTCTACTTGCAGAAAACAGATGACATTCCGTAACTCACATTTGGCGGGAGCATTGGTTTCAGCAGCCATGTTCAATTAGTCGTACCTCGGTCAACCGGGCTGGATACGTTTTATCGATTGTGTTAACATATATTGAAGATCCTGCAGTACTTTTCGCAATAAAAATGAGATGTTATGTAAATTTACCTTTTTTATAGCCTATCGGAGGTTGAAAAAAAACAGCTTTCATATGAACGTTCTGTAAGTGATGATAACTCTGTATTCGTACAATTCTGCATATTTGAAAGTCTGTAGTGTTTCAATGGTTCAAAATAACTAATTGATATATGGCCGAGACAACATGCATGCGATGTAATATTTTTAACATTACAGATTCAGAAGCACTGAGTCTGCAAAAAAACAGAGTGCACTAAAACTCTTTTTGTTCAACACACTGCAACACTAGAGTAACGCTTTGTAACTGCGAATGTTAGACTGCATATGCAAAAAGCACCGCCGTGCATCTGTTAATTACAGTTTGATCTTCAGTAATCGCACATGATTGCAAATTGCTCAATTTTCCTTTCAGAAGAAGCTTTTGGCTAGGATTTGTAAGCGGCGGCTAGAGGCGTCTCGATCAATGAATTTTTGTTCACGTAGCTCACAAATGAGTGTTGTTTTTCACCCGACTTACAACACAAATGTATGGGCATTTTTGGAAGATACGATATCAATGGGTAGCAGCTACAAAAATAATAGGTAAAAGCTACGATAACAATAGGAAGAATAGATGATAACAATAGGTAGAAGATACAATATCAATAGGTAGAAACTACGATGACAACATTTAGAAGATACGAAATGTACGTATGATGACATAACTATGTGTAGAAACATGTCGTCATCAATTTTCAGAGAAGCAAAAAAGTTTACGAGACTCGTATATTTTTTGGGATTGTAGGGATTTGCCAAAAATATTTGTAAAATTTGGTAATGCATACACAGATCAGATTTTTTTGTTGTAAATTAGCATGCAGTGATTTAATACTCATAATTGCCGTTCAAGCTGTAATGATATTAAAAATATTCATAATCTGTTGCATTTTTTTATTCTTTACTTAAAGTGAAAGTGACCCTCTGCTTAATAGATTGGGCCGTAATGACTATAATTACAGGAAGTGATGAAATTCATCAGTATTAAAAACTGCGTTTAAATTTGGGCCTAGGTGTATGTTACGACTTAAAATCACTTAAATTTCTGCTTACGACACATCAAATCTTTTCATCTGATAACTGGGTCTTGAATTCTTTTTCTTTGAATTGTGTTAACATTTTTATTAGTTCGAGAAATTAAAGGACATTTAGAGCGTGGTTAGTCTTCAATCGACATTTTACCTTTCTTGAAGCTACTAAGCCCCTTGTAGAGACGAGTTTCACTCAAAACATCCTTGTTACAATCAGTTTTTCAACACAACAACGGTTTCTGAGGCATTTTCTTCAAGCAGAAACGAAATTTCATAGCCGTGTATTCGTCCCAAAAATCAACCATCTCTAAAAAACCACCGAGTACACAAAACAGCTATTAAAAAGTATTAACATGTAGTATTAACTAATACAGCTATTACTGTATTAGTTAATACTACATGCATGTCATTATCTTCAGGTAACGTATAGGAGTAAGCGCGTTTGATAATTTCTTTATTTAATTAAAACAAAAGAGATTGGTATTACGGTTGGAAAATAGACAAATTTGAGACTTCTGGATGTTACGGTATGACCCAGTTATACTTAGCACTGGATTACAATAAATTATGTTACGACTCCGTTAATTAACATCAATATACGTTAATTAATTCGTTGGTGGAAATTTAGTAAACAACTGGACTGGGAAACGATTATTCTTGTCAATTAAAGGAGGAAAAATTGTGAGTATGTCAATTACCATACAGATGAAATTAAACTTACCTGCTGGCTGTTTAATGGTCCAAACCCCAGTACTCGAAAGCTATGAGCACATAAGATATGAAATTTTACGAAGTAGCAGTGAATGTTATCATTATTTCATTTAGGACTACATCGAGAGTGGTTCGGTCACGGTGTACACTGATGATGCGACCGAAACATAACGTTGTTACGCAACGACGCGTACGATGGAGTTCTTTCAAGACATCGTTACAGAGATTGCAAGGGAAAGATCCAAGGAAAAATGAGCCATTGAGCACCAATATTGACGGTAATGATCGAGGCTTGCACACTGCCTGGGAACACTAGAACGAAGACACTATAGCAAGCAGGAGCACTTAAGCTCTATCATAAAAAATTTCATGGTCAGTCTCTTGAGTCTCCGGACTGCTTACTGCCTACCTCTTAAGGAGAGACGAACGATCGTTGGTGTACCACGGCCATCGTAAGCGATGATTTTTGTCTCAGTAATATCCGGAGCAACCAATGAGTCTTCGCTCTACAGTGCCTTTACTGATTTACCTGTGGGGCAAACTACCCAAACAAAGCAGCAGGAAGACAAGAAAAGTTGAAGTTTTTTATTTGTGAAAACTATTGGCACAACTAACTATTGGCTATTTGAAATACGAAATGAGGATTTTTAGGAAATGTCTATAGATTTTTTACTTAGGGATAAGTGTAACTACAACTACCGTCGATATGCGAGTCGTTAAATAAAAGAATTCTGCAAACTCTTTTCGGGAATAAAAAGCAGTCAAATGAATAGAAGTTAATTTCGTTAAAATAACTATGCCATTCTCAGTTTCACCGCGAAACACCCGAGGTTAACGTGCAGCACAAAAGCTTACGAAGGTTCAGAATCCGTTCTGACGTTGTTTAACTTTTGTCATTTCAGATGATCTTACTGCCTGGGAAAACTTGCATCAACATATACAAGTTTAGACATCTTCAGACTGCTCCGCCAATCATAGAGACGGCAAAGCTTGCTCAGGAGATTCAAACGTAATGACAGCGCCCGTTAGTGGCCATCAGAGCGAGTGGCGGTCATCACAGACCTCGCTAACACAAAGAAAGTCTTTTCTTTTTCTTCAGGACACCAAGTCACCTGAGCGACAGACAGTTTGCCGAACTTTTCTCCTCTACCATTTGTCGACAGTCGTAGCCGAGCTCAGGAAAAACCTCGAACCATTGTCGCTACAAACTGCGTCTCGTCACGCTTTCGGCTTAGCTCGCAAAACCTGTCGAACCGTTGACTGGAGAGAAAAAGCTAATTAAAGATGTCTTTCGCGCTTACCAGCTTAAGGTAAAATACCCCTGTAAGCTTATTGACACTTTTAAATTGGTTACACGGGGATTTTACTCCGATCCTCTAAAAGTTAATTCTTTGTTGGTTTTGAAGAGGGTGACAGCGTGTTAGTAGCGTGGTTTGCAAAACCGGCAAAAAATATTGTGCGACTACGCGAATAAAAGGCTATTGTGTCTCGGGAAAACTATTGTCATTGTCACGCGGTGTACAAACTGCGGCGAGCCACGCGGAGGCTGAATTGCTTCCTGCAAGCAAAATTGTTATTTGAAACATTGCGTAAAAATAATGGTTAGAAAGTATGCTGTGTTACTGTATGAATGCAAACAAATGAAAAAACGCCGAATGCCTCGCTCTATCTAGTTGAAAGGATACTTTTTGTTAAGAAAAGGTTATGCAATGTTTACGCAAAAAGCGTTAAAGTGGTTTCTTGTCTTCGCATCTGTTCTGGTCAATTTTCATACGATTATTTTGTTAGTACGAGAAAAATTTCGATTGTCCCTATCGAGCTAGAGCATATTATCACCTACAAATTAGAGTGAGACCATAAGTTTTGGAACCATTTCAGTAAGCATTTTTTGAATTACTTTGCTGTAACAACGGTAAAAAGTAAACGCTTTTGAAATAGGCTGTTCAGGTTGCAATAATGAAACTTCATTTAGTTTTTATAACCCCTAACTCTTGAAGAGGATTATTAAAGTGAATATCGAAATTAGATAGCTTAACACTTTGTGAAGAACCTGCGTCATCCCAGTACTATAGTTCATCGTATCACTGGTGTAAAAAAAAGCTACTGCTCTCGCAACCAATCGTGCAAAAAGCGTGGTTGAAAAACTCCATAATTCACATCGCAAGTTAACCATTGAAAGACACGGTGAGTCATCGCATGCTGCCAGACTGCAGGTAGTCACGCTCGGATCCAAGTCTTCCTTCAATAACACATGTGTTATAGACAAAACGCAGCTAGTGAACAATTTGAAAACAACACGTAAAATCTGAAATAAAAACTAAGTCCTATGTGTGCTTATGAGTTAAAGGTTATATCATAATTGGAGGACGTTTGCAATGATCCATCTATGTTTGAAAAGGGTATGAATTTCAACACTCTAACAACTGAAACCTTAACTCGGTTATGAAATTCATCTTAATCATGTTGTTAGAAATTTGATGCTAAAATACACTCTTAAATATGCAAATCGAGCTACATCTGTAATTGGTGACTTGAGCACTTCGATAAATGGGAATTTTAGAATTGGATGTCAAGGTTTCTCGTTTCAGCAGCCGAAGGTCCTTTATTTCATTTGTTGTACATGCTTTCGAATACTTGTTCAGCGTGATGAAGTAGAAATTGAAGATTGAAAAATCATGGCAGCAGGAATCTGTATGCAAGCTTAACGATGCTGAAAAATATAATTTTTGTTCATATTCAAACTGACGTCGTACGTTTCGCTGTGGGTCGAAGTGACACAGATACTATTCTATTTCTGAAATCGTTTTTATTTGTATCATCGATTGGAGGCGAATAAGGTGCATATGCATGTAATAAAATGTTTGTTATAGAGTGTTTTGCAATGCAGTTAGCAGCGAGGGCAGAAAATGGAATTGCAAAAGAGTAAGTATAGGTAAACCATGGAATTTAAGTACGATATTTCGTAATTATCAAGGCATTGCAAATGACGAGTGAAGCGAGAATGAAAATAACTTCAGGAGGAGAAAAAATCAATATACAGTGGACAAATATTTATGTTATGTTCATTTGAACTGTAAGAATTACACATGTTTATTTCGTAACACCAATCATTAGCTGCTTTTTAAAACTAGGTTCGTAGGTGTAATTTGATGAAGCTAATGACCCTTGTCTCTGTGGAACTAACATTTCAAAATTATGAAACTCATTGAAATATATAAAATGTTAACAGAATTCTCTCGCGCTCTTAGGTAAGATAACGTATATTTTAAGCTTGGATTGAAAGAAACATGTTACGATGAGAATAAAATCAGAAATTAACTAACTTACACTTCAATTTGCTGTTTCTGGATAATCTTTTCATCTCTCATTAGACATTGAAACTCACTGGTACTCCATTATATTAATTTTCAACATCAAGTATTTTATTTCAGTGAAAATGGAAGCTCATTCATTCCTACCTAGCTTGTTCAGTCAGAAAATTACCTGGCTTTCTCGGAGAAGAAAGCAGTTTATGCCTGACATTGGCCTCTGTACAGAGTTGGTCTTTACTGCAGACATTACTTCCGATACTAGGGTTCGGTGTGAGCGAAGATAATGCTCTAGCGCACAAAATATTGCTTAATTCCTCGAAACAAAAGACGGACTCTTCCTACTGGTCAGCCTATGCCTGGACAGCCGAGCAATGGGAGCGATGGCAAGATACAGGCATAGTATATGAGCGCAAAATGCTTCGGGCGATTTACAGATAACACAAGTTTTGGAAAAGAAGCCATTCGTTTCTTTAAAATTCAAGACATGGAACTGGAATCTCCGGAAATTTAACTCAGGTGTGGCACTGCAGGTCACCTTCAGTACACACTCAAAATGTTACAAAAAGTTATTCTCTTCTTCGCTCATTGTTCATCGCTCAGGTGCTCTAACTTTTCGATGATTTGAAATCAGAACCGCGAAGCTTTGGTTTCAAAATACTTACAATTAAAATAAAACTACTATTGAATGGATAAGCATGCAAAAAATATTCATTGTTGTAATTAGAACAATAATTGCATAATATTTTCAATTAATTCCCGATTGATGGAAAAGTAATATCAGTTGTTAGAGAGGGTTCTTTCCCTCTATAGTAATCCTCTGATTACTTGAAACTATGCTAGTACTTAAGTTAAATAAAAAATACGGTAGAAAATTCTATTCAAGGGTGCAAATTAATTTGAACTCGTATCCAGTAACTTCAAAGAACTTTGACTTAAAAACGACTTAGTGCTTCTAGCGTAATCTTGACGAAAATATGCATTCATTTCTACGCGAGTTGTACTTGTGCTTTAGCTGATGATCTTAATTAATAATCTAGAAAACTATTCGTCTGTCAAAATTTCTGACTTAAAAAGTTAAAAGAGGCTTTCAAGTAACGTCTCAAATATAATATTAAAGTATGCTTCATTTTCCTGTGTTCGCTAGTATTTCCAGCTGTGAGTTATAAAAATCCAGTGGTAGCAGATTTTAAAGAATGCGAGAGTGCTTTCAAGCTCTTTTACGACCATCTTGATTGAAAATAACGACAGTGTAACACGCGTTAGCCCCCGAGCTGCTGCCTACCAGACGTGCCTCACTGCTTTCATACTACCCTAACAATTTTTGGAGCCTTTTCTGTTCCCGGAAATGTCTGAGCAAAACTGTTTTTCTAAACCGAAAGTTAATGGTCTGTGAGATGTAAAAAATATTCATAGCAATTCTAGATGAATTTCAGCGGAAACAGCAGTAGGTTATGTTGAAATGCATGCTTGAATGCTTAACTCTGACTTGTGAGACGCAGCACAAACGTGCCTGTAATTTTTTTAGATATAATTCTCTATTTTTATTTTCATAATCCTATACCCGAGTGTACGTATGACAAATATCTCGTAAGGTCACGGTATTCTTAGCCACTTGAACTTCAATTTTATTCAGTTGTTCATTCTCTAAAGGATGTTATACGATTCTTTGTCACAAGCATCGTCAGTTTGATAAAAATAACCGGGGAGTCATTTGCCTCTGAAAACTCGTTTTATTTTTTCGGCTGGGTGCCATTTGTTCTTTCAATCTCAAAATCAAAACGTGCGTTACGAAAACTTTTTTATACGTATATATATATATACTTTTTTATTTTTCATTTCATGTTTTTATACGCCTTTGATGAACATGCACACCTTTTTAAGCCATTAATCGTAATCAAATCTTCAGGAGTGAGGTTATGAAGGAATTCAATCTAAAATGTCAAAAACTTTACAACACCCTCCTTGATCGCTTTATTGATCCGCAATTTGCTGTCCTTTTCATAGTAAAAGTAAAAATCGTTCTTTACTTCGCCTTCGTAATTTTTATGAAATGAATTTCAATGTACCTGTTTAAAAATTTCCATATTTTAAAATAATGAGGTCAATTGAGTATTTTTAATAAAATGTTTTACTTAGTAGTTCAGTGAGGAATAAAATGTATCATATGATTCAATTTTTTTGTGGCATTTAGTTTATGGTGTACGTAAAATATTATTCTATTCTATAAATTTACACACCTTAATTGCCAGCAGATTTTCGATACTGGAAACTAGAGAAGCCTTTCATTCAACGAAATGATCTTTGTTGAATTTCTGAATGCTGTGACTTGACCGTGTTCACAAAGCAGCGAAAAGTAGAGCTACAGAGGCAGCCCTGTACCTGCCGCAGGCGGATCGTTTGGGAAGCTGAGCGTTCTGACGACATCAAAAGGTGCCCCTTGTGCTTTGAGATGAGCATGTGCAGGACCTCGCCGGACCATGAACTTTTTCCGGACGGTTTTTTTAATTTGACAAGCTAAAAGGCGGAAAATATGCAGGGCAGACCAAAAAGAGCTATGATGATAAAAGGATGGGAAAACGAAGGTACCACCAACCAAGTATATATTAGATTTTAATTATTTCATGTTAGCAAGAAGTGTGGTAGCAGTGTATAATAAAATCTTTGCAGATTTGACATCGGAAATGAAAAGGGTGAGAGGTAGAGAGTAAGAAAATGAATGTTTAAAACATAAACAATTGGGAACGAATTACAACAAATAACGATCAATGTTCTATTTTTTAATGCAACAAATATTATTTCGTCTTAAAAACACTTTGCTGTCTCCAATTTAATGCATACAGTGAAGTACTTGAAAATTTCAATGTATACAGAAACAGGTGAAGCCGTTTTTATTCAACATACACTACACAAATTTCAAATTATGCTACAACTGAGGCTTAATTTCCTCTTAACTTTCCTATAATTTAGACCAGCAACACGGACTCTGCTAGCACCTCTTTAAGTTCCCTTGCAATAGTTAACTATTGAAACTTTCCTTGTCGGGGCTTGCCAAGTTCCTGCGCCGTATTCCACTGTTCAGTAAAAATACAATGAACTTCAAAGAAACTTTGTTCTACTTACGAAACCCTGGTCTCAGTAACTTCGTAATGGGCGAGGAACAGTTTTGGCACTGCTGTGCAGCCTGAATTCGTTACGTGAGACGAATTTCATTTCTAAGGACGTTTTGAGGCATTCGTTTGAAAGCTTATCATTGACAGCAAAGTTTAGGCGTACAGCAGGAATACTAATGCCAAGCTTCTCAACCAGTCTCTGCCCAAGACATGCAACAGTTTCATGTTGTAAAATTCTCTGATATGTTACAAGCACTCATACGAAGATTTAATGAGTGGCTGAGTTTACAATGACCAGAAGTTTTGATGTACTCGAAATCTCAGTAGCAATTACAACTTAAGACCGCTTAAGCTCTTTTTCAGTAGTTTCATTTTGTAATGATTGTGTTAATGTAATGTAAACTAAAATGTGCAGTCTTGGAAATAAACTGAAATTCGTTCCCTGTTGTTGCAGCGTTTATTCAGTTTTAAGGCAAAGTTAGGGAGTATAATTTTTCTTACTAAGATAGTCAAAGTTTAAAATTATGTATAACATTATTGATATGTATTATTTTTCATTGGAATTATGGAAACAATGTACGCTACAAGGTTGGTATGTGTTCTCATGCATTGTTAAAATACATTTCAGCTTATTCATTTATTCCAGCGTTATTGCTAAATAGTTGGATTGTTTAATTTTTACGGATTGTAACCACGATAATGTAGCAGCGAATTTTTAAAGAATTTTCTGCATATATTAAACGAATATTTCAATATGCTTTAGTAATATCCATCTTATCGTACCAATAATTTTAGTGTTTTCTTATGGTCTCATGCCGTTTGATTATTTCTGAGAACAACAGAGAAGACGGCTTCAAAGTTCTCTCTTTGTCGTGAAAATATTTTTTCATTATTGAGCGGAACAATTCTTCGACAGAAACAGAACTTCAAAAAAGGGATAAAGCGTGTTCCTTCATATATTGGTAATTCATCATCGTTTATTGTATGGTTTCATCACAAACATTCCTTTTCATGTTGTAGCTATAAATTTTCTTGTTTTACAGAGCTTACTTTCATTATGTACTTACATTCTTTGAAAACATAGCGATGTTTTTAATCTAAAAGGATCTTATGTTACAGTGGAATGATATTACTAGACTGTTTAACTAGCTGTTTTATCGTAATTTTGTAGCGTGATGCTTGGAAGTTCAATTCAATATTCACTCCACTGGAACATGCCAATATTAGCTTCTGTAGCCAACGCCAAAATCTAAAAATACAACGTACATTGTTTCATTTCGCTACAAAATATAAAATTTTCGTATTGTTCCAACTATGCTAAAAGTTTAATACAACAGTATTAATTGAGATACACATTTCATTATCCAGTTTTATTACCAGTGGTGCAAAATACATTCATTGTAAAGTCACAGGCGCAAATTGTTAATTAGGATCTCAAAGGCAAAAATATTCGCATCACAAAAGGGAGACAATGCATTAGTTTATTACCAGGGACGTCTTTGTGCAGGCTATGTTATATTCCTCTTAGTGAAAGTTCGATCAAAAAAATGCGCTACATGGTCTGCAGTGTCCTGTTCATGAAATTAATAAATATCAAATTCAGAAATGCATTTTACATACTGATATTTGTGATCAAAATAGTTTTAATTAAATCTATAGAAAATGAGTCATTAAGGTAAAAAAATGGCACAATGGAAAAATCTGTGTTGAAAAAAATTGGAATGTTGGATGACCACATAACTAAATTATTGCACGAACGCTAGTCATTAAAATTATACGAAATTGGATATTAATAAAGAAGTTTGTAAAGTTTGGTGGCATAGGTGCAGCCACTGAACGAATATTTTACTTATTAATTTGAAAATCTTGTAGGTTACCAGTATTGCAAATAAATTCTTAAGCGTACATCAAAATTGGAAATTTTATTTTCTGATATAAGTATTGTTTAATTAATAGGATAAACAATTTCTTAACTTTTTTACTATGAGCTAGACAGACTTAATTACAAGAAATATTTATATATATATTTTTTCAAAATTATCAGAATTATCAAAATTTACTTTTTCTAATAGCCAAATGCTACAGCACAAATGATAAATTTCCAACTTTGTCAAAATTTGATACTCGATCTTGAATGCGCTCTGCAAGAACCGATATTGACGTTCTGGCTGCATCGAGGTCCTGCATCAGCATCAAACGTAGCGCCCAAGACTTTCAACGCTACACAGAACGAAATCCTTTGCCCGAGTTGACTGAATTTGCCATTGAAGAAGATTGTTGTCAAGACATTTCAAGTGAGAATACTAGACACAAAATCGGCTTTCAGTGATAGAAGTGCGAACCTGTTCAGCTCAACGTGACAACAATACTAGAAATGTGCTGGTGCTCACATTCGCTCAACCAAAAAAAAATATATCTTGTCTCGTCAAAGATACAGATAACAATAATATTTGAGCTTTCCACCTTGAATTTTAAGTATATTACTTGCCCAATGGAAAATTATCGTTGTTTATACTATCCCTGACGCTTCAAATACGGATGAAACTTCTAACCTGTGAGCCGTCACTGGCGATGTAAATGACACCAGTGGGTTGCGTTTCCTTCGTCACTGGTGCCATAAGTTACCTGCGTGAAGCGTTTTCTAAGCGCCCCTGTCTATGTATAAGACAAATGACTCTTTTGTTTACATTATTAATGCATTTTTATACGGTTACCACTGGCTACGGTGTCAGTGTAATACACACGGTGGATTACACTCACCGTGTGAATGCACCACGCCCTCTGGTAGTGACGGTTAACAGATCAATATCCGTACACAAAGTTTTTTACTTGTAGCAAGGAATAAATACACGATACAGAACGCATAAATCGAGATGTGAAATATATTGGGAAGTCAATATACAAGGACTAATCTGTACGAGCTTATGAAAACTGAAGAAACGGCTTAAACGGGACTCGATCACACTGTACACCAGTGGGAATGAAGCCGCTGTAACATCACTTAATTTTACAGGATAGGAAGCGATTGCCCTCTGATTGCGTAGCGCGACGGACATGTTCAATAAGCGGCACAGGTTGGTCTCCCATGTTGCTCATGTATCACCACATTTTTGTGTCGACGTTCAGGGCAGCGGTGATAGAGAGGGTAAGGCTGACCTTCTTTTACTGCGGGGCTAGTCGGCTTCTATCGAACGCTGTGATACGCTATGATTTGAAATGAAAGTGCTTCCACGATACGATGAAGCAATGAGAGTGTGCATTTTATTCATAACGTACTTTCAATAGAATTATTCTAGAAGATTAGTTGAAGTATTTAAAAGTAAATTGCTCATGAATAGGCACACATCTGAATGCAATTATGATATAAACTTGTATATAAATATATCCTCAGGTAGATGTTGCATTCTTTAATATTACAGAATTTTGCATTATGGTAAAATTGTCTCGATCTTTTTTATAAAATGTATGCGGTAAACATTCTCAGAATAAATTTTGTTATTTAGATCACCAGGAAACTTGCAGTCTTCGTTTTACCGTCTTAAAATCGATATTGAATGGATTTAAATTTAAGTTAATTAGTTCGCTACTTTGTGAGCTGAGGGCCGAAAGGTAATTACTTCTGTAGCATTTAGTTGATTAATGCATGTATATCGTCAATGTATGCTTCTGCGTTTCATGAGTGAGGGAATAATTCGATCAATATAATGCATCTCGTCGAAAATTTTATGGGCTGAATTACGAAAGTACGTAGGCTATCAATAAAAAAATTCAAAACACATTGCAAGCTTTTTCATCAATGTTAATGAATTATCTTAAAAAATTTGCATCAAGTTTTAAACCGCAAACGTTGTAGAAAATTAAAAAAACTATAAGCTTCTTAGAAAATTTTGATGAAAGACCTGTTCTTCGAGGCTAAAAGAGTTCACGTTTTTTCTTGTTAGTGTATTAAAGATTTTTTAATATCTCAGTGTAATAAAGATTGAACATAGAAATCAAAGTGGAGCAGCTTAGAAGTGTATACTGCAGCGCTTCTGTGTCTGAGGAGTCAATCAAAAACATCAATTTTCCCCAAGTCTTTATTGATAATATATATTGATACGATTTCTTTCCACGCGAAGCACTTCTTCTTTGAAGACGAGGGCAATCTCAATGCTCGGAAAATCGATGTTTGTCTAGCTTCCAGTTGTGATATTAAAGAATAGCATTGAGCTTTCGTTGACTCTGCATTTATTTCAAATGTATTACATGTGTTCACATGATGTTTTTTGTAGAGATCTATTTCATTATGAAAATGGTTGTAAACCTTCACGAATCAATAAAAAGTGAAAATGAAAGGTATTTCGGGTTAGTTAGAGGTGGATTTGAACTTCTCAGAATTCAATGCCCTTTCTTAAAAGAATTATCGAACCCATTTGTTGCGCTATTGTTCTGCTAAACACAATTTTATTTCCACCAATCACTTTTTAACTAACTTAGAATGACTGAATCAGTGCCTCCCACAAACATTCATTATTTTATGAACGAGTTCTTTAGACTTTGTTTGATAAAGATTTCTCTGATAAAGGTTCCTTCACGTAAAGTTTCGGACACGAGTGTAAATGAGACTCTTTGCTCAGATAACTTTCAAATTAATGCAGAATTTATCATCGTTTCTTCTGGCTAGATATTGAGATCAAATGCCTGTCCTGAAAAAAGCGCATCAAACGTCGGCAGCATCGAAGAAATGTCTGCCAGTCAAGTCCAGATGATTTATGAAGACAGCCGCCAAAACCAAGGCTTTGTTTCCGATTGCGGGGAAAAAACAAAATCGTATGCCCATATCGATTGTTTATTCAACAGTTAAATTGTATATTTTTCTGGCTGTTCACCATATCATTGTATTGCTTCGAAAAATACGCGTGTAAACCAATATAAATACGTAAATTATAAATAGGTCAATTATTTATTACAACTTACAGCTACTTAATTTCTACCGCGTGCAGCGCATCGCAAATTATTCATTTTATATTGTTTAATAATATAAATAACGGATTTGAGCAATGATTTAATTTTTAATTTGATGTAAAGAGATTCTTGAACAGACGACAAATTCCAGTTTGATAATTTGATTTGGTCTTCTTCGGTTGCTGCTGATGCTTTTCATACAATAAAATTCAATTAACGTATGAAGAGTCGATTATTATGCGATAACATATGAAAATCACCGGGGTCCGTTTCTCACATTATCTCAAGACCTACAGTCAAGATTTATTTTTAATTATTTTACACTTTTAACATTTATCTTTGGCCCACTTATGCATCATGGTAATATTTCTAGTATTGACGTTTATAGTCAGTGTTCTTGATAATGATTTAAACCAGTTACTGTATTTTGATGTCAATAATTCTTCTTACATATTGTCATTCATTTTCTATTCTGAAAAAACCAAGTACGTCTCAAATAAATTCACATATTCCATCTACATGTTTTCAATTATTTTTTTTGACCACGGTTCAATTTACACTACACTATCCCTTGTTGAAAAAAATTAATAGCTCAATGAGCATCCAGAATCAGAATATAATGTTTCATGTACGCTGTTACAATAATAATATGAAGGAGCAATGCCAGTTTCCACTTGCCCTTTTGTAGAGCTCATGCAAGTATCCACGAAAAAACTGCTAAATCGTATGTTGTACATACGAACAACATTGAGGGCCATTCCACACCGTTCGTCCACACAAGAAGCCGAAAAAGCCTCGTCTCGCATCCCTTGTTGCTTCTGCGACAATTTGCTCCAATTGCTTCCCGACTAACCAGATTAGAGCCTTTTTATTTGCCTCTCCAAAGGCTCTTTCAGGCCTCTTCTTTGAAGTGATTTGGCAAGGCGATGGCTTAAAAGTTCAAAATTATGAATCCGTTTCCTCTTGCCTTTGTAATCATTGTGCTAGTCTTTCTGAGAGTCCCCTCCTCAAGACCCTCGGTGGCTTTGTAGTGTCGGCTCGGTACTGGAATTCAAAAAACAGATTATTTTTAAAAGAGAAGAGCTCTGAACTTTATACGGCCAACACTCGACGGTTCTCATCATTCAACTTTGAAGTTCCTTTGCTGAACAGGACATAAAACATCTGGCGGATGTTGGTTCCAAAAACAAAAGAGTTAGTCATTTTTTTAACACTTCTGGTAATCACTTTCTGCCCCCAAGGAGTAGAAGCTAGCGTTGTAAATGCTATTTGTTTTTTCGCTGCAGTTTTGAAATATTTTCACTGAGTTCGGGTCATGTTTGTTATTCAAGTTGAACTATGAACTCAGGTTTTGAAATCTAAACAATTTCATAATTTGATATTAAGCAGATATTTTCCTTTTGATTTGGCAAAGGAAGTTTCACCAAAGCCCCACTCTCTTTGAAAACACACTTGCTGTATCCCATGCATTATATATCTGGAATGTGAAGGCCCACAACCTAAATAACCTACCCTCACCAGCTGTTAGAAATTGAGTCGTCGATGAAGTTTTAGAAAGAAGAGCTGATGGAAAGCTGCTATTGTATTCGTTATAATCAAATAAATAAAATTCCATGTACTACGTCAGGGTAAATCAGAGTGTACGAATTATTTCATTTGTCGTCATGGATCCTTAAATTTTAATACTATACATCGTAATCACCTTTTTTCCAAGTTTTGTCGAACCAAACAAAATAACAATGGCCTTTTTCTTATGTGAAAAGTCCGCTATGACATAGTAGATGTTTTCTCTTGCTGTTCAATCAATTGCAAAATTCGTTTCCTCTTTTCAAAGGCATCTTTTTGATCAGAAATACTTTTTCAACGAACACTTTTGGTCAAAAGACATTTTGATCACTTCTTTTATCTTTCTATTTCCTTTTAGTACTTCCTTTGTAAAATTCGTCTGCCAACTGAAGAGACCAAACGTGTTTTTACTCAAGTTTCTACCTGCGCAAGGGTCCATGACTTACAGTCTTTTTCTAAATTCAGATCCCTTTTCTGTATATTTACGTCTCCAGTAAGTAAATCCTATAGTGCTTCCGCTCTCTATTTAGACTTTCATTGGATCTGAATATCCTATTTTTATGACAATTTTTTTTAAAACGTTTAGCCAATCTGAATCGCTTGCTGTCTTCCAGCTTTTTCCCCCAGATTGAGAATTTTTTCTCACAAGATTCGGACTCATCATCTGTTTTTTGATTGATTTAAAACTAAAATACTTTTTTTTAGTTGTTCCAATGAGGATAGTTTACATTTTCTGAGATTAAATTTTTTCTCTGATAGCTTTTTACAGTTTCAAAGAGTTTCCAGCCATCTATAGTTTTTTCCCTGCTTAATGGCTATAAATGAAAATTACTAATTAATATCAAACTTTATGGTATTTGATAGTTGTTATTAGGGCCAGTAAGTGCTAAACAAACTTGTGTCAAATTGATCATCGGAAGTATTTTATGCATGAAGCACTTGATTTGTGACATTTTTGCCGTTTTTTGGGGAGTCTCTTCCTTATTTCAGTGTCCATTGCTGCTCTTTCCTTCAGTTCTCCAGTGCTAAGCAGACCTGTTTTGCGGCTGCTGAAGCCTTGAGAGCCCTTCCTGTACGCCCTTGAAACTTCCGCACCGTCGAGGAAACCCTGCAATATAAAGCCGACAAATGGATGCCTGAAGCAATGGTCCTCCAACTCTCCCGGACAATTATGTAAATGCACTACTTGTGGCGACTCGAAAAACGATTCAACTTTTCACGAAACACAGGACCACAGAAAATTCGTGTAAAGTTAGGTATGATTTTTTAGCATAACATTTTAACTGCTATAGAATGAGATGGATACTTTCGAGGGTATCGTCATCGAAGCTTTCTAATATTTTCTCCGTGTTTTGACGTTTTGAAAGATTTATTTCCATAAAGTTGAATTGAATAAGGTTCTTTATATAACTGTCAGTTCTTCAGGGATATTTTTACATTACTAAGACCATGGTCTTTACTAAGTTACTACTTATTACAAGTATTAGCTAGTAATTTTTATGTTAACACTTCGAAATAGTTCATTAGCACCCTGAAAAAATTGATTGCTGATTGTCAGTAATGTTTTAATTGCTTCAAGTATTTATATACGTTTAATTAGGCTTTTACTCAGCTTTACTGATGTTCAGCTGTGTCCTACTCTTAAGAGTAAGTAAGTATGAGTTAGTTATAAATTGTTCAATTTTACGACTAAAATTTCACAATATTTTATAACAAGGAGTATCAACTATGATCTACTCATTCGTTAAGTAACCGCAGAATTTTTTCCAGCGCACTTCTAGGTTTTAATTTAGTCATACTGAATAAAGTATTCTTGATTTTCAAATACAAGATTATTGTAATTGACCGATTGAGAGTGCAGACATCATTTTGACCAGTTCCTCACAGGTACTGAAATCTTATGTAAACGGCACTCATGCACCACTTGTTTGCTCCAAGACGGCTGATAGAAAATAGCGTTGCTATAATCTGCATATTCGTACTCCGAGACAGCAGTGGGCCTTTCGTATTGAAATGTCTGTGGAGTTCCAGGTGCAATTTTTATCATGCTGGAGAAGAAGCTTTACAAGTTCCCATATACTTTTGTGACTCGTGACAAGTCACGTAATAGGAACTTTACTGAAAAAAGCGCTTCAATTTTTGTGCAGTAAAACGTACAGCTGATTTATCTTTGGTCCCGTGTGACACCACCGCTGAGTGGGCTTAACTTTAGTGCCGGCGAGTTTACCCATGTCTCTGTTTAGCCGTAAAAGTCATATACTTCTGGTAGAAGTTTTAAAGCACTTCGTATTGTAATGTGTTTGTGACATTATATTATACTTTTTTACAGCCAGTCTCATCAGGCAAAATTTTATAGACGTGATGCTTAGTACATTTAATTTTCTCTCGTTTAGAATCTGTGTCCCGAGAAAGACTTTTGTTCATTTTAAATTCATTTCAATCTAAAGGAACATATTTTTAGGTCAAAGTCAAGTTTTGATGAGTGTTGTAAGGGCATCAGTTTGCAGTAAAAATATAGCTAACACATCAACACGTTATGTATCTGAATTGACACTTATGACTAATACCCCAGATTTATACACTATTGATCGTTTTTTAGCAGTCAGCTAAGATACATGGTTATGAGACGTACTAAATGACGTGTTTACGATCTGAGTTGATATTTAAGTGCAGGGTTTGGTATAAATACTGTAAGGAAGTGAAATGCTCCGAATCATTTGATTGTTTACTTTCTCTAACATATACTCAAATAAGTTACAGGAAATCCTAAACAAAACAACTGAAGAAAATTTTACTTACCGTCATGTACTATTTTTGAGCTGTTGAAAAAAAACCTTAGATGACAGAAATAACCAATGAATGTGTTTTCTAACATATTATTTCAGTTTGGTTTTATAGCTGCAATATTACTGCTAAGAGTAAAACTTGTTTTACTCTGGAGAACTGTCAGAAATGTATGATAAACACCATTACGATCT
This sequence comes from Trinorchestia longiramus, assembly GCA_006783055.1. Classification (NCBI taxonomy): domain Eukaryota; kingdom Metazoa; phylum Arthropoda; class Malacostraca; order Amphipoda; family Talitridae; genus Trinorchestia; species Trinorchestia longiramus. Next base: position 203,517 of record VCRD01000278.1, read on the forward strand.
GGAGATGAAGGAGACCATTCATCTTTCGCTCGGCGGCAGAACACTTGTTTTTGCACCGCGTATGTGCAACAACACTCGTATGGCTCGTTGCTACATCTCTCCATTGAGTTTAGGCTTCTTTTTACGTTGCATTGTTCTGTGATCTTAAATCACCTTCAAAAACACAGTTATATATTGATTTCAACATTTTGAGACAGTCAAGAGTTAACTTCGTATTTCTGAAACATTTGTCTAACGATGTCGTTGGTTTCTGATTTTTTAATTTTCCAAACATTGAATAATTGATGTACAATTTGTTGATAGAATTTGATATTTTTATGGATTTAACGTCTGTAAACCTTTGAAAAAATTTCCATGCATAAAAATATATTCTGCATTGAACCGCAGCAAATGTAGTTAATTTTTTAACAGACTTTTGGTCAGCTTTTTTTCAATTGCTAATGCAAACCAAAGGTATCTCTTCCGAATTTTTCAGAATAGAATAAGGCAATAAGAACGAGCCGTTTGGTAATAGCTGCTGCCCAAGTCCCATACTGTCTTGAGCAAGGGAATCAACCATGCTGGGTGACACCTATAGATAGTCTTAACATTCTGTTCAATGCTTTCGTAGATATTTCACATCGTTGGCTGTTTTTCCTATGTGTATTGACCTTGTTAACTGCTGACTTGAATAATAATCTTAAATATTGTTAGCTAACGACTTAGATATTAATAATAAACGCCTTAAATAATAACCATTAATACCTATAGCAAACTTTAGCTAGCTGAAGAAGCGGTCGGTGACATATCTATGACTGTTTACGGTTGATAAAGTTTCTTTGCATCGATTACTTTTGTTGATAAGCATTCTATTGATGTTCAGGTATTTATCTTTCCATAGGTCTCTGAAAAAATCTAGTCTGTTCTGTGTGGATTGATTATGACTTTTTCATTACGTAGAGTTTGTGAAAGTTGGTAACCAACAGTCCAAAAAACTGTTAGTATTATTTCTTTGCCTACACCTATTACATAGACTTTAATTTTATTAGCCACGTATTTTGAATTCCGATTGATTCAAAAATTTTCAACTGCATTTGTTATAAATAATTATATATATATATATATATATATATATATATATATATATATATATATATATATACATATATAGTTTATTTTACAAGCTGGCTTCAATGCTAACTTTAAGCCCCCAGACGATGCGATCCCCGGCATTCACACAACAAACATAATTGACGATTTACGTCACTAAGGATAGGAGAAGAGCGTAAGTCTTGGAGCTATAAGCTCCTTTGGCGCCGCTGCAGAATCATAGAGGTACCTTAACACCCTGGAGGTCGACTGTTTAAACTGCATACACACACAATATATATATATATATATATATATATATATATATATATATATATATATATATATATATATATATATATATATATATATATATATATATATATATATATATATATATATATATATATATATATATATATATATGTATATATATGTCACGCGTGCAGGATAATAGCGTGGAAAGACTTACTGAGGTCACATGTCATTTTACAACAGTCAATACAATAGTCACTCATTATTATTGATATCACAACTCTAAATCCACTACACTGCCTGTGTATGCCTAAAATATTTGTTTGTTCGTGGCTTAGAACAAACTTGGAACAAAAATTTGAAAAGGCTCTCAAGTTGATAAAGTTAGCATTGTGTTAGCAAGTAAAGAGCTACGGCTTGAAATGTAGAGCAAAAATAGACTTCAGATTCATTCTTACAGTTCTTGCGTGCGATGCAATATAGATGCTGTTCAAGAGGCATAATTTAGAGTTAAAATTAGCTAATATTACAGCTAAAATTGGCCATGAAACTTGTTGATGGCTTTCAACATCAAACTAACGGAATAATTGTTTCAAGATACTTGTTATTGACATAGCTGAGAAATTATCTGCATCAGGCTATCACATATAAAATGTAGCTTATTTTGGGGCTAGTTGTTGATCATATCGTCTAACCATAACGAGTTTAACTCATTAGGACATAAAAAATGTACCTTAGTCCTGACCTCTCATTTTTTTCAGATGTGTACTTTCATGTTTTGTTTTTTATAAGACAAATGACCATGATTACAACGAAACTCTAAAGTAATGTTACTCTATAAGTACAAACTGAGTCAGTTGGCTTTCAAAACATTTCGAAATATCAAAGCAGAGGTTTTAAGTGGTGGTATTAAAATTAGAACTGTACAGAGATATTTTCTAGTGTCGTTTAGGAAATTATAGTCTTGAAAATAAATCGAGGGAAAGAATACGATTGCAGTTGAATGCTGAGTTTTCCTTGTAATAAAACTATCAAAAAATTTGTCCTCTTACGAAAAAATTGCTAAGAAATCTGAAGTACGACCTTACATCAAGTTTGGAATACGAGCCCGGCTCTGCAAGCAGGACTGCATACTCTCACAGGGTTAGAGAGAAGGTCGACAGCGCCGTACCACCCTTAGCATAGATTTCCGTTTAACGAAGAGCGAATACTTGTAGATTGAATGAGAGGATTGTCTTTGAAACTGAATAAATAAATAATTTGTATATTACAACAATCTGAACACTTACTGCAAACAGTTAAAGGTGCTGTCAGTAAATAGTCAACGCAGGTATTTATTATTTAACAATTAATCTGGGTTTTCAAAAGTTAACAACCAATTTTAAGTAAGCTCTACAAATTTTTCAAGCATGCACGCCTCAATGTTAACTTCAAGCCCCCCAAAAATGCCATCATCGGCATTCACACGACAAACATAATAGAAAATTTACGTCACTTTGGATAGGAGGAGAACGCAAGTCTTGGAACTAAAAATTTCTTTGGCGCTTCTGCGCAATCACAGAAGTACCTTGACTCCTGGAAGGTCAGCCATTTAAACTACTCAATCATTAGTGATTGAAATCTTCTGGACGTTAATAGAATGATTCGACAGTTCAGATGGCGAACCTGCATCGCTATTAAAAAGTAAAGACCAACAGATTCTTATCCTAGAAACATAATTTGGCTCTCCCCGGCCAAGACTGGAGTTAACGCCAAGCCTCAAAGTCAAATACAATGAGCCGTTGATGCCAGAGGTTGGCAGGAGGCAGGAAGTCCATGTCACTGAAACTGTTTTTAGCTCTCCTTTTTCGACACAGAATACGTCACGTCGTATTCTCTATTTTCTTCGTATTCGTTTTGTTAAAGCAGAACCATTCGGAAGAATCTAATGCGACATTCAATGCGTATTGATTGGATGCTCAGTGGTGCATCTTTTCTGCGTAAACGATCATACCGTAGTTTAGATTTATTTTAGTTTATCATGATTTCATTATATTTCGTAAGTTTACTGCTCAAATGAAAATTTCTCACAGACGTCAGAAATATTTAACACACTGTGAAGAGTCAGTTTTGTGCTAAGACTGTTCCAGTTTTAGGCCATATTCCGTCCTCAAAACTCTTCAAAATGAACAGAGACTGAAAACTGAATTTTTTCTCCTTTACATAAGTTTTTTCTCAAACTCACAAAGGAGATAACTAGTGAACGAGAATTCAGTTACCCTAGCCTTCAAAGTGCGTTGCTGTTTCTACAGCCTCATACGAAAAAGAGAACGTCGGCCGAATACATCTATGCCTATAAAATTAGAGCAGGTTCCAGCTTGAATATTCATAGCCACAATCTCGTCAGTGCGCTCAAACAAGCGGCGAAAATTTGCAAGTTTCGGTGGGCTTGTCCGATGGTCAGAGGTAGCCGCCCGCTCCTGCTGCGCCTGCTCACTGCAGTGCTCTTCATCAGACCAGTTTAATGAATCTGCTCGAGAGCTAGCAGTCTTGATTAGACCTCACAGGGTAATCAGAATATTGTTTAAAATTTATAAAGCTGCAGATTTACAACATGCACCAGCGAGTAGAGTTACTGATAACCATTATGGGCGCACACCATGAAATGTTCTGGGTGATGAATATTTCATTCTTAAAAGAAACTATGATGGAATAAACGCCTGTTCAGAAGTATATCTGAATTGAATCTATTGGAAATGAAATGCGAGAAGTGGGAGATAGATTGAAATGATTCATTAGTTAACACCTTCACCTCGAAATGAGCGAAGTTGTATTGCGGTTGAAACAATACGTTTCACCATAATACTCAAGAGTATTCAATGGTAAAGATAAGTTGCATCATTTCAATCTGGACAGAAATTACAGTTGTCCTGGAAAACTTCTGAAAATTATCAAATGCACTATCTAAGCAACAAAAAACATTGGTTTCTGTATTGAGGAAAATGCTTATCACGATAGTGTTTAACGGAAGTTGTACATACATTTAGAAAAAGAAAGGAAACAATCATAACTCTACATTTTCTTCAAACAACATTCCTTTGAATGCCATAAAAGCTTAAATGAAGAAAATGAACATAACTGATCTGCAGCTGAGTCCTAAGCCAGTAATCAGTTGGCAAAAGACTACGCAGAAACGATATTAAAAAGGGGAAAAAATATTAATGCAGCTTTAAAAGTATGACAAATAAACGTTTAAATAATAGAGCAAGATCGTGTAAAAGAATTTAAAACAAAACAGAAATAGTTCACAGGTACAGCCGATGACTTCAAGGCGAAGCTAAAGACCGTAAAACAAGTAATTTGAGGCCATAAATGAGCCATTGTTTGCAAAGCTTCGATTGTTTTGAGGCACCTTAGTGCTTCGGACAACCATTTGGACGAGGGTGGAGTGTTATTTTTTCCAGCTTCGGTAATTGGATTACTGTCATTGGGAAGATAATGACATCGACGGAAGACGAGGAAGCTGCAGCAGAAAAATTTCATTGTGTGATGCGGCAGAGCCGAGAACTAATAAAAAACTACAGTATCACAAGACCAATGAAAGCGTAGTTTGAAAACAAAAACTGCTCACATAGAAGCTGATATTCATTGAATAGCAGTGAAAGTGTTAGACCAAAGAATAAAGCATCATCCCATGTTCAGTTCTGTAGCATCCTACCATTGTCAATTCTATTTTAAAATACTACCGTCCAGCCCTCAAATTGCATCCAATATGTATCACAAACGTGCTAAAACGCTCTATCAACCTATGAATTCAAACATAGAAAGCCGGTGGAATAGAGCACTTTAATCGCTTGTCATCGAAGTCAGTCTATCGTAGATGAAAGGATTCATTGCTGGACAAGCTGTCGAGTTTCATACACAAATGTAGAGCTGAATGGAACGAGAAGCTCTTGCCTCACACCAGTTCCATAATACAGAACGTTGATTGCTTTGGGCTTCGCTTACTACACCGGAACACATTGTAGATTGTCAGTACAGGGACGCTAGCGTTACGGTCAAATCTCTTGACAATGGAGTTGCATCGGTGCTGGAATCACAAGGGATCGCCCGTTAATACTGCTATCTTGATTGTTCTCTGACTACTGTGACGGTGCCAGTCTATTCCGAACACTGACCGTGGCCTATTTGTTGCGATTGAGCCATTTTGCGACAGCTGGGAAAAACAGAAGTTCCAAAATCAAAACAGTCTAGGTATGTGCTGTGTGAATTTTTTTGCAAGAAAAGGCTTGGTTTGAGGAGTGACTGAGGGATAATTCTCTTTCACGTAATAAAATAGATCAATTTAACCGTTATGAGTGAACTGTTTTATATTGAAATGTTACTAGATTCCCTTACATTTTTTCTCATATAATAAAAACTCTTTTGTGCCAAGGTGGTTTAAAATTTGTAAACTGATTCAAGATATTGATCGTTTGAGTAAAATACAGTGCATTCTGGGCTTTTTTGACCGTTGTCAAGTCCTTTGCTCCAAAAGTGACTAATTTAGTGTTATGAATTGCTATGTCTTGTACTTCCATAACTTTAACTGCACATCAAATGTCGAGCAGAATACGTTTAAATTATAATCGAAAAACTAATGCTACTCATCCAACATAAACTCTTACTTTTTTGCCCTTTTAAAGTTAATCTTGGGTCTAAAAGCATTGACGTCTGGAATTCAGTACCTTATTCTGGTCTCAGCAATGTCATGGATTCTGCAAATCCTCCTAGATTAATTTTTAGAGAACTTTGAACCCAGTTTCTACGTAAAGCATTCATGAATACTGAACCTTGGAACCAAAAGGTTTTAAAGCAAGACCTGAGAGCTTGAGTTTTCAAGTGACTGACGTACATTAAAATGAATAAATTATCTGAGTAGTTTCTCGATCAGACATGACATATCGCTCAAAATATTTTCTTGCGTTCAAACTATGATTGAAAATCAATCAAGAATAACGATAAATAAATACAAACGTTACCGTCGTGGTTTATCTCGGCATTTGAACTAAAAATGCTGTTTTTAACTCACTGCAGAAATTTAGCTGGCAAAATTATAGGGGCATAAACGTTTACAGGCTTTCATGTCCTATACATAGATAGATTTTCAATTTTCAGAGTGTAAGCAACATACATGTAAAAAATGTTTTCAACTTGTGTACATACATATGCACAGATAGTCTATGAATCGAAGGTCAACATTTAATGCAACTGAATCTAAAATTTTGAATGTATGTTCTTACTGACGACACTGATGTGTGTACAGGGTCCTGTAGATAATGTTGTGTGATTTTAGAATATGAAAACGAACCACGAGAAATGAAGCGCACCATCAGAAATATTAACGAGATGAAATTAGAGTACAGCAGGAGATCATCTTTGATGTTGAAAATCAATTAATTTCGCGCTTATTAATTTGCAAACGCTTGTATACAAATTGCCTCCTTAATGCGACAACACTGGAGTCTTGAATCGACTGCCCTTCATAGCCACGTCGAGAAGCATGTCGAGAACAGAAATGGTTTTCTTGGTGCAGAATTTGAATGATGCTGGCATTATGCGCAATTCCTGAGGGATGAACGACGGCCCTCTGTTGGGAGCCACATGCAACACCCTCAAGTGTCAGTAACTGCGCACTATTCTGAGCAGCTGTAGTGTTTCGTGCGATGTTTCTTGCTGATCCATTGGATCGTTGGAGTTGAACTTCACTTTCAAAGAGCAATTCGTGTTGAATATGTAACCTCCGACTGAGAATATGAACATGATATGTTATGTAGCATCAAGTTCACAACAGGTATTTTATGTTGTTTCAAATAAAACACTTTTAAATAGTTAAATTAATCCACATTGTCTTCTAAATCGGTGAGACAATTGAATTGTAAAACTTGTTTAAAGCTATATAACAAAAACATTCTAAATTAGGGGGATTAGTTAATGAAAAATCAACTATTTTAGTGACAAAAAACATTTAACGGACATAATTACTCGCAATAGTCGGTATAAAAGTTGGTGTTTGAGTGATTTTGATCAGAGAATCAGGTACTTCAACTCCCTCGTAAAGTTCTTGCCTATTCACTCTGCTCATCTAACAAATGAAAAGTCCACGTTCAACAGACTAATTGTTATGAGCTCAAAGAACCACTCGATTTCACAGCATACGACTTCAGTGCATGTCTTTTACAATAGCGATTAATTTTCATTATTTACAAACTTTTACTTATTTCTAACACAGCAAAATCAGCCCTTTTAGAGGTCTAAGGCATATATAAAAGTGCAAACGTCACTTACCTTCATATATACTTCCCATTGTGAAGTTAGTTAAGCTAGCAATTAAACTTGTTTACTGATACCGGATATATCAAAACAGGAAGTTGCGAACAGATGCTTTTTAGTTTTAACAGTACAGTGATTCCAACTACAATTCATTGCTCTAATTCCTCATCATGGTAGAATTATATGACGCTAAACCAATTTATCATTGGGTTTCAATAATAATGTATATGTTCAATTCGACATCATGCTTCAATTCCATTACATATCAATGCTCCAATTTACCATCGTGTTTCAATTATCATACATTAAAGCTATCTAATTTACCGTTATTTTTTGTAATCCGTTTCAGATTTTAGTTAGAGGTTATAGTTCTTTGTGCGTATTTCTGGCTTGTAACATTAGTGCATGTTTGAGCTCTTGAAAATTTCGTCATACATTGTATTGAATGATTGATCAAAAGCTTGAAAAAGTTGCTGCAAAGCTAGCACACTGGGTGGCAGTGTTTGTTAACTGGGCGACAGTATTTGGTACCTGTTTCAAAATTGGAAAACTGTGTTTTTTACAATTACGTAATTTTAAAACTTGCGAACAAGTTCTACAATTTTTCCGTAAGCCCACGAGCAACTTCAAACAACCATGTTTTGCATATTTTTTGCAAACATTTCATGAGTGAAATGCATGAGAAAATGTGAGACTATATCTCCCACGGAGTTTTCATTTTCAGCACATGCTCTTCATATACATTGCAGTCACATTTAAGGCACATCCCAAGAAAATAAGAAAATAGTAAACAAGACACCAAGTTCTTTCTGCTTTCTTTCTAGGCTGCTCCTGTAGACTATTATCCGAGCTGTCGTATTTTGGTGTAATAACTGGTACAATTTTGAAGCTATAGCTAAACTTTACATCATGTTAAGGAGTTTTCCCAGCATATTTGTTTCCTGTTAGGGATTCTAAACGACATCATTTTGGATTTTTACAACGCCCATATGAATTATTAATTGCATGGGACATAACATTAGAGTCCAAACTGAAAGGAATTTAGCTACAGAGTAGTCACATAAAGTTGCTGAAAAATTGTAGTGAAGGCGGTTGTAATCGTTTTTGTCGCTAAATAATGAGTTGTGTCCTGAATAGGCTTTAAAATTTTAAAATTTGAACACTTGATTTCTTGGTAAACTTTATAATGACACGTTACTGAACTTAATCCCTTATCATTAAAGTCTAATTGGTATACACTATTATATGAATCCATCTAAGGATGAATATGACAATACTGTGAATAACTTAATTATTATGGCCCATATTGTGCAATGCTACAAGGACAAATTCATTACGCTGACGATAGACAGCGAATTTCAGTGTGATTCATAGTGAGTCAAAACATACATTTTATAAGGACGATTTACCTGAATCTAGTGCAGAGATTTGTACTATCATTAAGTATTTCTAGTAACAAAAAGGTAGGTCCAACTGTTTTTAGCATTATTAACTTGACAACAGTGGAGGATGAGCTGAAAGGTTACTTCTCCTACTAACATCTCTCATAATGTATCATGGCACTCATTATATATTCTTGTTCACGAAAGTATTAGAGTGTTTAATAAATATTTTTTGCAAGATAACAATCATTTATGACACAATACCTGATTTGTAACAAAAATTGTGACATAGAAGCTACAGTAAGTAAATAAAAGTTATTCGTTAAGGTGATTAATTATTCCTGGTTTCAACTGGTAATTGAAAGAAATAGCTGCTACTTGTTTATTTCATACCATCAGTTCTTTTGTTTCTTTTCTACAGTGATTTATTAATCAACATTAATGAAATTGTCGACCTCATTGAGAATTCTCCATGACGCTAAAAATGGACTTTACGTTTTTTGAAGTGACCTCTCGTCTGATTACCTTCATGTGACACACAAAATTATTTTGATGTTCAAATTCGGTTACATAGTAAGAAAATAATAAACAGTTTGAATGAAAATTTCTTCCAGAGGAGCGGCATGTACAGTGATTTACATACGAGTATGTTGAAAACTTATATCTACTACTGTTTTTTACGGCAAATTTTCTTTCATTAGGATTGTTTAGTTTTAGTTTATATGCATCTACTTCAGAATTTTAGTTATCGTTGCGATAATAGATAATACCTATTGAGAAAGATTAGAAAATCTTTGATATTTCAGTGTGTACTAGTTTATATCAGTGAGAGTTATTTAAATGCTGGCAGCTATTTCCGTAGACTTTGTGTTCAAAATATTCTGCGCAAAGCGGAGCGATCACAGCACGCTGACGATCTGGAAAACCTTCTATTGAGATTCATAATAATTAAAAATACATTTTTTATTGGCATGATTTACTTTAACTTGGAATAAATATCCCAAACAGTAAGCAGCATTATCATTTATCTCATGCTTATTGTTACGCGTATTTTCTCCGTTTCTCAAAGAAAATACTTTCTCTCTTAGATAGTTTATGAATTTAGAGTGTGTAATTATACATATCTTCATCAGGTGCTAAAAAATAGAGCCTTAGTTTACCGTACAAATTGTATAAGACGTTCTGACGATAATTACAACCTTTTTATATAAGTATAAATTGGCACAGATTAGTTGCTCTCTGTTTATTCAAACTAAGTTTTTCACACTGGAACAATGAAAAGAAAGGTGTCTCTGAAAAATTCAGGATATATTATTTCATTATTTATTACGTAGATACCACAAAATTCCTCGGAAAATAGACTGGAAAGGGATTCTTAGAAAAATGATTAGTTATAAACCTTATTTGAGATTTGCTTGTCATTCACATTTCAGGTCCGACACAAAAATTCGAGCATCTGCATGAATGAGACCCTGCCAGCATACCTTAACCTAGACCACGAGGAAACCATCAAACTCAAGCAGCTTAACTCTTTCCTTAGTTTACCTAGTTCAGAACACATCATTCAAAGCGGCAAAAATTTCCCACCGTTCAACCGTGACACTGAAATCAATGTTGTTGAGTCTCACTTCGTTTATTCAGACGTTGAAAAACATGTCATGCTACTGCAGTGTTCACCTGGTAAACTATACTCTTTTGAACTTGTGCTCATCTTTCATCCATTACACCTTCCTGTCATAGTCAACGTGACCTGAGGTCTTAAGCATGACTCACCTGACAGTCTCCTTTCCAACTCCAATTCTAACCACGACTTTACTAACACTTTACCAGTTTTTGTTAAACATCAATCTCTTGATCCTTCGGTTTTCAATCCTGAGACCTTGTTTTTCCCTTTCTGAGCCCTTCTTGCAATCGAAACTCCTGGTGTTGTGAACTTTTTTTGCTGTAGTCACTGAAGTTACACATGGTCGTGTCATTGATTTGAGAAGATTTTTGGCGATTTTCTTGCAGAGATTTCCAGTTGAAATTAAGGTAACTTTTCAAGTTTGACTTGCATATGACACATCAGAGATTTTTCACGATCTGAATTTCTTTTGGGAAGCTACAGATACCTCAGTGAAGAACACTAGCACTTAAATTTAAATTGATATCAAAAATGTGTTCAGAAATATTTTATTGTGAATGTTAGCGGGTGACCCGTAAGGAGCTTGATTTGAAAACTTATGTTCAAACCTACAAGTTTTTTCTTTTTCAGCCCAAATAATGTCATCTTAGTAATTCAGTTGTAAGTTATCATTCCTTTATATTGACAGAAAAGTCGATATAGAACACATAAACTTAAATTGTGAGACATAAGGGATCTGCAAAAAAATTAGATATTTTTCATTTGACCTATTGTACAATTAATTTTGCTTGACCAATAATCTCAATAAAACGACGTAATAATTTTTTCGTAGCTACATTATTCATTTTTTTGTGTTTTCAGCGATTAATGTTCATAAAATTATTGGTTATTTTGAAATTTTCGAAGCACAAAAAAACTTTTTTGTTTGATACCCATAACATGACTATATAACATGCACAATATTGTGTATCCAATCACCTACACTTCCATGTATAGAAAAATATAAACATATTTCCATGAAATATAATGATAAGATTGGGTGGACATTCTACGTTACATTCATTAAGGATTTCTACGGACTGTAATTTTCAAACAATTAATTCACACTTATCATAATTGTTCAGTTTGATCTCATTTAGTTCTAAGACTTGATTCTAGTTTCTGTTGATACATTAGATAATTTTAAAATAGAAAAATTCAAAAGATTCATAATTCATAAAAAGTAAATTAAATTCAATAATTCATAAAAGTAAATTAAATGTGTGTAGCTTTTTCTGTAGACATTTAGCTCAGCTCTATTATGCAGATGTCACAATACGAATACAGTACACTGGCAATCGTTAATATGTTACAGTTTGATTCATAAAAATTAGAAGTATATAGTTTACATCACATGATCTAACTGCACTTGCTGCAAACATGTCTGCCATTAAACAGTATTTGATTTTTTTAATAGTAATTGTAGCGTGTGTGTGTACTTTGTTACTCCGGTAATACTTTAGGAAGGATAATTAGCTATTTGCTGTGTGTCTTGTCGATTGCTGATAATTTTCAGATAATATATTCAGTAGTCCATATTCACACTGTCCTGGTATTGCCATGAGGAAGTAAGTTAAAGATTTGGAGCATTTTCCGTAGACTTTCGACACAGAATCTTTCCAGATAACGTTATATTATTCATAATGATTAAAATTTTATCCCATACAAGTATGTACCAGCTGAACATGTTCCAAACATGCCCAACATCAAACAGTATTTTATTTTCTCAACTCGTTCGTGGTTTTCCACGTCAATTTACGTGAAATTTTTTTAACTATCCACTGGTTTTTCAAGTCAACCAGGGAGGAGTTAAAGAGCCCACGGGAGACATTTGAACCGGGTAAGTGGATTTTAAATGTAGTTTCCTTCTTTTTAGGTGCTTTTTAGTTTTTGGGGGTAAAATATCTTTTCTGATATTTCATAATTACAGGAGGTACACTATGTGTAAATTAATGTGACCACGACCGGGTTAGTAGTTATCATCAGGTATGTACTCTGTTATTCTGGTAGTACTTTAAGAAAGATGAATAGCTATTTTAGGTGTCATTTCGAGTGTCTGGAATCTGGTCTCTGAGTGGAATAAGTGAAAGCATACTGGATTAATGCTCAGGGCCTGTATGCACTCACACAGCATGTAGTAATGCACCATAAAGTAAGTGCTGTAAAATGTACCTTCTTGTATGGGTAAAATGCTTGTGTTTTCACCTGATTAATTGATAATTGAAAAATAAAATCACTTCACAAAGACCGTCGATCATGAAGTAGGGATTTTATAATTGGAAAAACCATGGGCATTCATATCTTTTACAAAAATACATCTGTGAATCATGCTCTATGTCCTGAAACTTATAAGTCTGACAATACGAAAACATTGTAGCCAAAATTCAATTTTATTGTAAATGTATTAATGCTTACAACACATATTATTCATGTGAATTCAATTTACTTGTCATCTACAGGGTGCGGTAACATGACTTCTTTTTTTAAATCCGTTTGGTTTAAGAAAACGCTCTGAAAAAAGAAGTAATGTTGCTGCAACCTGTATGACACGCACTTAGATTCTCTCATAATATTTGTAATTATGGATTTTCTGTTCATGAACTAGTCTTCAATCTATTAAGCAAGAGTTTTAAGGCTCATAAGAAACACTCACCACCAGCATGGTCGACTGGTGAGCGAGCCCGCTTGCAATGCGGGAAGACCCGGGTTCGAGCCCCGCTGCTGCCGTTGTCGGTTTGCGTATGACCCTCGGCAGCTAGAATTACGTCATGGGACTTGGGTACCGACTCATAAATGGGCCAAAAGGCTTGTTCCTATCGCCTCATTTTATCATATTCTATTCTTTCTTGGACGGCTGAAAGGTTACGTAAATTAACCTAACCCAACCTAACATAATCAGTGCCCAAGCTTGGGGAACCAGTGCCCAAACTTGGGGAACCAGTGCACAAGCTTGGGGAACCAGTGTACAAGTTTGGGGAACCAGTGCATAAGCTTGGGGAACCAGTGCACAAGCTTGGGGAACCTTTTGCGAAAAAATGGCGAGCCAACCACTTGAAGAGACAGTATATTGTCTTGGAAAACATTCAAGACGTACTTGTCTTCGTGTTTTTGAAGGACACGCATCACTAAATGCTGCTTCAGTTGTTCATTGGATTTCTTAACTAAAAGCAGAGGCATTCGTTTTACACTTCCATAATGATTATATGTGCCTTTCTTATTCTCTTGGGAGTCCCTTAGCAGGCAATGGTTGAACGCTTCCTCCAAATGCCTGTATTTAACTCTGATGTTAACGAGGAAATTATGTAAATCTCTCTCGTAATTGAATAATGTTGATTTTTAGAATTGAATTCCAGCAGTGTAAACTGCAAGCTTGTCACTTTTTCAGTATTTATGGAAGCACCGTAATGAAACTAAATTTATTTTCTTTACTTTGACGTCATCGTTACCCTCATGGTCAGTTTCTTTTACTCTTTCTCTTTTCTTTTCTTTCGTCAGTATGTGCGCTAAACACTCTGCAAGCAAAATTAGCATCGTGTTGTTCAAAAATTTTCAAGAAATTTCACAATTAATGATATATCAATATTATAAAAACAACTTTTAAATCATTATCAGAGATAATGTAAATAACACGAACACGGAAGCATTACCGAATTTAGAAGCTTCCCCATACCCATAAACTGTTAAAATTATTTATGATTATGCAGTAAAAAACACCAAGAAAACTTTTAAAAGGATAATTACAGTGACTATTTTTCAGCTCTAATTAGCTTTTCCCTCTAAAAAACACGATTAATACAAAAACGAAGACACATTCGTTAAAATACCTACATTTAATTGGAAGGTAGCGTAGGTTGCGTGGATGCACTCGACGGTGCATCCACTCTTCGTCACAGTGAGAGAGATCAGCATTCCCTGAGTCAGTACTTCATTTACATCTAATTAAGGCTTCCGTCATGTTTTTTTAGTTAAAACTCAACGTAGAGTCAGTAGATGAGGGCAACACAGATGATTTTTTTTCGATGATGCTTAATAAAAAATTTCTAAATCAAATGAAATTTCAGTTTTTAAAATGAATGTTCCACCGTATATCTTTCTCAAGGTCTTCGTTTCTACATATATTTAAATAGTTTTACTCGAACAACTGACGTTCGGTTAAAATAATTTCACGGGAAATAAAAAAAACGATGTAGCTTTTTGCGTAGGCGATTCTTTCAACAACAGGGTTAAGTGAGTTGAATTTTTACTATCAGAAAACATGCGTATTTCCGTTGTTTCTTTGATTAATTTTATTGTAAATGAGATGGTAAAAAAGCTATTGATGTAGCTTTTTGCGTGGTTCATTTTTTCAACAACAGGGTTATGTGAGTTGAATTTTCACTATCATTTCGCATGCGTATTTTCGTTCTTTCTTTGATTGAGTATTATTGTAAATGAGATGTGAACAGACGCACCAATGAATGTTGCATAGGTTATTCAGAATTCCCAGAGAAATACAATTTCACCAAGAAGATGAGTCATACTGAACATCCGTGAACGTAATTTCCAACCAATGTGATGGCAAAAATAGATGAAAGTTTTTAAATTTACGTGAGTTTCAGCAAAAATTACGAGTAAATGCCGGCTAAATCAAGTCAGTGTAAGAAAGATGTTGCGTGAACTTGGTCAGACCTGAAAGCAGGTTCCATCGAATACTGAGTGTAGATCTGATTTCCTTGAAAGTCTTTGATTCTCACACGATGATTGATAATTTTTGTTTTGATTAAAAGTTCCTGACTATTCAAAACTTCAGTAAACTAACATCAATTAGATATGTAAACTTTGCTTATACAGGGTGTCCCAGAAGTAACTGACTCTTTTGATTTGCTAATAAACCGAAAACTATTAATGTTAGGATATTGAAACTTGTTTCATTCGAAAGAAAAACCTTTTTATGGCACAATAGGATACTTGGTATCCTATTGACGAACCAGCTTGACATTTGATTTTTGCTTCATTGCAAACCCTTAATTTTCATCATGTCTCCATACAGCAAAGATCAAAGAATAAGAATTTTGCAAATCTACATACGGGCAATGTCAACAACAGACGTGCAACGTGATTACAGAAATTATTTCAGAACAACAACCAGTCCTTCGAAGAACACAATTAAATCGGTGTGTCGAAAATTTATGGACACTGGAAATGTTAATGATAAACAACGATCTGGAAGATTCGGAATAATTAACACGACTGTGATAATCATTAGGCAATAACTGTTGGGTTAATTTAATTTTGTAAGGATATAACATCCAGCCTTTTTTAAGAATGCAGTGTAATGTCGATCGGGAAATGGATAATTGAGTTGAACGTTTTCTGATGGAGGCTTTAGGATTATCTGTAACACTTGCAGAAACTCGTTCGATTACAGCTTCAGTTCAAGTTGATTTTAATATTCCAGATCGTTGTTTATCATTAACATTTCCAGTGTCCGTAAATTTTCGATACATCGATTTAATTGTGTTCTTCGAAGGACTGGTTGTTGTTCTGAAATAATTTCTGTAATCACGTTGCACTTCTGTTGTTGACATTGTCCGTGTGTAGATTTGCAAAATTATTATTCTTTGTTCTTTGCTGTATGGAGACATGGTGAAAATTAAGGGTTTGCAAGGAAGCAAAACTCAAATGTCACGCTGGTTCGTCTATAGGATACCAAGTATCCTATTGTGCCATAAAAAGGTTTTTATTTCGAATAAATCAAGTTTCAATATCCTAGCATTAATAGTTTTCGGTTAATTAGTAAATCAAAAGAGTCAGTTACTTCTGGGACACCCTGTATTTCAGCGGGAATCTTCCCCTAATGTTTCATGAGAGTTCAAATGCTGCAGTCGAGAGAAGTCGTGTCGCCGTGAAGAGCTAGGTACCCAATTGGTGATACAGGCTGGGGTAAATAATAGTGCATAAATACTCAAAAAAGTCGGGGAATATGTTCAAGCACGGCATTTTAAATTAAAGGAGAGAAAATGCATTTTTATTGATAGTTAAGGGCTATCAAAAAATGTCTTTTGCTAGGCTAGTAAAATTTTCTTTCCCAAGAGATGATTGAACAAAATTGATCCGTGTTGTAAGGGACGCGCTCGTTTTAATACTGTAAGCTACTGCTCTGTATGACGAGTAAGTAAAGCAATACAAGTTAACGTCTTAGCGTTCTGCCTGTATGAGAAAGAATTTCCCATCTATATTTTTCTAGCTTATTCATTTTTTCACAAAAAATATGTATTGTTCTGAGACAAGCCATTGATCAGGGACGCTAAGTAAGGATAATGACCATAAAAATGAGTCAACAGCTGATTTATAGTATATTTTCATTCTGCACTTTCATGCCTCATGAGAATTCATATGTTAATGTCGAGAAAAGTGTGTTGCAGAATACAGAATATTCAGTTGAAAATATAAGCTAGAGTGAAGAGTAGAGAAAATTTGCAGAACTAGGTTCTGAGTATACTTTAATGTGACATGTGCTAGAAAAAGTGAGAAAGTGCTCTCGCATTGAGTACTAAGGTTGATGAAAGCATGTCTTCTGACGGGGTCACAAAATTCAATCACTAAGAGAGGAAGGAACAAAATTTCAAGGTGCTTTAAGGAAAGAGACGCACTTTCGTAACACCTCAGTGTAACAGCAAGGGAAATGTTACAGCTCATATCTTATTTTTTTTCGACGGGAAACTATTTCCCTTTTACGTTTTAGAGCTTATTTATTTTAATGGGGACAAATATTTGTATCAGTAAAAAAATATTAGGTGAAAATAATTACACTTGCTCAAACATTGTGCTGAAATACTGAAAAGGAATAATAGTAACATTTAATTGTAATTTTTTCAGATGATAGAAAAAGAAATTTTTCTGTTGAAATACTGTACCTTCCAAAGGCGCTGACTAAGTAATAAATGAGTATATTTGTTAACATTACCATTGCAAAATTAGAATAGAATAAGGCAATAGAAACGAGCCCTTTGGCCCATTCTTAGGTAGATACCAGAGTCCCATGCTGTGATACTCAAGTCCCATGCAATTAGTTCCTTAGATGTTTAGTAAGTTAGTATGTGCGGAGTTGAGGTTTCTCTTTGTATTTACAAGTCTCTCCATGGTAGAATACGCAACCACTTGTGGTTAAATCCACCTGCAGTGTGCTTCATTTTCAAATTAGAACTCTGTGTTACTTCTCGTTTATTATTCGCTTATGTTTGGGTAATTAGCGCAATTACCTCAAGCACCGTTACGAGCCTTTATTTTGCAGATGTTTTCCGTTTCTTTTCTTCACAATAGCGTTGGACACCGGTAATTGATCTATGTTGTAATTCTACATTGAAATTCCCTATATTAATGAAGAATAAAGGGAACTTCCATTGATCATTAAAACCGAATAAATAATATTACCACAACTAATGAGTAATGAAGCATTAGTTCAAGGTTGATGTCCAGGAAAAAATTATTTTATTTTATACTCATGTTCGTGATTCACTGAACTCAGTTTTAATGTGTAAGGTTGTATGATTTTGACCCCTGATTTCAACTGTTTTTCACAGTTTCTTTGCAACGTAATTTGGACAAGATTTTTTTTTAAATTTTCATCATTATATGGCTCTAATTCATGAAAAATATTGTAGATTCCACCTGCAAATCAATGTTAGTTTTCCTCGAGGCCACTTAGCAAATCAAATAGCAACGAGCTCAGATCTAAATTAAGCATTCATTGGCAGGTTCATTCGATCTCTTTGCTAAAAATAATTTAATTTGAAATCGTTTGCGGAATTTTTACACCGATTTAGACACTTAAAAGATTTGAATAAAAAATTGTCGCTTAGAGCGACAGTTCTCTGGTATGGGCTTTACACCATTTTAAAATTCACGAATGTTTTTCGAAGTTTCGGTACTGCATAATTTTACCCTATATATACATCGAATGACTTTTTAACTCTGTGAAATTTTTATTTTCTACAGAACTTAAACAATGAAGAGAGAAAATTAAAGCTAACAAGGTTCATTTCCTTTGAATGATATTTTTTAAAATAAGCTACAGTGTGAAAAAATATTTTTACACAAACATTTTTCAATTTCATATATTTTCATCGAATCAGAGATTGTAATTCATATTATAATTGCATACAGGTGCATAGTAATGATCTATGAAAAAGAAACAAGTAGAGATCTGAAATAAAACAACAAAAATACATTTTTTCCATGCCTAGGATTGAAATACATAAAGGCATTCGAACGATATATATATATGCAATTTAAAACTCTTAAATGGTTTTCAGTTGTGAGATTTTCCAATCGAATGTTCTGGATTGATCCAATAATGTAATCATTACTAAATTTCAGCGTAACAAACAAACTAGACATTCTGCATTGGTACTTTGTGCAGTACGGTTATCATTAAGTTGAATGGTAAAGGAATAACAAATTTACTGAAACAACTGCGTTTTCAATTATGGGTAGATGGTAAAAGCTACTACTTACTGTTCTTTAAGAAAACGCTGCCACTTAATGTTTTTTTAACCAAGCCATTTGTTTCTTTTTTGTACTGTTCTTTTTTTCTGTTATAAAGAAGAATGTTCCAAGTACTCTTTGGTTAAATATCTGTGTACCTAAGTCAATAATATTTTGTGCCGTTGAGATGCTACGTGCTACGCACGAATAACCGTACGTACGGATATCGTGAAGCAGAATAGGTATACTGGGTGGTGTGGGAACCACTATATCGTAGGGACCTCAAGATGGAAGAGGGGTGTGTCTAAGTGCTATTTATCATCTTGTGAACGAGGCATTCACATCATTGGTAGAGTGATCTACACCCAAGAACATTACGAAATCTTAGAGCAAATAATTCCCAATTTCGTCGTCAGAATTCTAAAGATGAGCAAATATTCTACGTTTCAACGATACAACAATCTTTGGAATAGCAGTATAATAGTAGTTTCTAATAGTATTAATCACACTTTTTGCATGGCATTTGAAAATTGGTCGTTAGTATTTAACTTCTCTGTACTGGTCTATGAACATGATAATTATTTTTTGTTGAACACGCACGCAAACACAGGGTGCGACAACATGACTTATTTTTTCTTCAAATTGCTTTTTTTTGAATAAAAGGAAGTTATGTTGCTGCATCCTGCATTTATTACTTGAATTTTTTTAGGATGTTGTTATTTCCAAAAGAATAAAATTGATTAAATGGCTTCTACAATTTTCGGATACCTATTGAAACAACTTTCTATAGGTTCATACATACTAAAGAATATACTGGATACAGGGAATTGTGATTTTAAGAATTTCTTTTTTTGATAGCAACAGAAGCAGTAGAAAGTTTCGAGAGCTTTCAATGCGCTGCACTGTCACTCACGTTCACGCCCTGCGCACCCACTCATTTTCAAGCATTTCACCACTGCTCATTCTCAAGCGTTGCGCAGCCACTCTCTTGAAGCCTGCAAATCTTGAAGAGACCAGAGTGGTCTCCTTTCAGTCCTGGACTAATGACCTCAGAGCTGCGAAGGGATTTCGGGACACGGTTAAAAGATGGTGGCGGCTCTTCGAGACCAAGACAAATTCAGGATGTCTTTTTAAACAACAGAAAAATGAGATAGATAGCAGCAGCTTGCAAATTGTAGACTCTCGTAGGTGTATTTTTGAGTAATGGTTCAAAATTTCTTGACAAAGTCAAGCTTGGTTTTACAAGCAGAATAGATGTGAAAGTCACTGCAGTGTCTCAAGGCTATGATGCATCTTCAGTATTTGCGTACTGCATTTCTTGGCCTATAACGACGACGCCTGTTGGAGCCAAGGTTAAATGTCAAACTTAAGAATGAACAAATTCTGATCAAATAGATGCAGTATGAAATTATACCAGAATTTTTCAGATAACATCTTGATGTTTCTTTCGTTCTACTCTGGATTTAATTTATACTTTAGAAGTTTATATTCTTATTTTTCTATCGTATAAAATGTATCTGCAAATTGGGGAAAAACAAGTAAGGATTTTGAATGTACGTGAAAAGATATGTAAAAAGGTTTGATAGGATACAAAGGCATAAAAACTTAGGTTCCTTATCATGTACATTTTTTTCCTAAAGTTTCAATCAAGTCACCATTTTCTCTGGGACTTTCCTAGTAATCTGCTCCATTTCGTTTTCTTTCATTCTCCCTTAAGCCTTCTCTGCCACTTTCTGAAGCTCTTTTTAGAAAGACAGGGTGAGACATAAATACTGTTCCAGAACGAAAACAATCTTTTTGTTGAAAAATATATTTATTTTACGGCCTGACTAAAAAATAGTAAATCATTTACTAATCTATAACTACAAAAAAAATTCAAAATGCTTCCCCTTTGCTCTCATTACTTTGCAAAGTCTTTTAAGAAAGTCTTTAATTGCCACACGAACTGCTTCTAAGAGTATTTTCTCTCAGCGTTTATTCAATTTTAACTTTAGAACTTTGATACTCTGGCAAGGAATAGAGCAGGCTTCACTTCGATGATTAGTTTTTAAAAATTAGATTGTGTAATACCTGCAAAACGATAATCATTAAAATTGATTTTAAAACATCTAACAGGAATTATGCCCTACCCAGTACAAAATTTTCAGATGACCTTTTCAGCATATGCATAGACGAAACCTGAGGACGAAAACGAAACCCGATAAGTGAAAGTTTTAAGCATGGAATCGGAAGTTAATTTTTTATTTATAATTTTCGTCGCCATGTAAACGCATAGTGCTAGAATACTGTCCATTTGAAGAGATGTGTTCTATCAACCTGGAAGACGGACTACTTTATAAAGTGCGGATATTTAGAACGAAATGATGTATACTTCGCGAGAGAGAAGAGTTGGGTCTTCATTCCGTCATGTTCAATCGCAGTGACGACCAATACTGTCTTCGAATGGTTGGTCTAAAACGTTTCAAGATCCCTGTAGGTGTACACAAGTCTGCCCTGGACGAAGTTGTTCTTTGCTGAGTCGATCTGTCAATAATTTCGGAGGTAGTGAACAGTTTTGCTTTCAACTTCGTTGAATCATCTTTTGAGAAGAATGGTTTACTTCTTTGACATTTTCTGGTAGAAACGTGTTGTTTCGGTGGCCCATGATTTTAATGCTTCTATAACAGAAAAAGTCATGGCATATCTATTTTCCATGACGCCAATTTTTTCCTGACTCCTCTGGATTGCTGGCTGCCCGAGCTTTCAATTTTCGTTCGGAAGATTTGCATCAAATCTTACCTAGAATCAACCTCGAGTCTGAGGATATCAGACAGGCCACTTTCCATACATTTCTTGGCTTTGTAAATTAAATTGTTAGGAGGTCAATTACAGAGCCAAACGAGTAGTATTCAAATAATATGCATTTGATCACGTTCTGTGTCAGTTAACAGTATATATACTGAATCTAATTAGGTTTGTATATACAGCGATATAATGTAGTTTAGAGGGCTGATTAATTATTATTATGTGAAAAAATATTCCACTGGTGAAAATTAGGTGTAATTAAGCATCAGAAATGTGTGAAGTTGTGAAAATGTTGAAGGAAAACTTAACAGAATACTGCCAGTTCAACTTCCATTAATTTAAATAAAGAATATACCTAAAAATTTATTAATTTCAAGATGAAATAGTCGAGTTGTTTCTTCAATAAACTGACAGAAAATAAGCTGAAGCTCAATGAGTAAGATTTTCTGCAAGATATCAAAAACGAAGAAAAACGCTGTCTTGATGTATGTACATAGTATGTATCATTCTTTAAACTTTATGGTGTGTTATTCAAGTTCGTAATCTGTCAAATGCTCCGAACATTTTTTATTATACTTCAATACCATAGGAAATCATTAAATTTTTTGACAACATTTCCGTTGCTTGTTTTGAATACAATTCTTAATAAACGGAATGAAATTGAATGATATTCATTATATCATTCATTATTATCGCCTAATAAATAATTTCGCTGTAAAGTTCTTATTCAAAAACATATATTAAAACTATAGTAAATAGTAATCCGTAAAATTTTATAATAAGAAATTTCCTTTGTAATTACTTATTTTAATTCATCTACAGCTTTGTGAGGGTAAATAAGGTGTGCATAATAAATGTGCACATTGTGAAATGTACTGTAACCTTAAATTAATGAGAGTTTTGATGCACGTTGTATAAAAAATTCATGATCCTAGATGGAATTTGCTTTTGAAAACAGCATCAAATGTAATAAAAGTGAATTAATATAGATGTTTCACACATGCATTTTAATGCAGGTTTAAATGAGTGTGAACATTAATTCATCCTGATTTCTGCCTGGAATTCAGACTCGGCAGACAGAATGTTTGATCGTAACAATTTAACCATTAATCACAGCTATCCTATGTTTATCAATATACACTGAAATATAAGTTTTGTCTTTGAACTGGGAATAATATGACTTCTGGATACTAATTTACTGTTGGTATAATTAATACTGCCATCGATGGCTCCATTTTCATTATGAATCAACTAAGTCACTTTCAAATGTTCACTCAATAAGTTTTGAATTACTATATCATATCAAATATTTTGGTGAAAGCTAGTAGGAGAATGCATTGCATAATATGAACCTATAGGACCATTATTAAGTTCAACATTCATTCACTAGAGTCTCAATGACACCCTATGTGTGAGTAACTCTCATCGTACATCTTATGGCTTAATCTCAGTCAACTCTACGGATTAATTTAATTGTAGTGGCACGGGAAGGTGCAATCCAAGCGTGCACGTCTCTTTCCGTTCATTAATCGCGATCAGGAAAAGAAAAAATCAACACATCTTCCAAAAGGCAGTCGGAAATCCGTCCTAAAGAATCCTGGTCCCAGCAAACACCTCTATAGGCCAAAAATCTTGACAGTTCCTAGCACAATACCCCAAGAAATGAAACCGAACATTCGTAAACATCGCCGC
This sequence comes from Trinorchestia longiramus, assembly GCA_006783055.1. NCBI lineage: Eukaryota > Metazoa > Arthropoda > Malacostraca > Amphipoda > Talitridae > Trinorchestia > Trinorchestia longiramus. The sequence goes on from VCRD01000278.1 coordinate 227,118, forward strand.
GAATGAGGCTTATTCGACATGCCCCTGAGATATGGCGGACGTTAACTGCTGCCTTTGCAATTGGCTTACTGCTAATATCGTGGCCAGCCATTGGACGGCCACGACTAGTGACCAAGCGTTGCGACGAAGATACGACATCGTTTCTTCAGGTCTGGGTTGCACCAAGAACAGTGTTTGTATTACCAAAATAAGTTCATAAGTAATTATAGATGGATTTGTGAGCACATTTTAATTTTAAAGCAAAAGTTTGTGAAGAAATGTCACTAGGAATATAAAACAATGCTTCATTAGTTCTCATGAAGAAACGGAGTATATTGTTCTGGGTTTCATATAGTTTGTGTGAGGAACTACTTTTGGCATGACACTCGTTTTGGTGGTGCGTTGAGTTCTATATTTGCTGAGTAGTTCGATGTAGCTGCTCGAGCTAGCACAATTCGTTCTGATTTAGATCAGTCCTAATGAAAGAACAGAGGCGATTGTAGGTGCCAACTTACGGTGCTTGTAGTGATTTGTAATCGTTAACTATTGGTGTGGTTATGAGTTTCGGAACGGTAATCGAAAAACACCTCACGATTACCTAAATCTTTTCTAAAATTTTTCTTAGATTTCAGTGACAGGTTTCTTCATTTTAACAGCAATGTACATCGACTGAGATGGTTTGCAGAATAATTTTTCTCAAGAAAGAATAAACAGACTTAAGATTATTTCTATAAATGTGAGGAAAAATATCTTTATCTGAGATCCGATGTCAAAAACTAAAGCCCAGTCGTAAAAATGAAAGGTTCCCGAATTCCCATCAATGATAACTGTAGAAATTCGTCTACAACTTTTTACACAAGACGCATAAAATTCTCGTCAGTCAAGAAACTTTTTCAATTGTCCGGAAAAAATGGCGTCGTTCCAAATAAGACGTTAGCATTATGATTCTTTTCGAGCTCAGTTTTGGCTTTAACGAGCGCCTTGAAGCGAGCGTCCTCGCTCTGCCCCTTTCAGTTACCGCCGAGTTTGGAGACTAACGGGCGGACATGCACTTAACTTGCACATATTAATGTAAACGGAGACGCAGTCCTCCATAGTACGGTAGCTGCGCCCTTCCAACGTCGCTGCAGTTCGCTGCCAAAACTGCGCCTGGCTTGGCAGCTCTGAGGAATTTCCATGACACCGTGCTGAGCAAATTTTTTAATTCCACGTTACATCAATGTATTTTCGGGTTACAGGAATTTTTCTGTATCGTTTAGAGAAAATTCTTTTGAGTAATGCTTCATGTGGACCTTTGTGTGTGTGATTTTATGACCTCCCCATGTTGCATAGTGATATCGTAGTACATTCTTGAAAGAAGTGCCGTCATAGAAAAGATTTGTACGTTTCTGCATGTCTTTGTACTTTTTAAAATTCATTTAAAATGTACACAAGCATATAATTGCGTGCAACATTTTAGTTACATTATTTATGTTCGCACTTCGTTTACTAGTTTCCACACTTCGTATTTTTATTCAAAAAATGTTTGTGAGTAAAGTTGCAGTTCCACTGCTTGAAAGTTGCAGCCCCGAAGAGTAAATTTGCCCCCAGCTTTGCTAGATTGCGCCACTTTCTCCCTTTGCACGAGGCAACTGCCTGTATTTTGTCAAATTTTCCTTTTTCTGGCGAGAAATAGAAACGTTAGGGCGGAAATTCAAGACGATCTGTACTTTTTGAGAAGAAACTCTGTGCTAACTGCACTTACTTAACTTGAATAACGTTTTTAAGGTGTAAATGAAGTTAATAAAATTTGAATTTCAACATCAGTAGAAAACTTATGTGGCATAGGAGTACATATTATGTGAAACCTGATTTCAAATGTAAAGCGAAAGAGGAACAATTTGGTAAGTTCGAAATGTTTCCTGCCTCTCTGGTTTGCATATTAAAGTTAGTTTGATTGTTCGAGAGTACAACCTATCTAGGTGAGTTAATCAAACGACATAATTGCAGTCTATAAATCAAATTGGATAATGACTTCGACCACATATGCTTAATCTTGTGCTTCCAGCATATTTAACTTTTGGTGGTAGCTGTGAGACACTTGTAACAGCAAGTAACTGACGACAAATTTGGAAGCCAATTCTTTTCAACAAATCAATGAAAAAGTGCATGGGATTCGAGGTGAATGTTGAGCGTCAGAGCGTGAGCGTGATGCGTGACGACTGTACTTCATGTGCCATGATGCTTGCAGTGTTATATGATCTTATTCCTTTGAATGAAGATATTTCACTATTCCCTCTCAAACATAAACGTCCATATATACGACGAAATATGTATGTATACATATTTGTTGTACGTCCCTGATAAACCAACACAAGACGCGTAATTCATGTATCGAAGTAGAAAATTAACGTTTGGATTCCATGCTGAATATACTCCAATGCTCTTGTTCACAGACAAAATGCACTATCACGAAGTGCAGGTTTCAAGCATAAAGGAGATGATGTTGCGTATGAGCATTTGACAGGTTGACAACTGAGAATACGATTTAGTTTTTCTGCTTGAAATTACGCTTGCAACTTTGACGAACAATTGTCGAAGCCTGGAAGCGAACAGCGGAAGCCTTCATGAGGAGAGTGAGAAGCGCTCAGACTGACAACTGGTCTCGATTGGCATCAATTTCTTTTATTCCCACCTTTCCTGTGGGTAAAAACGCTCAGCTAATCAGCATAGGGGGGCATAGCAACCGATTGATATTTACATCTGACCTTTCTACGGACCAATGCTCACCACAACTGCATACGAGGTAAAGAGGACGCTCCGATGTCCAGGAAATGCACAAGTTAGTAGAAATTAGTTTATCGTGTCTCTTAACGCTTGATGTTCTGTATTAAGTGTGGAAGAGGGAACTCAGTTTTTATTGTTGAAAGATGATTCAAACACAAACCATAGCGGAATTTAGTTTTTCTTCTTAACACGTTTTTTTCATCTATGTAACTAAAGTTATCTACATATATACTCAACTCTGTATCTCTATCTCTCTCTCTTTCTCTCTCTGTATCTGTGTGCGTCCGTCCCATTACTTCCTATCTATTACTGAAGAAAAGTTATTGAACTGAAATCAGAACGGGTATGCATGTATTACAAGCATTGTGTTGTGGATACCAAAAGCGCCCGATCACTATAAAACACGCTATTTTTCTGTTTTGAGCTTTCTTCTCATACACGGCCATGTTATCAGTAGATAAAATAGAAAATAGAAGTTCTGTATACATTCATGAAAAATATTCAGATTCTGATAATACCACGGGTAAAACTGAAAAATGTATTTATTTCATAGATCATAAATTTTTTCACTTTTAAATCAGGGAATTTTTGCGGGTACTATCTGGGCCATGTTATCGGCAGACAAGATGCAGAATGGAAGTCTTGTATATATTAATGAAAAGTTTTCATTTGAAACACAATAATTCGTCGTAAATCTTTAATGCATTTATCTCTATAATAATTTCATATTATTCCAACCTAAATCGTGGAATTTACACGGGAACTGGCCAATTTCTTAAGAATTAATGGAAAATTCATCCATCCCCGATTGAATAACAAAACTGGCTGCATGCGAAGTCTTCTGAGAAGCTTTGACTCCTAATGAAGTATTTTTTTTCTGAAATAAAAATTCGGATACCATTCGAAACAGAGTTCAGTTCTTGCTTCTATACTTAGGTCTTTCATTTATTCGTATAACTCAAACTAAACTGAAAAATGAACGAAAATATTACTGTAAAATATACGAAAACTACTTCATAAGAACTAAACCTTCACAAGAACTAAACGAAAACAATTTTCAAAAATCTGGTCGGACCAAGATAGGATTATCCACAAATAAATTCCATGACAAAACTAGTACAATTTTTGATCACACCTACAAAAAAATATTTATCAGTTTCAGTGTACATGCAGGACTCGTTTTCATGATTTTTGAAATTTCTCTCAATGATGTTAAGAGATTCCCATTTGTGCAACACATACAGTAGATAATTAATACCTATTTATCTAATTACGCAAAAAACGAAATTCTTAGCAATTTCACTTAGCCACGGGTAAATTTACAACTGATGGGATTAAGTATTTTACCATTTAAAGTATTAGTGCCTGCAGATTTCAGTCTGGCCTCTGTACTCCAAAAAGAAGAAAATAATATCTCTTAGGAATGATGAAGCTTGGCAAGTATACGTGAGCTACATGGTCGATAGCTCTTAAAGAAATGTTTTAGGATAAGCAACTTTATAAAAATATCATAAAATATAATAAGGCAATAGAAACGAGCCATTTGGTCCATTCTTGATTTGCTACCTAAGTTCAATGTTGTTTAACCCAAGTCACATACTGCATAGAGCTATGGCAAGTAGTAGGGCAATGGTACGCCAAGTTCGAATTCTAAAGATAATACTCTTCAGCGCTGTGTTCAACGTGCCTAGTTGGGCAGTCAATGAAACGGAAGTTTTCTCGGTTTATTTTGGAGAACGTTGTTATAATATCCATGTTCACCTCAAAGTGTCTATGGATTTGATTGCTGATGAAGGTGCGAAGCATCAAAGACAAATAACGGATCTTCAACACGACGTGATTTCCTGACTCACATCACACTAATTACTGACACTGTTCATGAAGAATCTTCTGACCAGGTGGCCAGACCAAATCTAGTATCATTATTCCCTGAGCTGAAGTTAATCGACTTTTTTGTCTGACCTAATTTGAAGGTGAACACCTGCGTGAAAACTAAAAACAATCTGGCGTTTATGACCAAAGCCCTTCTCAGTGATGCCCTCCGAAATTGATCTCAACACTATTAATCTGGCGGAATTAATGGCTTGCTTCCATGCGAAACATGAAGCTGAGGAAATAAATGACTGCCATTTTGAATGTGTTCGTGGTACTGGGGAGCAAATGCACTCTTCCGAAAATCATGTAAAAACTAATTATGTCCTTCATTACCTAGTAATAATAAAACTTTTTGTGTCATAATGTATTACTCAGACACTGTATATGTACTGTTTTGCTCCTTAGGTTGAACGATAAATGGTAATAAAGAAAAGCATCTTCGAGCTTAATGCAGAAAAGAAGCAGGTATTTTCAACTTTGATCTGCCAACAAAGTTCGCTAGTTCCTCCCGTTTAACTTCTGTGATAAACTCGGCACATCCACTTTAAATGAGACACGCTTCCCGACGAACTGTAACTCTTTCCTTGATGCTCAGCTTCAAGTCATTTTGCTCCAGCTGCCTAAATCCAATCCTACTGAAGTTAGCTCCACTAATCCAGTTAATTTCGGGCTCGTTTCGTGACGTCAACCCTGAAAACATTTTCTGGACAACTTCCATTTCTTTTTTTCTTTGCTATGCAAAATGACTGGAATTATAAGTAGCTCCCTTAAAAAAGTAGCAAAAAAGGTCACAAAATTCAGAAATTTTTCATTAAAGAGGGCCACAAAGACTTTTTAACCAATTCGAAATGTGTACTTCAAGACTTATATTGCACATGTATTGGAGTTAATGAGCTTCATTTTGCTATGACATTTAACAATTTTATTGCTTTTCTTAAAGTGGTTTCAGCATAAACTAAGCTACCTGGTACTTCGTACAAGTTGTATTAAATACAAACAGGAGTTTGCATCTACTCCTCAAACACACGTAGTAAATAAAAAAAACAAATTGAACGAACGAGATTGGTTTAGAATTAACATGAAATAGTTCAAGCAGCAATAGTTATAGAAGTGAAGGGTACTGAGAAAAACACTTTGCAGTTTGAGTAACTTTTTTATTCCTTTCATTCATATACAAACAAAAGCTAATGTTTTTTTATGTGTGGATTTCGTCAGTTTAAAATATTAAACGAATAAATTGAACTGAAATAGATGCAAAATGATTATTTTAGGAATGACTTAGCATGGACCTTGAAGTAAAGTTATCGAAAAGTCCCTCAAAGCGAACAGATTTTGTAATAGATTTCTTTTGAAGGTTCAACAAATGTCACTAATGGTCCGTCAAATGTCATGCAATAACTGACATAACCCAAACCTTCGTTGGAACCTTAAGAAAAAATTAAAAGCTTCCAAAGGTCCCCCACAAAGCTATCAAAAAAGGAAGATGTCTGTGGGATTTCTATAAAAAGTCTATCACAAAATGCACGCAGTATTTTCTTTCGAACAACGTGCGTACCATCTTTTCTGCAGTCCTTACAAAGCAACAACGAACCAAATGTCTGAATCCTTCTGAATCCCCCTTTGATCTAACACCCAAACCTGGGTGGCAGAGCTGAAAAAATCTGGACTACTGCATCTTTCTATCATGCAGTGCAAGGTTTTAGAAACACCTCAAAGAACTGTGGAGTCATTGAAATCAAAAGACCTCAACAAATAACACAAAATTGCTCATATGTTTATCCGCACGTGCGGTGTCATGGAAGTTGCACATGTTCGAGGCGTCCAGATTGCGCAATTAGTAGACAAACTAATTAGATATAAAATCATTTTAATACAGTGATACATATTGACCACTGTGTAGCTTTCTCAAAAATTCGTCAGTGTATATCATTTATTGTTTATAAAAGTGAATACTATTTTTATACATTGGAGTAACTCAGTTTTTTTAATCTCTTTGTGTAACACAACTGTGCGTAGAAGAAACTGATTCTGGGGACTGAGTAAAAAACCTGGTAAATAGTCGAAAATCAGCCATCGTACCAGCTCATGCAAAATAAACTTGTGATCAATTCAATCATATTTACAATTTGCAGGATCGTAGCTACAGATGACGGTGTTTCTCTTTTCGAAAATCCTTTGAAAATTAGGGATTATGTCATACGTCTCGCAAGTATTTAAAACTCTAAGTCTAGATGAAATTATTCGTGTTTCCATGAACAGTTTCAAATTTTCTGTAGCAGCGGACACCACTTTCACCATAGCAGTGACGTGTGTATTGCGTTATATAATATTAATGTAGTACTTTTTGCAAAGTTTAACTCAAAAGAGAAGAGGAAAGACAATCGCATTAACCCGTATCAATGTATTGATCAGGAATTAAACAAAGGATTATAAAAAATGGGTTTGAAAATTGGTTCGTTATTTCACCTAATTTCTATAATTAGTAGTTTTCAAACAATATATCGACCTTATGGAAAAAAACATTGTGTATTTAGATAAATATGCATATACAGCGGGGGTAAAATAATACAACACGTTGATTAAATCGCCACATTGCACATTTATAGACCTGTACAATTACAAAAATTAGACTACATATAAACAATAGTACAAAAAGGTTAATAATGTATCTAAAACCCACAAATATTTAACAGTGTAAGTGAAAGAGAGAGATTGTATAAGAGAAGCTGTCACAACAACACAAGTATTGTATAAGATTTGAACTTAGAATGAAAACTGCTTTTGAAAAAGATAAACATCATGCCAAGTGTCTACAGCTTGTCTATCAGTGTAACTGTCATTAGCGGTAAAAGGAAGATTAGTGACGAAATAACATTAATTCAATTTAAACTCATTAACGAAGAATGACAGTTGCTGGAAAACTGAGTGCCACAAGTCGATTAATGAAATGAACTTCGATTACTGCGGTTAATCGTTTCAATTGTAGTTTAAAATTTTTACCTTCTTGAATGAGGGCAACATCAGTTTGGGTTTTTGCCTCGACTAATGTAAGTAAACAAGTGCAGAGTGAGAACGGTTTTGCTTATAGCTCAGTAATGGAGCTTAGTTTTGCCTTTAAAATGCTTCTACCTTGACATTGAAATTTATGTACGTAATTTCTTAGCGTCTCACACTACGGATTTCTTTATGCAACTGTCTTCATGTATGCGAATTCTAGTAAGTATCAATTGAAGTTTAAGGTACTTAATGGAAAGGTTCGAAATTCAGTACAAGTGTATATGTATTTCAAAAAATTTTCTTGTCCTCAGCCTAAATTTCTGAACGCGTATAAAACTAACTAATTTTTCGGAAATAATAAGCGGTAGAGCTCTACTCAACAAAATTTCCTTTAAAGTCCCGTTTTCTGCGTGTTCCGTTAGTTTTGATGAAAATGCATAGTTTGGGTCTCGAAAATTTCCTTTGCCCATCTCATGACAGGCATCGTACTTCACGTGAAAATTCGAAAGCGATTCGAAAGAATAACTACAGAGTAAAAATTCATCGAATTATTACCTATAAGCGAGCTCAGTTACATATTTTTCTCCAAAGTCTGCCTTCGTTTAGAATTGTTATCCTAGCCTTTAGCTACAGTAGTAATTTACGCAAGTACGCAGGCTTTTACCGCGTCTAATTATATGCAAATGATGCCGCAACGAGTGCTTCCGCCAATGTATGAGCTCTCCGCAGGGACTTCTTTGTTGCCGGGCTAAATAAATGCCTCTGCTCTCGCTTTGAGGTTCGAGTGATAACTTCATGTGAAAAGTTGAAAGCTTTTAGAATCTAGCAAATACTAGATGGAAACGCAAAATGTTTACTGGGAAGACTTTTCTTAGATTGCAAAGCACGTCGAAAATAATGGAAGTTTTACAAATAAATATATCCTGAGGGAGAACGTTCTTTGACTGTGAATTACATGTGAAAACGAATACGCATCGAATGAAGAGTAAATTGTTTTTCTTTTGGTTTTTGTGGTCAAAGTGATTTGGAGGATGAATATCGTTGGTGATTCAGAAAGATACGAAGTTCGCTATTGAATTTAAATAACAGACAATGCTTAAACTATGATATGATTCGAACATGCGAAGTTACTTTCACTAAACTTTGTGCATCATGGAAAATTGGATGCACAATTTGCAAAACAGCTTTAAAACTAGAATTAAAAGTCTGGTTGACCGAAAAGTAGACATTATTTGCAAAAAATATTCTTAAGCTAACTTGAAAAAACGATTCAAGAAAATAATATTTAAATTGTGAGATAACTGGTATGAAGAATACAATATACATATATAACGCTTTAAAATTAACTTTATCACCGGAATGTTCTCTGGAGTCATTTCATTAGTTTCAGTGGTGAGCACAGTTAACCATAAAGTTAGCTTCACTGACCTCTAGCCCGCAAGCTAAAAATGAGTTTTGAGACCGTTTAACTGCAAAGCATGTAAGCAACTGCGGAAGCTATCCTTAACTAAAGCCGCAAGTTTTTATCATAGATATTCGGTTGTTTTTTGGCTTTAAAAACGTCAAAAATGTACCTACAGAGCGGATGTTTACATGTCTTTGCTCAGGCACTGACACAGAAAGGAATAATAAGGCCAGATCAGACAATTATCGAGTTGTAGGCAAATATTTCAAATGAGCATTGGAAGTTCCATGCAATTTTTTTCAGTCAACATACACTTTACTTGGAGTACAACGAAAATTCAGCATATCATAAATGTATAGTATAGCGAAGTAACATGCCTAGTTTACAGGGTAATCCAGGGGCACTATTCATAAATGCATAGTATAGCTAAATCATACATGTATAGCATAGCTAAGTAACGCGCCTAGTTTAAAGGATAATCCAGGTGCACTATTTATCAAATATTGTATAGTAAAGCTAAATCATAAATGTATAGTATAGTTAAGTAACATACCTCGTTTAGAGGGTAATCCAGGTGCACTATTCTAACAGAGCCTTCCTAATCATGATACTGGTTGCCCCACAAGGACGTCGAACTTAATTTGTATGAAGCTTAAATAATCTTGCCTTGAATTAATAAAGTCTCAGATTTTTATTTGAAATAGAATTATGTAATTGAAAAAAGGTAAGAAATTGCAGTATATATCTATATCACAGTCATAAAGTCAATTTCCTCCTAAAAACATGTCATGAAGGAGTAAAAATGAAAGGAAATTCACTGAAAAACTTACAGACCTTTAATTTTTAGAATAAGGTCATTTTAAAATTGGATAACTGTGACTAATAAATCGTACTGTAAGTGTAGAATAGAATGTGGCAGCAGGAACGAGCCATTTGGTCCACTTTTGAGCGGCTATCCAAGTCCCATGCTGATTCTGCAGTGATGAATCGAACACTACAGCATGACGTGTTGGGAGCTTCTGTCTCAGGATAGACTTTCTTATTGGCTGTCCTTCTGCTCTCTAAGAAAAACTGTTACGTCATATTGTACCCCGAGTACATCTCATGGTTTCCGATGTCAGTAGCCGTACCCAAGTTATATCCTATACGTGATGTTTTATGGATTATTAAATCATATGTTCATGTTTATGAGTGATGTCAAAAAGCTATTTTAAACATTTCAAACGGAAACTTTACCTAATGCAGAAGTTTTAACAGTTCTGATTGACTAACATTCTGGCCTAAAATTAGGCACAAAATGTATCACTGTTTAGAGGATTTTCCCTCAAATAAATAATTCCAAACCCCTTTGAAGGGTGTTTAGCTGCTGGGTTTGCTACCTTGGTCACATTAAGAGGCTTATTTCTGCAAAATGCCGCTGCTTCAACAAAGAAAGCAAGCGCTCGTGTGCAGGTATTCGCAAGGTAATCTGAGAGCAGCTGTGCCGCCCCTACTCTTAAGCTGCTCCGTATCTGAACTCATTTTCACAGAAATCATATTTACTGAAAAGGACCTGAGCGCCTTCCATTTAGACTGAATTATTTCGAACGTAAGGTTTAAGAATGTATAATGTTTAGATGAAACACGTAGTTTTAAGCATTAAAACTAATTTCCACTGGTTGCCTGGCTGAGGATTATGAAAGTATTAGAACTATTTTTGCATAATTAACTCTTTGCAAACAAAGTTCTTGTTGAATTTTTCAATGAATTAGTAATTTGTTCTGTAATAATGATTAATTTGATTAGCGTTTTTGAATATAAGACGTGTTTATCATCATGAAAATCCCATAAGCAGTCTGTTGTCTTTTTCTTAAACCCTAAAGTTACGTAATGCAGTTGCGGAAGCTCTCACTTTTGGATCTAATTTTGACTTCTATATTCATGATATTCTACTCTGACCCAGCACAATATCAGGCTCCTACTCAGAGCAGTACACAGCACATCATAATGATGACATCAGAGACTTTGACACCTCGACAGCGATGATACGGCGTTATCAATTCCATATATTGCTACTGAGGAGGAAGTTGTCTAGGGCCTACTAGCTTCGAATCAATTAATTTTCTGGTAATCCTTGACGTCAGGAATTGAATTTAACTCACCTACTGGGTCAGTGAGCAAACTGGATATACTCGCTATTTTAAGCTTTAATTGAAGTCAGTTTCTTATGCTTATATTAATAGACTAATGAATCTTTGGGATATGATTTCAGGATTTTTATATTAATTTAAAATTATTCGACATAATAAAAACCAATATAACTTACACAAGTGAGCGTTGTGCTCTTACATTATTGTCATGAGTATAAAAACGAGAAAATATAATGTAGGTACTTTTGAAAAAAATGAAATATTTTTCAGCAATGTGTAGCAAAATCCTTTGAGACTTTTGATATTGATACGTCACTGGAAAAACGATGTATTGAAGAAAAAAGGATCTATTCAGTTACCTCAAGCAGGTTCGAGTACTTTGTACATGATTTTATCAAACTGTTTATTGCATAAATTATTTGCAAAAGTTATTATCTTTTGATATTATTTATTATGCATCAAAATCTGCCACAACTGCAATGGTATTTTATTGATTTACGTTCGTGAAATTTTGGTATCTTGTGTAACCAATTTCTGGCACGTAGCATGACAGATACGGTGGATATAATATGACAATAGGAATATGAATACATAAATATGGTCCATTTTTGGCTTGCTACCCAAGTCCCATGCCATCTAAAGTAGAGGCACCAATCACACACCCCAATCAGTTTTTACTGACAGCATGGTAGAGATACTGCCAGAATCCGAGTTGTTTTAATTCTTTTTATTAGTGTATGTATCAGTAATTGAGGAAAAGAAGAATTTAATTATCGAGCAACCGATATTGTTAGTTATAGATATCTGTTCTTTTTTTGCTGGAAGTAAAAATAGTCGCACTGTGCTGCTCTATGCAACTCAGAGGGATACTAGAAGTTAATGAGAGAATAATGCTAGGTTTAATAAACAACAGTCTTATGAACGGTTTTGTGAATGAATCGGCCACGCTCCACAATGCCAGAATTAATTGTCAATTCAGAGTCTAACACCAGAAATTAGAAGATCTGTCTACTTTTTTTAAGCTACAAATATTGACTGTAGACACCATCATATCTAGTCTAGTGCCTTGATTATAATCAAAAGAAAAAAACAAGTTTTTCAACATGTGTTACATTTTTTAAATGTTTATGGCATCCTTAAGATATAAAAACAGATACAGATAATAACCTAGGAGACAGCTTTCATCACTTAATACAACTTTATTTTTTCAAGCCTTAGTTGCATGGCTTTTGTGATTGGTTAAATCTGGGTAAACGATAACAAAATCATTCGAGAGAATCCTTCATATGAGAGAATGTTTCATCTAAGAGAATATTTGACATGAGAAAAAGTTGGATATGAGAGAATGTTTGATGTAAGAGAATGTTTGATACTGGAGAATTTTTGATACGTGAGAATTTTTGATTTGAGAAAATGCTTCATATGAGACAATGTTGCATATGAGATAATAATTCCCCACATTTCCTGAGAAAAAATTACTATTTGTGTGTTCAATGAACACGAACGTTCCACATTGGAAGTGATAGAATTCTTCACAAAATTTAACATTCTAAAAGAATGTGCTTGTGATGTTGGTCATTCAAAATGTTTTTACATTGGAGAGACTTTATACCATTGCTCCACTAGATTACAGGCACTAATGCAAGACTGTATCATTCCATGGCACGCGGTCGGAAACACCGGAACAAAATGAAGCTTCGGATAGATGAATGAAGAGTCAGAAGCTTCACGTAGATCCGATGTCGCTTCAACTCAGTCCTCGTTCAGCAGCAACATACACGATTCCTCTACCAACATCCCACATTGATCTTTCTCCGCACTCTAATTCTTGAGCTCTTTGGTTAATTGCAGTTACCTGTGTTTGCTTGGCTGATCAGTGGCTTTATAGGGCATAGATCACATTTTGAGCTCATTTCATTGAACTTTCGATGCTTATAAGGCGCAATAGTCAAGATTTCACTATACGTTGAAAACACCTGCCACTGATATTGAGATTTTATGTTTACCACTTTTCTGATCGAAGAACTGGAAATCTCCTTTGTCCACTGAGTAACTGTTCTTTGCCCTGGCTGGCTTCATGATTGGTGACACTTCTCTCGTACTTTTACGATCATGATGTAAAATCCCGCTCTGCGATTGACACGCAATCAGTGCATGGTGTGTCTTGATCATTATACATGCTTATTTCCACAACGATTTCACTAGTACTCGTTCATGATTCAACTGATTGCAAATGACATCAAATATTCGATTTGATAATATTTAATTCGACTATGCTGGACAAAGCCAGTTTGCTTCAAATATACATTTATTCAGGGGGCTTGCATTTTTGTACTGCTTAGTTATGGCAAATATTAACTTCGCTGAGTTGGTTTTGTAAAAATTTCAAACTTTTAAACGTTGCTTTGCATTTTTAAATATTCAGGAATACGAGTATAACGGTTATCATGGAAAGAAAATTGAGAGTCAATCTATTTTGCTTTGATTATTTGCAGCAATTCTCGTCATGTCCTAACCATAAGCGAGTTAGATGTTGTGTAATAGCGACAGATACTATTAGGTTACGTTAGGTTAGGTTAGGTAAAGGAATCAGTTAGATTGTTCCCACAAACTGATAGATGCATCTAGGATTTTTAATTAGCAATTTGCATTTTACTGACGTGAGCAACTATTTCTCGCAACTATGTGAAATGAGAAAAATTTCCAATAAAACTTGAGCAGCTGTGCTTTATCTCCGTTGCCTCTTAAAGCAATAAAATGAGTCTGAGTGACTCTGCAGCTCATTTGCATTTAATTAGATTTTGTTTGAAGTTAGCACGCGACTAATGGAGCAAACAGCAAAGTCGTGAGCCCATAGAAGCTCTTCAGAGGAGCTTTATCAGCTTAGGGTAACTTTGCCAATTCCTAGCCTAAAGTAACTAGACGTTCACCTTTTGTTCCATACAATTGAAGCTCTGAAACTAAGATATCTTTGGATGGCAACGGCTTTGAAGCACCTTTCACATTTTCCGGTTTTCACGCCTCTTATGGAATGCAAAGACCTTATATCGAGAACGAACTTCATCAGTTCACAGGTTTGCGCTTACTGTCCTGTAGAGACAAATTTTCAAAATCCCTTCATATGAGGTTAACGGTGACCTGTAACTCTTAAAAACTGGTCAATAAATGTGTTACTACGGTTTTGATTTCCAGTTTCAGGGTAATATAGAAAAATAATTTAATTGTTTAGCAGCAAGTGCTCCAAAAAAACGCTCAGTATCCTATCCTGGCCCTAAAAATTTTGGTTAAACTTGGGTTCCGCTGAGATTGGTCAAGCATCGGCAATCCGTCAAAAAATTGCGCAACGTTTCCCCATTTCCATTTTTGATACCACAAAGAATGATTAAGAAGATTCTCAGTCAAATTTTACCGTTCCAGTTCCCTAAACTGTAATGTACTCTACTTGTACACGCAATATCTTCAATGTGCGTATTGTGGATTTGATAACCTATTCTCTCATATCGATTTAACTTGAAAGCTTGTAACTTGAACTTTAATCTGTCGTCGAAAATAATCTAATTCTGTGAGCTACTGCTTGTGTACGAATATTGAGGATAGTAATTGAAATATTGGGATGAAGTATTGATATCAACTGAAGTTGAATAGTTATTTGACTGTTAGCCCAACTTCTAGCACTGCAAGCTCTCCGTCGAGGATTTGATACAAACCTGAGACCTAGTAAAATTTTAATTCGTCAGTTAGGCATTCTTGAAGTAAGATAACTTGCGCATTTTTTAAACTGGATTTTCCTATAATTTATTATTGTGACGCCTTTTAGCTAGGACTACTCTCCTTGGACGAGAACAGTTGGTGCATGATTGGAAAACATTTCAGTCTCAATGTTTCAGATTTCAGTTGGGAAATTAATTCCTTATCTGTATTTCTTATTATTTTTCTGTATTATCGCGCAAAACGTTGAAGGGACAATGCATGAGAGAAATATTTCACTTTTTTTCTCTATGTACCATCTGTGTTCGACCAATGCCAAAAGTTGAATGCACTATCTGTTTCCGACCAGTTGGCATCATTACTTAATACCTTTACATTTTTAAAGAAAGGAAACACATAAATTTTTCCGTATTATTTTTAGTTTAATTCATCATCGCAGTTGGCAAGTGGCGTGCACTTTCACTTTCGATGTAGAGAACCCAGATTTGACTCCTCTTGATGTTGTCAATTTTAACCGAGAATCGGTTGATTGGAGATCAATGCAACGTCTGCAACACAAGGCACCTCGTTACGATCATTTTTCAAGTTCATCTCGCGCCCCTGCAAGCCTCTACCTCAAGTCGTACTACAGAGGAAGGGAACAGTCGCTGGGAGTCTCACCATTTGTCGTAAAATGATAGCATCAAAAATCAAAAATCCTATCCCAATTCAAATGCTACTGGAGACAGCGGAATAAATTTGTTTTGTTCGGATTATTTTATAACTTTTCAGGTATTTTTTTAAAAAATATTAAATTAAGGTTTAACGGATTCGAATTCAATTTGTACAGAAAATTTCTATCAGTGTCCTTGTCTCAGTTAGAACATGACTAAAGTTCATACGGCCATATTTCAATGATTGAAATTTATTGACATTCTACCGACGAACTACATTTCAAAGAGAGCATTCATCTTTGACTGACCATTCAAGAGCCAGGAACGCAATTTCATTTTCGTTTAATCACGAATCCTGAGTACATACGCCTCAGAAGTCATTCAGACCGCTAATAAGCCATTAAACCTTTGACATTAATCCATTCCGTGCCCTTTTGACCAGCATAACACTCCAATATCGCTGTGCGGTAAAATTGTAAGATCGTGGATTCTGCAAGCCACACCGTAGGATTTAGAATTGATATGCGATCTTAAGTTGAATCGTCTTCAATGCCCAAAACAGAGCGTGCTTCTGCTTTCCATCGTCAGCGTGAGTTAAATAAATGAACATTTTTCCTTAGCTAATTTTTAACACACGCGTTATTTTGCTTCAATGAAGTTTCCGAATTAATACTGATTATCAGGACCCGCGAATAATTCGCGGTTAATTCAGTAGCATGATTTTACAGGTAGTGAATAAATTAACAATCATTGATTATATGATTCAACAACTTTGATGCCATCCTAGAAAATTAAATGAAACCACCCTCTGCACCGTCGGCATCAAAGAGTAATCTCAAATTTCGGGATATTCTTGTAGGGGAGGAAGTGAAACTTTTCCATTAAGACAATTTTTATGACAACAAATTGACATCGGGCATCCATGGCTCCAGTGTAATGTATCTGGTGTCCCATATTATTATTATTTCTTCTTTCATGGTCTGTGTTTCTCCTGTTTCCTAGAAATTGTTGTCTCTCCACATCATTCATATCATTTCGATTTTCTTGATCTCGATTTCTCATGATTTGAAGAAGCAATTCTCGCTCCTCCTGACTCTTATTCATCCTTCGCTGTTGCATTCGTAGTCTGCTTCTATCACGAGTTGCTTGCCTTTCGTCTTCTCGCAAGCGCTGTCGGCTCCTTCTCTGTCGCTCTCTTGCTGCTTCTCTTTGTTCTCTTATTCTCTGCTCTATTGTTTTGGATCAGGGACGGGCAAACTTTTCAGTGCAAGGGCCATGTTCAAAAATTCGCAATTTCATGGAGCCGCATAGTACAGGTTCGCATATAAGTAAGGTATTGTCGGTATCACTGATACGCGAGTAGCACTTTTTAAAATTTCAAAAAATTCAAAAATTTCAAAAAATTCAAAAAATTCAAATACTAAAAAAGGAAAAATTTTAAGCAATTCAAAAATTAAAACAAAATGAAAAAATATAAACAACTAAAATATTCAAAAAATTCAAAAATTCGAAAAAATTTAAAAAATTAAACCATTTGAAAATTTACAAAATTAAAAACATGAAAAAGTAATTGAAAAAATATAAAAATTTAAACCATTTAAAAAGTTAAAAAATGGAAAAAAATTCTAAAACCAAAACATTCACAAAATTCCTAACCCAAAGTAATGTAATGTAACGTGACCCGACCCCAACCGTATTATATGATAGATACCGCAATGAAGGGTGTGCCGCACAGGTACGATAGTCGTAAGCGTATTAATATATAGATTATGCGAGTATTCCTAATCCTTCTAGTTATTGGTTTTGTCAGTGTTAGTACTAAATAGATTTAACTTGTTTAGAATTATTTGAATTCGTCTTTTAACTGAGATTTGTATGCATATAGCTTAATGCGCCAATACTTGCTTATTATCAGTTATTAGGTGAAATTAGGGGCCATAGAGACTCATTAGTGTGAGCTGCATTCAAATTTTTTCACGGCTCTAATGAGAATTTTAATTTTATTTAGCCATTATCTATAATGACACATTTTCTTCGTTTCAATGAAAGCTTGAGTGTACACATTAATTAATATGAAAGTTAAATTTAAATATTTTAGAACAAGGCTATGCTTTCACAACCTGTTGTCTTTATGCACTTACGAACGTTTTTGGAACGTTCGTGCTCAGTATATACGATCACGCGTTCGTTATATTCCGTGTTTTTTACAATGAATGAGACTGTTTCCTCACAACTAACATCATTTTAGCAGCGATTTCGAAAGCGGAAGCGATTTTAATTTTTCGGCTCGTAATATTTTTATTGTATTTGTGTACCATGAAAAGGACGTGAAACGTGTGTTTGAATTGTGAATTCATATTCGTTTTGGTTTTATAGAATCGGTTTAATCGGACGGAAATAATTTGTGAGGGAAATGAATAATGCTGGTGTTCATGAATTTTAATATGTGAGACAACTACTAATCTGTTCTAAATTCGTAATCAAAATCAAATACCATAGCAGTAAATTACATAGTATGATAATATGACAAAGAAGATTAACATGACTAAGAATATTATATTATATTATATTATATTATATTATATTATATTATATTATATTATATTATATTATATTATATTATATTATATTATATTATATTATATTATATTATATTATATTATATTACAGGCTTAGAGCTAAGTTTCCTGTCACTTGGTGCATGTGACATTCTTGATAATCTGTAGCATGATACTCTGTGGTTTTTCAAGGTGTTATCGAGTTTATTTCGGCAATTTAAAGGATTTTTATGGTCTTAGCAAGTTTACTGCTGGAATTTAAAAGATTTCCTCAGTCAATAACTAAAGATTCCATAATTACATGAACGAGTAGAACAAAGTTTGCAAAGCTGCTAACACGAGTGATCTTAAGAGCAGAAGCATCCCAACCAGTGCCCTGTTAACTGCCCTCTCCAGTGACTGTCTGAATGAATCAGAGTAAAATTTATATGTAAGTGACATTTCTGAGAGTAAATTTCGAATTTGTATTCTAATTGACACAAATGGTTCATTGTAAATTGTGTACCGTCATAACTGAAGGAAATTTTGTGTACAGAAGTAATATGAATACTCATGGTAAAATTAGTAAGACATGAATAAATGAAGGGTCATCGCTCGGTACAATGAAGCTAAAGAAGTTGTTGTGTTTACGTGGAATGCGAGTTACTTTACATGAGACTTAATAGTTTCAAGTCCGCAAGTTCTGATTTTTAAGCACAACTATGAATGATTGATGCTTGGTAACTTTAAAATTCATGGAGTGCTAACATTTCTCCCTTTACGTGATCTCGTAAAACGATACGAGTTTTATTTGATGCGCTATTTATTTCGTGGTCTTTGTTCAGTGTTTTTTCTTTCATATATACGCGTTCATATTTATGTAGCACCCCTGTTAGAGAACCATTTTGACAATAATCTGACGCAATGGAAATAACTGAAGGGCGGTATTCAGATATAAGTTCTCAACTATTTAGTCCAAAATACACCCAATTGTACGCACTACAAATGCAACTGAAATTTAACGAAAATTAATCCGCTTTATTTTAGACCAGTTCTCATATAGTATTGAATTACGTTCAAACTTGTCATAGAATTGTTGTGGTACTTATTGTTAAGTTGCGAGTGTTAATTTCGACTTCAAATTCCATTTTTTGCAAGAGATTTTCCAAAAGGAAGTAGAGAATGGTAATATGAAACACTGAATTAAACCCTGCAATGTAGAATTCTAAAAGAACGAGCTCTGCTTACCAAACCCGTGAATTTAAGATAACTACACAGACAAGTTATAAGTAATATCGTTAAGACTGCATTCTAAAATGCGAGTGTGTTCAAACAGTGCTCAACACACACTGAAATTTTTATACTTGGATTACTATTTTGCATATTATATTTTTTATTTTCCAAATATATTCTCCGACATCCTTTATGCTTCCATTTTACTTCTATATGTGTTGTAGAAATTCACACAATTTTAATTTGAAATAAAATAACCATTTAGCTGTTGCAAATTTCTCAGTTAGGAACAAAGTTAATACGCCTAAAAGAAGGCGATAAAATTCGAATTTATCAATGTGTCGTCTGGAATTTCACGCGTGCAAAATGCACAGGAGACGTAAAGACTTTATTGAAGCCATGAAGCCATGCACTAGAAATTCAGTGACGCGCAGTATGAACATAGAAATCTTGTAATCTCTAAAGTTACGAACTAATTGTAATTTTCACTCATTTTGTGCAGTCGACTAGGCTTGTCTAAGTTGCTGGACAAGGGCCTTGCAGAGCGTTCAATCGGAAGTTCTGTCGACAATTCACCTCCGAACGTCCTCACCAAAACCAGTTGAAACTTCATCCTAAAGTTTCTTCCTATAGAGATATCATGTGCTTACCAAGAAGCAAACTAGCCTTCATCTCAACACGAATTGCAGTAACAATTCATTAAGCAAGAATATTTAGAATTCTTTACTATGAAAAGCTAGGAGTTGCACAGAAAGTGATTTAATAATTCACTTGGAAATTAAGCAATGAATTCAAGCGAAAATTTTGTTCATAGATCTAAGGTAAGGCTAACTTTATGTACGTGAAAATCTCTCAGTATTCCTTAGTTCAATATTTAATGCTCAATAGAATCGATAATCAATGAAGCACAGAAAATTTCTCCCAGTATATAGGAATGAAACTCAGATATTATTTTTCAATTAGATTTAGTGATAACCATGGATTTTCCGTGCAATAAATCAACTTCTGGAAACTGGAGCAAATTAGCAAGCTGCGTAAATTCAATATAAATCTCGACAGACGCTCATCGAATACATTGAAAACTCCACGCACGTGTGCATCTTAATTTATTTCGCTGTTGAAGTATTTGCTATCGTACTTCGTCTGCGAGATGTTGGAGTCTTTGTTCCCTCACACAATAGAGACAGACTGAATTTAGCAATAATTCACAGAATAAATAGATTCAGGGCAGATTTTACAGCTTTGGGAAGGGAAAAATTCTACCTAGGGTGGGAATGAGGTCTCCCAAACAACTGGCATCTTGTGAAGTGACATCCTTCATCTCATTTCTCTAGAGTAAGTAGGTCACATACGTACGCGTGCATACGTCTATATTCATTGCAGTAACTCAAACTAGAAAATGTTTAATGTTTACTTATGTTTTATGAGTTTTATCATGCTGGTACATCGATTGTTAAGATCTTATGATATAAACAGGTCCATTTATCTTTCTCCACATTGCTTCTTGCATATCAAATTTAGTACAGTTTATGGCACTCAAAAGTATGCCGTCAAATGAATCAGCTGTAGTGCAATGCAAGCATGATCCTAAAATTCTGCAAACTACAGACGTGTGAACCATCATTTCATCCGACTGGATGACCAATTATTCTAATTTAAGTGGCTTTATCGACTTCAGTGTTCAAAATTGAGGCCATTAATATCAATGGTTTTCATGCTTTGCAGATTGCAGTTTATTGTATTTTCGTGAACGATGAACTAGGAGGTACACACACACGGTCAATCATGTACTGCGACTTTGGAATTCGATATTAAGAGGGAGACCGCAATGTATCACTTACTGATTGCGTATTTCAGAATTTGCCTTATTGCATGCTAGTTGAATTGCTAAATCCAATGTTGGGGCACAACTGAAGGTGCGTGCGAAACAACAATGATATGCCCACGAAAATTACGAATCGGGTGTGTTATTTACGTTGCCCAACACCCGATGAAGAAAATGATGATACATTGACGTATTTCTGCATTTAGTGCAGACTTTTTACTGAAGTATAGGTTATTTTACATGATTTGTCTTTGTATCAATTTAATTAGAAACAGGCACAAAATTAGTAGGAAATTTTATGTTCAAAGTATAATGTACGTGCAAAAATATTTTTTTTAACTTTAAATCAAAAAGGTCTTCTAGACCAGTGCTTCACAAACTATCTGCTGTGATGTACAGACAGTTTTTTCCACAGTCCCAAAGACTGGTAATATATCTTAGTAATAATAATTTTTACCAGAAACGATACATATATATAATTATTTTATTTTGTTTTTATCTTGTAACTAAATAATAGAAATTGCAATATTGCTTATCGGCAGCTGATGGCTCGCTGACCGGCACCGGTCCGCGGACCACCACTTTCAGTAGCAATGCTCAAGGCGATGTCTATTTCTAGTAATTTCTATGCTCTAAGTTGACAAAATTGTGAAATGTAAAAAAAGTTTTTGTAGTAGATTCTTACTCAAAGTTCTAAAAAATACCAATTCATGATCATATTATGCATATTTCATAAACAGTTGATTAGATTACGGTGATCAGATTTTCCATAATCTGTGATCAAATGATCAAGTTAAAATAGAATACAATAGGACAACAGGAATGAGCCGTTTAGTTCATTTTTGGGTTAGTACTGTATTCCCATACCATTCAAAGTTAATGCATCAATCCAGTACATGCACCTTAATCCACCTTAATCACTCATAGGCATTTCTGTAACATACACGCATCTCAATCATACATAGGTCCTACTAGTAAAGAAAGATAAGAGTAGTAACGGTCATACTCTCAGTCACCAGTTTTTACAAAATAATTACCTGACTCACATTTCACAATAATTACCTAACTCTAGGAACACAATTATTGTGTAACTCATTGTACACATAAATATGACTTGCAGTGGCCAACCATTATACGGCTGGCAACTGCAATACATTACATAGCTTCGAATATACAACCATTAAATGTTTTTTGGCACACGATAGTTCTATGACGCGCAACAAACACATGCATATATGTATACGGTACACAGAAATATGACTCATGGTACGTAATACGTATTAAATTATTTGCAAAACGCAATTGTTATATGACTCACGATTCTATCCATGATAAGATTATCAGACCATGAACTTTAGATACTGCCATAGCATTCATTTTTTTTGACTCGGTGCCTAGGATTGTTTAATCGGGTTCCATGAAAGCAATTTATTACATTTTTCGTGAGCATGATGTCTTCAAAATTTTTCTTGTACTCTTGTATAATAAATATAGTTGGAGAAGAAAAATGGAAAATCAGGAAATACCTGAGAGTAGTTTTTAAATATTGTAGTTACTATAAAAATGGAGGAATGAATTAATTGAATTTGATTCTGATTTTTCCATTGTCACCATTTGATGCTGTGTCTATGAACTTATGATAAACAATCCAGCAGTAGTTATTGCTGATAAACAAATATATAATAAAGAGCATACTATTTCCTAATTTTAAAATAAAGACCTAAACTGGGAGTTGCAGTTACTTTTCACTGTACTGACTATATAAGCATTTAATCTGTACAGACTCCATACAAGTTCTAGTGTATGTAGTCCAGATATCGATTTTCTATCACCAGACCACATCTGACTTCAAAGCAAAAATATTTGCTGGCATATGTGAGATATGCTGTGCTGTATGAGTGGTAGGTTTGTTTATGCATGTGTGTTATCAATGATTGACCTTGATCTCTGAATGGTAGATTATGCTGCAAGAATTATAGAATGTTGGATATTAGTTTAGACATATGTACAGTACTCTTGTATCCATGCGTTCTTTTTTGCAGGTTTTTTGTGTTAATGTGAAATAAATTCTCATGCTTCCTGTTCCACAAAGCGACGGCACATTTTCTTAACAAACGACATACGCAAAAGAACATCAAGCTACCAACAATAAGAACTCTTTGATTAAAGGCAAGTGCAAGCCGATACAATAAATCAGGCTACCTTCATATCTGGTACTCAATCAAATTTTTGCTTATTTTTCGCCTATTTTTGAGTACTAAATCATTGTTAACGGTAATCAATGTTGAGTTAATGACCAATAATTTCAGGCAGAAGAGCGAGTTATAGGTAGATACTCAATGTTAAGCTTGACACATATTTGTTTAAAAATATTAGAGCTAGAATGTGTCATCAAATGCATGAGGTATTGAACTATTTTCTGTGACCAAAATGATTGGAACGATAAGAATCGTTACAAATTTTTAGTTATGCTTTGCATAGCTTGATGGTAAATTTAAATATATAGTTATTATATACTTAGTTAGATAAAGTTATTCCCCGAATTTAAAAAACTCAAAACATTAAAATTAACAATGAAGAAATTTTAAATAGAAAATTGTTTTTTTTCAGTATTTTCATCCACCATAAACTTAGTTAATGGAAATTTCAGACTACTTTACATCAAATACTTTTCAGGAAGTGAAATGGAAATGGAAATGACTTCAAAATTTTATAAGCATTGAAGTTTCGGAAAATGAGTAGCAAAAACGTTTGTTGAATCAACAAACTCTACAATGTTGATTAAGTTCCCACAGCATTTAAAAGTATGATAAAAATACGCTGCTGGGTTGCTTGATAATAAATTTGCTAGTAATTTGGAGCCAAAACTTTAGCGATTTGCTGGAAGAATTGAGCTTATAATTTGCAGAATAATGGAAGGATAAAAGAAATATTTCTGATAAGTAATGATCTGGGGTAATAAATATGATAATAGGGTTATGAATTAGTTTATGTGTTCTAAAATTCAAACAAAGTAACGGGGTACAAGACGAACGTTCATTGAGATTGTAAACTGAATTAAATGAAGAACAGAATCTGAGTTTTCGTTTATTTATGAAAAAATAAGTCGTTGAATGATATACCATGGAAGTTGAAAATTCTAACATTGTTATTGGACTTTTAAACAAAGCTTCGCATAAAAAATACTAACTCGAATTGACCTATTATTATTTGTACATAGATTTAAAATTTACGCAGATCTGCAGAATAGATAATGTCATGAATGTCATTTTAATTAGACGCTGCCTTGGCAATATTATTATACTATTGATATTGAGCAATATTATTAGACTGTTGTTATTGAGCAACATTATCATACTGTTGTTATTGAACAATATTAATATACTGTTGTTATTGAGCAATATTATTATACCGTTGTTATTGGGTAATATTATTATACTGTTGTTATTGAGCAATATTATTATACTGTTGTTATTGAACAATATTATTATACTGTTGTTATTGAACAATATTATTTTACTGTTGTTATTGAACAATATTATTATGCTGTTGTTATTGAACAATATTATTATACTGTTGTTATTGAACAATATTATTATACTGTTGTTATTGAACAATATTATTATACTGTTGTTATTGAACAATATTATTATACTGTTGTTATTGAACAATATTATTATACTGTTGTTATTGAACAATATTATTATACTGTTGTTTTTGAGCAATATTATTATACTGTTGTTATTGAACAATATTATTATACTGTTGTTATTGAACAATATTATTATACTGTTGTCAATGAGTAATATTATTATACTGTTATTATTGAGCATCCACTGCCAGGCAATGATAATGCAAATGACGCTACTCTAAAATGGTATACAATGATGATCTAAACAATGAATACCATAACATGAAATGTTTATCCCCATCGCAAAAAAATATAAATAAGATTGTGCAGAGATTTTTATGAGGCAATGTCGTTTACGTAAAGAACAGTTTGCGTCAAGTTCATTAGAATTATTGAAGAAATATCTTGAGTTACCTTCACAAAATTATTTTGTGACCACTTGTATAATGATGAAGATTTAATCATGATGAATATGATGAAAATTGAAAAAGTATTTGATTATTTCACTACCCTAGCAACAAGAAAGACTGTGTATATGCTATTATTGAAAGATTAGTGATAAGTCACTCAAAGGTTATATGTAAATTATTATACACATACATCACCTGCACTCTCGTTAGCGAACATTTTCCTAAACACGTTTAGTAAAACTTTAAGTACTTACTTGAGCAATTACATTCACACAACTCATGTAGTTATAACTCTTCCCAGGATGATTTATTTCTGCATTTGTTCCATTATTTGACCGTTCTAACATCAAAATAGACTGTGTACATGTAAGGATTAGAATTTTAGGATTAAATCACTCTCGAGTTAGAGATAGATTATTACACATCATGTTCACTCTGGTAAGCGGGAACATGGACATGGTAAGCGTCCTAATATTAGAGCATTAAGATTAAATTACTCTCAAGTTAGAGATAGATTACTATACATCATGCTCACTCTGGTAAGCGAAACTTCCCTAAGCACGTTGCAGAAAATTGTCGTTACAGCTAACATGAACAAGCTTGTATTCAATATGTTACTCTGAAAATTTATGCAAATGTAAAATTATTCCTCTTTTAGAGTCATTGTTAAAAGAACTATAAATTGTCTCACTATAATGCAGGTAAGATAATCTCATGCGTCAATGTGTTCAATAATTGGCTAGTTATTTTAAAATGTTTACGATAAAAGTAATATTTGAAATTAAAGAAGAAAAATGAAAGTGGTAAGTCAAAGCACAAAGTAATAAAAACATTGTAGAAGCTTATCAGTAATAGAATTTTTTGATGGACTTGAAAAACACGCAACGTATTTCGCAGTAAATTCTGAAAAACTTTTTTTCATTAAATTAAGTATGCAGAGCATGGTCTTGCAAAAGAAAACCGCTTCTTGGCTTCTTTTTGAATTACATTCGATCATATACCTAAAAAACTTGTAAAGTATCACATACGTACTATTTCCTTAGATCTCCAACAGAAAAAACTGAAGATTATGCATAGCCTTCTTTAAGCTCAGTATCGATCTGAATAAATTTCTCTTCCGAGCCAGTGCGCTCAAAACTGTCTCACAAGGAGCTGTTCGTAGAGCAGCCTGGAATTAGGGAGTGCTGAGCGGGGTAAAGCCTCAAATATTTTTCCAAAGCCAGTGATTATTTGGAGCCCTTTTTCTAGCATCTCTAGACGAAAAATATGTTGAGCGGCGATTTGTTTAGCTCTGTGCACAACTAGCAATCAATTTTATTTTAGCTCTTGGTAATTCAATGACAAATTAAAGAGAAAAATGGTCACATGTTGAACATGACAAAATTGTTTAGAGACATGTCTTTCTGGTGATTATCGGCGCAAGTTAGATAACTCTTAACATGTAAATCTACTAGTCATAATTTTATCTTGTTTTTCAAGAGCGATACTGACTCCGATGATTGGATGGACTATTTTCTTCCCCACAACACATTTATTGAGGTTCTTCCAAACAATTGTTGAAAATGAAAAACTATGTTTACATAAGCGAAAGCTGTTCATATTTTGGCAAATTAGTTTTTTCTCTTGACAGAGAAGCGAAATATACAATTACTTAATCCAACTTACCACTAATAAATCAGTTCCCATCGGAAAACGACTCAGCATGAGATCTAAACAGTTATTTTAGTATAGATGATCATCAAGAGAACAGTTTTTGAAAGCGATCAAGAGTTATGATGCGAGAACAAAGTGGGAGTGCCGGAGTGCGTGCCTGCCTGCCATCTTCCTAATAAAGTTTACACTTTGACCAGCACTGGCCCACTCTCCAGGCCGCGTTTCCCTCGATCGTGTTCTTGTAACAGTCTGAAGTCACGCACCACAGGCTTCATCTCCTTTAGTGACCTGCGTTCTTGTTGTCGATAGCGTTCTTGCACCTAAAAGAACTGATGGTACCGCATGCGTACTGGGGAAGCCCAGTGTAATTGGAAGGCATAGCGAATTAAGAAAAACTGCAACATGTCTCATACAGATTGACCCGTTTTAAAAATCGTTTGAAGATAATAGATTTTAAATCGATGTTAGAAAATTTTCATACTACATGTTAAATATCACATACTCGTATGCTTATTCTTTTACCTTCTATTTATCTTTAAAAACTCCATCAGTAAAAGAGGTACAAAACGCTCAACGTGACAAAATTTATGCATGAAATTTACAAGTATATTCAGTAACAACATGACAAACACTTGAATGTGAGTCATAATACGTGTTTCTGTGTCGGGAAACTATACACACATTCTGCTATAATATCTAATGAACCTATATTGAGGTACAAATATGTAAATTAGTAATACATGGTGGAACAAAACTTATTTTTTAAAACAAAACGCATTCAAGAAATGAAAGTTATGTTCCTTCACCCTATAAATTATCGATTATAGTGGTTGGAAAACAAGTGAAACGAAATATTTATAGGAACATTAGAACAACTATAAAGCTTCATTCTTCCAGATCACCAATGCGCAGAATTCATAAACAAGGTTTTTAGAGAGCTGCTCGTAGGAAGCAATCCAGGCAAATAATTTCAGGGGCTTTCAAGAAGAAACGGCTCGAGAGTAGTAAAAAATATTTGCAGGAGATCAATCTCGTAGCAGACAGTCTTCATTCAAATGACATGGAAATCGAATTGTGATGGCAGATGCAAATAAGATGAATGCTTGGTTGCATATGTGATAGTACATAAATAATAGGTTTGTTAGAAAATTTGCTTAGAGGTAAGCGAATACATTCTGGATGTCAAACACAGCCACAGCCATGGTGTGGGTAAAGGTTACTCTCAAGGGAAACAACTCCTTTGATATCTTCATCCAAGAAATTGTGTACAGAAAAACTCAAGTTTGTCTGTTCATTTCATCAAAATATCTTATCATCGAAGATGAAAATATTTTGAATTCACTACAGATTCACTCAAAACAGTACGCCGGGTTACACTTTGAATGTGCCCCAGAACAGAACATTTTCCTTATATGACATAACCGTTAAAAACATGTCATCCTTTACTTCCACACATCAATTTAGTGGCTTTCTCCCTCTGGTCCATCCTTGAGAGTTGTGTGTGTGTAAAGATCCATGCATGTGTACCTGGTCTAACAGAAGCCCTTTTCATTTTATGGTCCAGTTTCTTATTCTTTTAAAAGAGGAGTAGACGTGTGTCTCTATAGAGAAATTTTAGCGATGTCTTTTCTCGACGGGCTCAGAAGAAAAGACATTTTGAACTTCTTAAATGTTGATTCCTTCAGTTATTTTTTGAAATCTTTTAGTTTGTTCGGACAATAACATTCAGTATCGAAAACCACAATTTTCGCACTACGATTACGACACACTGCACAGCTTTCAAACGTTTTTAACAAGATTCGAAGTTTTGATAGTGCTCTGTGGAGTCATTTCCATCGTAGGAGAGCTATCATCCGCAACCAACTGCTTGTGGATCTTGCAAGTCCTAGATTGAATTGCATTTTGAGTCAAGATTTTACAAATTTAGCCGTGTTTTTCCTCATATGTATATTGATTCTGTAACTGTATGAAGACTGGATTAACAGTCACTAATCATCAGGCAAAAATTGTTCTATGTTAGACGTGTACAAACTAGAGCTCAGTTATCGAATAAAAAATTTGATCTGTAGTCAGAAAAAAGTTAATTAAATTAGAAATCATTTCTACACATCGCTGCTCTAACGAGTGCTGTAAACTAACAAATGTGTCGCGCAGTTTTGATGCCTTGTTCGTAGTACCGTTTGGGATTTTTAGGAAATATTTTCAATATATTTTTCAAAAAGTTGGCCATTGTATGCAGTTCTCTTTTTGCAATGGATCAGAAGGTTCAAATTTTTATAATTTGATCTCGTAGGTTTTTGTGCCTTCACTTTTGAATTAACCAAATATCTCCGAGTTTTACTGTCACAAGTTTGGTATTTTTACAACTGATTTCGGTGCTAATTTGAAGAACCTTTTTAAGAATAAAAATTAAAGTACTTCATATAATTGTTAGTCAATCAATTTTGCCGTCTTTTCAACCTGTTCAGTGTCGGTCATTTCGTTAGTTTTTGATTTTTCATTTTATTATGGTGTATCCTGAAAATTCTGAAAAAATACTTCGTTAATATTTTGCTCTTCTAACAGTAAAATGAATGTTACTCTGTCTATTGTTTACTTTAGATTTATACTTACTATTAATTACGAAAAGTTCAGATACATATACTTCTGTTATTAATCACAATGAGCAAGACCTATCTAAAATGCCTGGATGGGAAAATGAGTATTTTTACGTAACGTTTACGTAAATAAACATGAAATCAACATATTCGAGTAGTGCCAATAGGTGAATTCAGTTCAAATCCTACAATAACTTTCATCTTTTGAAGGTGCAACCTTCTTTTACGAGCTTGCTAAAATTTTAACATATTCGTTTTATCGGTGCCTTTTCAACCCTTGACTAAATTAGGTAACATCTTGTTTCCATTCTACAACCAAGCCAAAATTATACTTTGTGTATCCGTCATTTTTGAGAAGTTGTGAAGGCAGTTATTCATTCATTTTGATTGGTATCAAAATAATGTTGACTTCTGTAAGTGCAATTACAATCGCCAAGGATGTAGAGGGGAAGAACTTTTGACCAACAGAACAACTGTTAGTTCTTAGTTCTTAATAAATATCATAGCAATTGTGGATATATCATACACATAAATAAAACTTGTATTCGTTGACTACGATAATAATTAATTTTGGTAAATAATATCATGATAGCTATGAAGATAATGTGGAAAACTACATTGCATCAAAATCTTCGTTCCATAAGTGCTTCCAGGAACTGACTGCTCTCAGAACTTACCCTACAAATCATTCTCAGCAGAATATATCCACGCAAAACGTCCCTTCAAAAATAATTGATTGCTAAAGTTACTTAAATATTCACAAAATCAAACACTAACGACTCGAACTGAAAATTTTCACATACGTATTGTAATCATCTTTGTAAAAACATTTGGATTAAAACCGTAAATATATATTTTCACCATCTTCAATAAAATCCCCGTCCATGAGTACGTCACTTCAATAATTTATTCACATTGCTCCATGATGACATACTCAAGCTTTAGTCTAGGAACATGCATGCACACTCTAGTGTTCTTGCCAACTTGTGCTCGGCTTTCCATGACCACTTCGCCAAATTGAAAAGCAATTCTGCTTCACGTGAAGCCATGTCCCGCTTACCGGGAAAATATCATGCGAGCATTTTTGTGTGAAACTTTGCCTCAATTTTGAGGTTACCTCAAAATACAATATTCAGAAAATATGGTGGCGTTTCGTCAGGCAAGTCCAAATCAAGAAATTTTGTAGCATGTCCGACTCCGTCGCAGAGACTCTCTCGATTCCAAAAATTACTAGGAACATTTTTTAGCAGTGCGGCGTCGTGCAATCGCTTTACGAAGGTCCGGTATATCAGAGCCCCTTCGACAGCTAGTGCTCCGCGAGAACTCACTTTTACTCTCTGATTTCAAAATGAAGTCACGATGCCAGTATTTTGTTCTAACATATGACGGGCGGACAGAGATTCCCTCCGCATGGCAGCGAAATTCACTGCAGACAAAATGCATGAAGAATATTTTTAATCAACTTTTTTTCCCAGTTTAAGCATTTTTGATTCAGTAATATCTTCAGTAGTATGGTACTCTCGTTGAGAAACACCAGGTGCTCAGAGCTTTATGTATTTCACGACTCTAAATTTTCCAGTTTGATCAGCCTGCACACTGAAGTGCACTTTGTGAAATGGTTCACTTCGATTAAGAGTACTTCATATAAATAAATTTATAAGAAATTCATAATCAAACGGAGGAACAAAATAAACGAAAGCGATGAATTACAGTTAATGAATTCTCTGAATGAATTGATACAGAACACATTGATGAGTTCAGTTGCCGTCATTAAATCTATTTATGCCTCTGCTTTACGCTTATTTAATGGTGTCTTCATAAAATGCTCATTTACATAGTCAATTAAAAAAGTATATCAATAATTTAGCAAATTACAATGACAAAAACCTCGTAAAGCAGTATTTAAATTTCCAAGATCTAAAAGAATAATATTATTTTTTGTGTTTATTCAGTTTTCGAACGATCATAAATTCTCGAATGAATTCTCTGTTCCCTCCATAACTCGAACAACTCACAGATATTATTTCAATTTATTTTCTATAAGCTATAGTAAACATTCACTTATGAAGACTCTTTAGAATAAGATAAGTGTTTCAATTAGTCGAACTTTCCCATCATCATAAATCGAAGAGAAAAATTTAAACATACATGTATTTTCTAAACTTGAAAATGAATGGGTAAATGGGAAATAATTTTCATCAATGCATTCGTATGACAAAGCTTCTTGTTACTGTAACTTGACTCCATGTTCTTTTGCATTGTGTGCGCGGCTGGAGTTGTGTTCGTTCTAAGGTAAAATTTGAATAAAATTGAGCGTCGTCACACGCTGGAAAAACGTGCCATGCAAATGAGACACCCAGTTGTCTGCATGGAATGGAGCCTCCGATGCAAAGTATCAGTTAGCTTAGAGTTGCATCCGAAAGCAACTTGTAAAAAGCTACAGCAAATACAACTTGTTTTTCCACGTTGAAATTGAAATGTAAATACGAATTAGAAAAACGTACACAACGTGCCTAATTTAAGGCATATTCTCAAGCCTTTGATCAATTTGCTGACACGAGAGCTGTCTTGATTACATGTCCTGGCAGGATGAAAGCCTTTAAATAATTTTGAACATGTTGCTTGCTCTTCGTTTTTAGCTTTGAACTGGAGAATTTTAAATTTGTTCATATGCTAGCGTCACGTTGCAATACTTTTTAACAAACAGTGAAAGTAGATCTTTCATTAAATATATGACTTTAGATTGATTTTTCTGTGTTTCTTTCCGTTTTGCAGTAGATTTCTATTTGATGCAAAGATTCCAACAATTTAAGATTTGAGAGTATTTGCTTTATCCTAGAATATGGGCAAACATCAAAAACGTAAAACAAAGATCTTCAGACAAATCTCATAAATCATTTTTTTGTTACTAACCGATTCAGCTTCCGTCATTCGAATTATTGGAAAATAAACTTAAGGAGATAATTCAAGAAACGATGCTCTGGTCAATAATTAAACTTTTGCTGTAGTATTTAAATTACAGAATTTTTTTAAAGTCTTCGAACTTTATTTAAAAAATCAAGAATACGAGACCAACAGTTTATTTTATCGACACCAACAGATATCTACATACGTTGGCTTTGATCACCTGTGCTTGCAGTCTACATGCGCGGAGGTATTTGGAATATGACTATCGTTCAATGAAAATTCTCTGAAAGCTACTGTTCTTCGTAGTCGTCAGTTGGTTTTCTTCAAGCCACATTTCTTCCTGGTGTACGATTGATCGTCTACAAGCTACAGTTTTTGGTAGTATCCAGTTCTTCTAACGAAAGCAGTCTGTATTTCAGAGGTAATTCATTGTTTTTTATTCTTCTAGTGAATGTTTTCTTTAAGACGCAGTATTTGTTGCCTATGGTAATTCGTTTGGTTCATTACTTAATTCATGTAAGTATCTGTCATCTGTTGTTTGTTCTCACTCAGGTGTTTTATAATCGAACTCTGCTGACTGAAGTGTAGTTCTGTCCTAGATTATTCGAAGTAATATTTTTGTTTTACAAGTACTTAAATAGTGATCATCAAATTTGTATGATCAATTTTTTGTTGCATGAACACTTTTTTCGCGACATATCTACAAAACATAGTTCTTTTGTTTAATTAATGTTTCAAGACTCCCACTCCCACGACATGTGACTTGGGTATCAACTAAAGAATGGGCCAAACTGCTCGTTCCTATTGCCTAATTTTATTCTAAAGATCTGCATAGAAACTGATGATGTGCGTCTAAGTTCTGAGAAATTTTTCAAAATTACAGTCAATAGACTAAAAACTACTAGATTGTATTATAGATGTCCCCAAAAAAGGATTCTCTGATTTTTCTGTACTAAAAGCTTCGTCTAAAAATTATTTGTTTTAGAAATGAATTTATTTGAACTTAAGGTACAAATTTTTCTGAGAAAATGTGAGCCGACCGTGGTAGTTGCTGACTTAAAAGCAATTTG
This sequence comes from Trinorchestia longiramus, assembly GCA_006783055.1. Classification (NCBI taxonomy): domain Eukaryota; kingdom Metazoa; phylum Arthropoda; class Malacostraca; order Amphipoda; family Talitridae; genus Trinorchestia; species Trinorchestia longiramus. Next base: position 260,493 of record VCRD01000278.1, read on the forward strand.
TTATTTCTGGTAATGTACCTAAAAGAAATTCTATCATCCTACAGGTATCTCAATTCCTAGTTTCTGGGGTCTTCGTATGATTGCAAAACTTCTGCGTTACTGAAAATGCCTCTGTGTGAGTAAAGTGCGGGTTCGTGACTGAAATTGTTTTCGTGATTGAGGTGTATTTGCATAATTGATGCCTTTACTTTAGATGGAAAAGAACCTAGGTAGCAACTCAAGAATAGTCCAAATGGCCTATTTTTATTGCCTTACTCTATTTCAACAAATCCAAACATAATACATAATATAATGACTCGCTGCTGCTGTCCACACAGAACGGTTTAAGGACCGGCAACAATGAACCAGCTTTTTGGGTAACGCCTAAACTACTGACCTCAATTCTTACACCTGGGCCTTTTCTGTTCACGACACCTGATTATTTTTTGCCGGTGCTTAGCATGCCGTGCTGATTAATGTCAGGCACATCTTGGAACTTTTCATATCTCTCACCAACACGTAAGAGAAAAAGAAAGAGAAAATACGAAGCGAGACCTGGTGCTTGCTGAAACTGAGTCAAAATGAACCTGTATATTAGGGCTAGAATCCTTTTCTTGAGAAAATGGGTTTCAGTACCTATTGCTCATATATATTTGAAGCAGCAAGACATTTATTAACGAATGATATAATTTGATATCCTAACATTTAAATCATTTGGAAATAACCCACAAAAATCTGTTGGGCTTATGCCTTAGATAATTTTGCTTTTGTTTTTCAATGCTTTCAATGGATCTCAAACGAAGTTAATGATCATCCACGTAATTTAATGACACAGTTATTTCTGTTGTTCACATTTTTCATGAGGTCTATAGTCACAACAACCGATATTGAACATGGCCATTCGAGTATTACTGAGGTACAAAAAATTTTGCTTGTCTCGTGAAATCGAGGATTTCCTCATGAATTCTGAAACAAATGATTAGAAACGATCATCTAACAAGCAATTGTTGGATAAAATACAATTTTTACGTTAATAATGAGGGCTCATATATCACTGTTCTTCCCGAGACTCAAATTCGCCATCACAGGGCAGAGTAGTGGCTTTTGCATTGCTTATATTTTCTTGCCTCTGAAAGATCGTCTACATTTTTTTTGGAAGTGTGTTCACAAAAAGAAGAACAATGATTATCTGTCTGAGATAACTTTTCATTTAGTTAATCAGTAACAATAATTTCATTATAATTTTTGTCGTACTTTGACGTAGGGATAAGAATAATTTTGCTATTCTTTTTGAAAGCAAATCATGACCACGATATTGGCAAAGATTTTGTGAATGAAGATTGCGAGTACTTAAAAACTCTTGCACAAAGGCTTGTCACACAATGAAAGACCGCAATTGAAAATTTTTACGAACTGAAGACGCCTTCGTTTATTTAGAAGTGTTCTAAGATTTAATTTGAGTTAATACGTTAGGTTGACTGGAACCAGCGATCATGCAACTGAAATGACTGAGAAATATCTGATGCTAATGAAAAATCAAGTTTGAAATTCAATGTAGGAGTCTTTCACAATTATGGCACTGCAACTTCCATACAATGCTCCTGTCCAGTTTGTATCCCGCCTCAAGTTAGCGCTCGATTCGATCTCTAGTGAGAAAGTAGCACCGACGAAGGGAGTGAAGCAGATGCAGTTTAATGAAAGACCCTTGATATATACTGGAACTAGGTATTTAATTATCATCTCAATGTGTTCCTAAATACTTGTACTTCATTCACAAAGACATATACCATCAGTTATAATGTCATGAAGTGACACAAGGAAGCCTTCAGAGGGAGATGCTTGAAGATAATGCGAGGCCAAGTTTGAGAGTCGGGCGTTGTTAGCAATTGTTTAAGAAATTTTCCTGGTAAATGCAGTGCGTGCTTAATGGCTTTAACTAACCAGTGACCAATAATAGGCGAAGGGGACTACATCTTATAATATGAGAAGACCTCAGCGATTCAATTAAAGTAATTTCAACATCAGGAAAAGGCTCCATTAAGACATTTAGTCGGACATCAAGGTAGTCTAATAATTCATACAATGGTAACGAATAAACAAAATGAGAAATATCTGAATAAACCTAAATATAAAAGTGACATTTGATGTGAAGAACACATGGAAACTGTGAACTTGAACGGCGTCAGGAAGGCCATGAACATAAGGCGAACATGGAGAAACGATGAATTGTGGTGGAAGCGTCGGCGTGGACCAAAAATTCTCTCGGCGCTCCAAGTTGATTACGAATAAAATCTACAAGAAACTACAAAAATCAAGTTTATTATAAACAAAATTTTTTATACCCTATAAGTATTATTGTTCAGTTTTAAACCAGCATGTAACTCAAAAATACAACTCTTCTCTTCGGTATTCATGGTTTAGGGAAGCTATAGAATCATTTGGTACACTACAAATTTTTCTCAAAGTATTTGCCTCTAACATTTCTGACAACGCACTTTACGACGATATCATATGTGCTTGCACCCGATTACATTATATGGGAAACAATGTCGCACGCATTCCCCAAGGGAACACTAGATGCATGTCTATCTTTCTTTCCTCCAGGATGATTTGCATGGAACTTCTCTGATAGCGTATTGGTGATTCTGTCGAGCCGATCTTCCGGACCACAGGAGCCGCTGCCATCGCAATAATGTCCGAGTATAATGAAGCTGGTCCGAAAACGTCTCCGAGCACCGCAGAAAATGGGAGGACACTTATTTGCTTCCAGGGCTCGCATTTTCGATGAGAGGCCTTGCTAGGAGTTACTTGTCTATTCATGAAAACAATTGTTCCTTAGTCGAAGCCATTGTGATGGTAGCGTGGAGACGGCCTGGAAGCATTTCAGAGATGAATGAGATACTCTCCTCGTTTTCTATAAAAAAACACAACAGCTAATTTCGGTAAAATGCAGTAGTTGTTGAATGATTTTACTCTAATGCAACCAAAGAGTCATTGTTGCAACTCTTCAAACAAACCACTTTTAGTTTTTTGTGGTCCAAAAATTCAAGTTGATGTTTTTTCTATTACAGAGATTTGCATTTCAAACATCCTTTAAACGTAATACGGAGTTTCCGTCTTCTAAAATTGAACTCGAGTGACATTTGTGCAAATTGCTATGCTCAGGAAAAGGACCTGAGTTATTTTTACAAAAGGAACTTTGGCCTTTGCGCAAAATGCAAAAAAAATCTAACGCAAGTGGCACAAGTACAACAGAATCATATCACATATACAGAGTGTGGCGAATGTTTAAAGCCTGTTGTTGATCGTGCATAAAATTCCCCAAAAAGTTTCAATAATTCCAATCAAGTAAATTTAGAAAAATTTGAACCTCACACGAAATGACTTTCTTCTTAACTTGAAAAGAACAATTTGACTGGGGGCAAAATGAATCTCATTTTCAACCATGATCTACACAACAACATTTGAGGAAACTATCACAAGATACAGCCTCCGTTGATGGGTATTTTTCAGTTTGTTACAAGCTTTTTTATCAGAATATCCAGAACGAACTCTGAATTGTCTGCTCAACGCAGCTATCGTAAAGCCTTTGAAGTTATTGGTCGTTTGAGCAAAAAGCTGCGACAAGAAGCGCCAAATTCGTGCAGTGAGAAACTGGATTTCTTCGAGATCCTAAAAGTTTGGCGCCAATCGAAGACTTTTGTCATATAATATTCTTAAATAGCATTCCAAAAACTGCATGCTTTTGTCCTGAGTTTTGGTCTCAAGAAGAGCAGGTTATATAAAATTAAAATTAATTTATTTTAAATGTTAGAACTGAGAACAGTTGCATAAGATTGTAACTTGTGATTGTAATGAAACACCAAGGGAATATAAATCTGTGCTTCGGTTGAGAACCAAACCAATGAAAAGAGTTCATTCCAATTCAATTATTGAAACATTTTTGGATATTTAATTTAAAACTCATATGCCATTACATAGGCATTGAGTCAAAATCCTGCTTCTGAGTTGGTTTTTGTTTCACATAGAATATAAAAATTTCTACAATACAGGGATGTATCAATAAACATGTGTGGTGACAGAGATACTTTCAATATTTACTTTTACTAAACGCTGAAAAGACATAAATAGTAGGATGAACGTATAAGGAACGTATAAGAACACGGCTTTGGATGTCGTGTTCAGCATGTCCAAGTATGTGGACAGTAGACGTTCAGTATGTGGTGCGTTCAATATGCTTTTGCGGTTAACTGGGAAATATTTAATTAAGGGGAGCTACATATGCTAAGGCTTTATGAACTTTGAATAGGCGATTTAATATAGATATAGTTCTTGTCCAGGAGGTTTCAGTTAAAAGTTGTTATTTAATTATAGAATTATTACAGGTTGATAAATACAGTTAAGTGTTTGATTGTGAATAACTGAATGGGCTTCAAAGGAATATTTTCCTTTTTACTTTTTAAACATTTCGAAAATTTTTGATGCTCATTAGCTGTCAAAATTCAAAAAAGGCTGGTATTCAATTTCTAAAAGCAACATCCAACGATAAAACTGCACAGTTTCGATGTAACAAGCACCACAAAAGGATTACAGTCACGGTGATATAATATAAAAATATTATAGAAACTAAATGAAGACTTTATACCAGAAAATGGGTATCCTTACAAGCCTGAAATGATAAAAAAAGGTGAAACGTGCGCTCTAAAGTCTCCAAAGCGCTAACTTTGAAATAAAAAGCAAAATGATTTATAATATATTATGTGATTAATGGTTTACATCATTAGTAGTTTATTATTATGTTGAATTTGTGTGACATGTTCTTTGAATATTGACCACAAAAACCTGTCGATCAAATACGACTCGTGTAATTAATTTAGGCTGCTCCATCAAAGAATTAGTAACTTATTGAAATTTATCAACAACTGTTTATAGTTATGGCTGTTTTAAAGTAATTTCAAAATCATTCCAAGAAAAAATAAATGACCTTTTGATGAATAAATGTTTTTAATCCGTTACTGATAGCCACCTAAATGATCTGTCAAGTTTCTGAGAAGTTGAAAACTACATCCTCTCTGAGAGAAATTAAAAGAAATTCAATTCAAACTCTGTTCTATTCTAAATGCCCAGTTTTATGTTTTTTATATGTTGCCAAAATCAGAAGATGCGATTGTTCAAGTTGCAAATATTTCATAATTATTCCACGCAGTTTTATTTACAGCTAAAAAATGCATTTACATCATACAATAATTGAAACTATTTATTTAAAAATTAAATTAAATATTTGGGTAATTGATTCAAATCGGAACAATGATCTGCTTCTTTCAAAGCCTGGACATCAAATCAAACCAGTGAAAGAGTGCACCAAACACAATGAGTGCCACTTGATTATCGAATATGATTACTAAACACTAATTACTTGATTACCGAGTATGATTACCAAACACAATGAGTGTCACTTGATTACCAAGTATGGACAGCTTCGTTGCAGTGTTTGTGCAGCGTCTGTGACACTTTCTACACTTCACTCGTGTGTTTTTCTAGCTCACAGCACATCTAGAATTCCACTACATAATAATAAACAATTTGTTGCTTGCTTGCTTTCTTCCTTACTTGGTCCGTCTCTCTGTCACGCTCTTAAAGATTTAGATAGGAAAAAATTCGTTAGGGTATATGTACATGTATTGTAAGCATTGTATTGTGGGAACCAAAGGCATATCCTTCAACGCGGAAACTTTCGCAAAACCCGCGTCCACTGTCAGACCAATCAAAAAATTTCAGTAAAATGCACGTGAATTTTCACGTGTGGGTCTACTAGTGTGTACACGACACCAGGTGATGGTTTACGCTGTCGTGTCTTGCAGGTTTAGTGAAGAAACTTTTTAATCTTATAATTTGGCAAGTAACTCTGCAAAGTGTTTCTGAACTTGAAATATGACTACTGATGTTCAAGATTGATGTGTTCATAAAATTTATGAGCTGCAACAACTGCCAAGTTTAGGACATGAGAAACCGAGTTAAACTACCATTTCTCTGATCGTAGTTTTACCCTGTAAGGTGACTGCATGCGGTGACGTACGTCCACACCACTCATGACTGTGTTATCCACTTTTATGGTTTGAAGCAGGGTCTCTAACTTTTTTGTTTCGTGTTTGACTTTTCTATCAATTTTTTGTACAGGAGAAACTCCATAATAATTACTAGCTACCGTTACTGTACAGTTGTTGTTCCATTTGACATAGAGAACGGCTTCGTCTGACCAGTGGTTGTAGGTCCCTCCAACTGTTTTCTTCGCCTCTTTATCAGGCATTGGACGACAACGTCTAGAACGATTCACTCAGAATGTTCTGCTAGCTAACTCTATCCAAAGCTGGCGACTGGTGAAGAAGTTATCGAGGAACACTGCGTGAAATTGATACTTTTCTAGAGGTTGAAGCATTGTATTCAGTACATGAAACCTCAAAGGACCTCCTCTGCGGCTATTCTTGTCACAGTAAACTTCAAAATAACAAGGAAAGTTATTCGAGCGGTACAATATCCACACTATGTATCAGAATCTCACTGGTTTGTTCACTGTGATTTGCCTTGCGCTGTGTATACCTCTGTAAGAAATTATCGAATTTTTTGATGGTCTGGAATTTGAAATATACTTCAAACTGTAGGCACTGTGTTTTCAGCGTCTCAAACAAGGGTAGAAATTTCAATACTTTTGACTGCTACATATTTTGATCATCAGTAACATACATAAAATTTTTGTACTGCTTGAACCTCTGCCAGCTCATTGTTTTGTAGAAGATGGGTGCTTCTAAAGAGCAGTTCGTAGACCACTAATCATTTTCCGATGGTAGTTTATGATACTCACTCATCAGGAGTAGTCCTAAGAACAGGATATTTATTTCATGTCGATGCTGAATTTCCGAATGTTCTTATCTCTGTTAGTATACAATTTCTTTTGCTCTATCGTATGAATTTTAATATCTTTAAAAGTCAGCATCGGAAAAACATGAATAAAAACATTGAAACTGTGCTGGACAAGATCATTTAGTAACTGCAGCAGTGTTGACGGGCCGAGAGAAATTCATTTTTATTTATAGATCTTCATTTACTTGCTGCAAAATACACATCTTTTGTGTCAGACCTGGTCTTGTTTTTCTCTATATCGCCAGCAACTTCTTCCAGTTCATCGTCGTGGTTCATCGTTTTTTTGCTGCTGACAGTACTGCATGCGGCAGCGGGACGCATTCCAACGAGATCCAAGTTTTCATTGTCTCTTGCATTGTTATCTCTTGCATTGTTATTTCCTGTGTTATTATCTCTTGCGTTGTTAAAGCTTGTGTTGTTAACTTGTGCATTATCTTTTGTGTTATCTATTGTGTGCTTATTCCATGTGTTATTACTTCTTACGTTTTCAAAGAAACGAAACCGATATATGCCTCGGTTTGTCCTCATGATAACGAGGCACATATTTTCTAACCCAATCTACTCACTTGATACTTTGCTTTATGAGCTGTTTGGACACTAAAAGTCATACAAATCTGAAAAACTTCCAAAACACATTTGTCTGCAAAATGATCTGCGATACTAATTACAAACCGTTGCTAAACATAAATAAAACGTTTCTATGAAGTGTCGTAAAACAAAACCCTTTTAGATAGTTAAAAATACCTACTGACTGTGTATTCTAGTTAAAACGCGCTAAAAAGGAATAATTTTCAATTTTCTCATAATTATACTTACTCATAGAAAGATACGTCATTCAGTTTTCTTTGCAATGTTTAAACTTGAAGTGACATGCCATGACACCTGAGATGATAACACGTAAGCCTTAAGAAGTTTCATCGAGTATAAATTCTAGTAGTGGAGGCAGACGGTTAAGACATGTTTAGGTACGAGAAGTAGCGAATGTTCCCATTTTGGGAACACGAAATTCAACTGTCAATTTAATTGCTTTCCATCTACTTCTTCCCATGTTATTTTAAAACGCGATATTATAAATAGTGATGAGTGTTGTATGCATTTCATTTCCTCCAAATACAAATATTAAGAAATTTAAAACCTTATGAAAACATACATATTTACGACATAATTTTTTTGTGAAGTTCAAACTTGTGCTATCAATTACTGAGATCATACACCCCCAAAAGCGGCAGATATGCAGGTGTTAGACCTTCTGATAAATAAAATAAAGAAATTAAAGAACTTTGTTGTAGTTTTTGTTTGACAGAATTTTGAAAATATGTTCCCGTAATGGGGACACTCAGCAGTAAATGGCTATAAACATTTTGGCTTCCGTGCGTAAAAAAGAAACAAGCTTCATGGCCGTGAAAGAACCAAAGGAAAAAAACAGTAAAGTCTAGAGACGGAGTGGTGTACATGAGTGGCAGCAGCCCACGCAGTCCCCCAGAAGTTCACGAATTCATCTCGTTGCCAAGAAGTACAGCTTCACGAGGCTAAAGCTCTGCAGGTTAGAACTCAAACTGTCAGAAATCAGTAGCGAGTCAACAGTCAAAAATTGCTACACTGGAGAGCAGTCTTATGGTCGCCACGGTCACTAGTCTTTGACGACTTTTGAAGTCTAAATGCTCCTTAGAATCGTCTAAGAAAGCACTCACGCTCTGTAAATACAGTAAAGTCACTTGAACTGAGCTCATAAAGGGTAAGTTTTATAAAAAACAGCAATGACGACTTAGTCTTTCAATTATTTATAATTTGGTAATTTTTATGCAGACCTTTGTATTTCCGCTTGTTAGGTCCTGGTTCGCTATTTAAGGCTACGGGAGCTTGTGCTGGCTCACCAGTGTATATCCAAAGAAAGTATTTCTAAACATATGAGTCACGTTGACAAGGGGATGAAACACAGAAACCTAGTAAATAATTGTGAGCTTTGCTTTGCATGTTGACTCTATAACTCTAATATTTTTTATCAATGAACCGCTCATGCCGTTAAAGGTATTTGTTTAGCCACTTATTAACTGTTACTAATTGACTTGGCGGGGAATGAGGGAACTTCCCCTAGATGAACATTAGTGCAATTAATTGCCCTCCTAATTTAGGAAAACATGTCATGATATTCTTTCCTGAATTCTATGAATCATGATAACTAGCAGAAACCCGTGTAGATTACACGATTTCAATAATTAACTCACTTCCAAGCATATAAAGTTAAGTATGAAGGAAATGTATTTTATAAGCATTCTTTGATATGGAAAGATTCCTGAAATAATTACTGTAATTTGAAATCAAATTGTTATACAAAGTTTTCATATAATTCAGTTTACATTAGGGCAAAAATATAATTTTGTTTTAATATTCTATATACAATTTCACTATACAGTACACAGTTTTCGACAATTTGCAAAGCCTTGAAAACACATATTATTATTGGTAACACATATTGAAACAATATTGAAAACACACATATTGAAAAAATAACGTCAAAATATCATTATAGAATTTTCCTAATCATTCAAAATTTCTCTAAAAACTATATTTTTGGTGTAAGTTATTCCATACTTTACTTCTTGATATTTGCTGCCATTATCATGTGCCACTTTAACTTTAACATTTTGTTGGGTACGTGATTGCGAAAATGCTACATACAGCTGGCCATGAGAGAACACGGGTGTTCAGCCTTCGTTCTTGGTTTCGTGCTCTTATATTTGAATTATGCTCAATTATCTCTTCTTGGCTCATATCCGCTCTTCTTTCCTGGTAACGATTTCTTAAATCGTTCTAGTGAACATCTCTTTCCTCTTGAGTCATGCAAACTCTTCTTTCAGCTGCTCTATTCCTAGCTTCCACCAATTTATGCTCTCTATCCGTAGCATTCATATTTTGTCTTCTTCGTACCATAAAGTTCCTGTTCATATCTCGAATAAATTGCCTTTCTTCCGTTCTTAGTCTATCTCGAAATCTTCTTTGTCTCTCTCTGGCTAATTCTCTCCTCCGCTCTATTGTGAAGGGCGAACGCAGTGTGAGTAGCTTAATAAATAATAGGATGATAATATTTATTTGTACTTTTCACAATCTCGTTTACTGATTAGTTACTAATTATTCTTCTTGATTTCTCGCGACATAGTCAAATAATTATTGTTCTTCTTGATCTCCAGCCACAAGGGCAAATACGACCCCTTGTATATAGTATCTTCGTAGACACGATCCAGCCAGTCACGGCGCCTTCATAATAATGAGGTGCGTTACACACGAACTTAGTTTTAAGCGTATTAATATATAAATAATTTGGGATGAAGATATGCTACGAGAAATGATATAAAAAATTAGCCAAATAATTTGCGTCACTATTTTAGAATCAAATCACTTTTAGGTTTATTGTTACACTGAGTTAATTAATTATTTTCCTTCATGGTATTTAGATTCGACAAGCAGCACTACTGCAACACTAAGCAATATACATATTTCTTTACAAAACGAGTAAATAACGAATGTGCATGAAAACTGAAGATCTGGCTGTTCAAAAATCACATCATTAGTGAAAATTAAACACAATGGTATTCTGTTTCCCCTCTCATTCAGTAAATTTAGCAAACCATGTCGACCCAGCCCGTGCTTTTATTGATAAGAAAGATTCAATTAAAAACTGGCCAGCTTTGGTCTCTATTTGCTCGCTTTGTTAGTTTTCATGAAAGGATAATGTAATTATCATACCAAGTTCTATAGAAATTTAGGGTGTCCGTCAGTTGGTAGCCTTGTCAATTCTACAGAATTGAATTGGTGAAAGTACTTTCATTTGCGCTTAGATGATTTTATTTCGAATGGTTTCAGCAGCTTAACAAATTTACTTTTAGACATCCACAGAGCAGACGTCCAATCACTAACTTACGTTAGTTGCTCCGATTTCGTAGAACTTCCTTTTAGCATCCAAGAAATAATTAGAAATTCTCACGTCACAAGCCACAGAATTGCATGAAATCTTGTTCAACTGTTCATGTCTTGCGCCCGCGTTTATAAGTTTGTGTCCGCCTCCACAATTTGGTAACAGATCAACCAAGCCGGACCACATCATAGCCACGAAGACGAACTCGAGCATAGAGATATCTACCATCATAGGGTTTGCGATGAGGCCCATACGCTTGGCCAGTTTTACGAGTCCAGGCCCAGAATTCTGTCCCAAATGCCAGCATCCCGTCGTGGAATAATATTCCGGACTGCCGTTTATATCGAGCGCAGCTGCCAGGTCGTCACTGAAGCGTCAGCCTATATTCGACAGTAACTTCCATTGAAATTAGAGTATGTTTCGTAGCGTGTTACTGCAATTTGACAGACATGGGACAGTTATGATGGCGTTTGTAGTACCACCACATTTTGAAAATATGTTTGCAACATTCATGTCATAATTTCAAATCTTCATGTATATTTATATTCTCGTGACAAACAGTTAAAGGCAATAATTTTCAATAACTTTCAACAAAAAACTTTTGACATTAAGTGAGTATTTTATGACGCATATCATACTTTTCGTAGTCAAAAATTACAGCAAAGAAACTCAAAAATTACGAAGAATTCAATCCAGTTGGAAAAGAAAATTTGATTTCAAGGTGCCCCAAAGTCCTCACACTAGCCCTTTTAAGCTGAAATGTGTTCTCTTCAAACTTTAATGCTTGCATTATTTTAGATATACAACTGGGTAGCGAATTATGAGCTAATATTGAATTTTTTCCTCATCATTATCATCATTGTATTTTTGCTAGGCTTTCACAGATCATCAAAAAGTTTAAAATTAATTGTCTTGATATATTTATTTTGTGGCTAAAAAGTGTACTCAACGTTCCTTCATGAGGTAACCCAGTGCCATAATCCTTCTATTCTACTTGAGCTGCAATTTTCTTTGTGCTTTCGATGTCATGATTGAAATTTTTTTGAATGCCTCTATGAAGCCATTAATTGAAGCTCTACTTCATTATTCCTATATATGACACATTTAGTGAAGCGAGATAAAACATTGAAATAAATAATATAATTCTCGTTGTTGACGACTCCGACAACATGGTATCCGCCTTGTTACGCAATCACTAATAGAAAGTCGAGACGCTCATATTTTTCTGTGGGTAGATTTGAAAGAGACTGCGCGACAAGGTCTGTGAAACTTGATGTCTAATGAAAGTAATTTCATCATATACCTGCTCGACATTCACAAAGCTCAAGATTGGTGTCTGATGATTGGATAAGTTTATTGGTTTGATCAATTTTATTCATCTGCAAATCCTGTTAAAAACTCTAACGTATGGCACCACAGAGTAGATCTTCATAGAGCGCAAACCAATAAACTAAGATGTAATCAGTTGGATAAATCTCAAACAATGCAGTTTCTTCAACTCTTTGGTGTTTGGAATTCAGTTGGTCAAAGAGCGGTATGTATGTATTCCTGCAGAATCCATTGCTAATTCATTTCCTATTCTATGAATGTTTAAAATTTATTTACATTGTCAAAAGAAATTCATTATATCTATTTTCTAACTTTCGACCATAGTTGTCGGTGTATCTGCACAAGTAAGCTCCCTGAATGAATAGAATATAAAAAATCATTACACTCGTTAAATAGGGAATGAAAATAATTTTTGTTCTACATTATCCAGCTTATGAAAATTTCTGTCTCTCATTATGAAGCATAATCGTTTAAATGAAACAAAAATGATGCTATTAAAATGAGCAACTTCTAGAAGCTTATCCCATGAAGGATATTAATCTCAAAGTCAAGAGTCGTGAATGATATGCTGAATAAAAGTAAAGGAACAAACATTATGAACCCATGTGAACTCATTGCATGTGTGATTCAAGTGATGCAAATTCCTCAACAAGAGAATGCTGCTTTACACAAATGCGAAAGCACCTCTGTGTAATGGTAACATAAGATTTTGTTGGTCTGTGGAATTCAATGTTGCTTGGGTTGGTGGAGCTTGGTAGGAATAACATTGCAGAAGACGGGAAAACAAGCGACACATCGGCGATGGAAGGTCGCTCCAAAGAGACGCTTTTAGTCACTGTTTGGCCTGGGAACATTGCTGCATTTCATTAGGACGCCAAAGCGAGGGTCTGGATAAAAACTGCTTGGCAGGCTCGCCCTTCAAAGTCCCACTTAAAGTTTAATTTGAGAGAAGTGTTGACTTTTCGATGAAGTCGTAGTTTTTATTTGACTCGTATTTAAATGACTCTTGAACGGGCTCCTCTCTCCAAGCTCAATGTCTGATCTTCCTACTCTTCACGCTTGAAGGTTTTCAAGTTTGGAGAGTGCATTCAAACTATTTCCATGCGCAGGTACCTGATCAGAGGGGCTGCCTAGTTGATCTTATCCAAAGGTGGTGGAAATTAAAGAATTTTAAACAGTATTTACAGTGGACATGATGTGGTGGAAGTTAACTTCATGACTTTATGTCAGGCAACTAAACTGCGAACACTTTTATGCAAAGGAGATATTTGTGGGGAATATTTGTCTTGTGGGTGGAAAAATCGAGGGTCATTCCGCTAAAATCAATTTCAGTGTTTAATATAAAATTGTTTTCTGACAATAAATCATTCAAGTTTTCTTAATGCAAACCCCTATCAAAATAGCAATTGCTTTAGGAGAATTTTTTTAAATTTGAGCTAAATTATAATGAAATAATATGGACTTTTTAAGTGAATAAGTCAAAATCATCGTAGTACAACAGTGTATACAACAAAAAACTTTAAAATTTTATTTATGATTTGCATTTTATGTGTTGTAGTTTATTACCCCGTGTAAGATGTAGAATGCTGCATTCAATCCTAAAACTGGGCAGCATCAAAAGAACATCATACAGCATGTTTACATTATTAAAATTAATATTTTTAATCGCACAGTTTATAATCGACAGAAGGAATTTGACATATATTAGCTAAAAATAGATAATTCTTATTTCAATGTTTCATTACATTCTTCATTCTTGTTTTCAAACCTGATACACGAACACATTTCCTGAGGCCAATTCCAATGCTGAATATTGTATTAACAGATCACTCATAAATACATTATACGCAATATTTAAGGCACTATTGAAACCAGCCACTGAAATAAATTATTTCATTATCTACTCGAAGCTTACGAAAGCATCGCCATTGTATTTCTTTATCTTGAATACTAATTTACTTGCATGTACTTTTGCTGCAAAAGTGCATCATGTTAGATTTCCTTATCGGCTTTTGGAAAATATTCATTTGCTATTCGAAACTTTCAGTCTTTTTCTCATTTTCGTTACAAGCAGCATACCTTATGCTCTACATTACATATCCAGTCTCCTTTTCTGTGTTGTATGATTTAATTTTATTATAGAAATCACATATCTACTTTGAATGGAGTTACGAACAGAATCCTCGGTTTCGTTTCAAAAAACTTTGAATAGATGTCAAAGAACATCATCTTACCGCTTTATAAAGCGTTAGTGTGGCTACATCTGGGACATGCAGTGCAACTGTAGTCTCTTACCTTGCGAAGAGACATTAATAAATTAGAGAACATTCAGCAAAGATCAACGAGGATGATTCCTGGACTCAACAATCTCACTCGACAAAAGGCGTCTTTAGCAACTTGAACTCATCTTCCTAGAACAAAGAAGACTGCGAGGACAACTCATTGAGACCAATAACTATCTCAACGGCTTTAACGATAATACTCTGAAATTGCTTTCAACAGAGACGATAACGAGCAAATCAGAAATAACGAACATGAACTTATAATGAGGCACTACACGACATCCCAGGCTGTAAACTTTTTTTACAGTTAAAATTACCAACGCGTGAAACCAGCTACCGCGAAAATATGTATTGTTTCTGCTGGTACTGTGAAAATGTTCCAAAATCGTCTCGACAGGTATTGGTGAAGGAATACGGATTTAACCCTATATCCCTCCTGTGGACTGTATATGGTTACGGTGCGTGTACGTGACTGAAATGCCTGTGCACGATAGAGGTGTATGTGCGTGATTGATTCTTTTACATAAGACGGCATGCAACTTGGGTAGCAGCACAAGAATGGACCCTAACGGTTCGTTCTTGTGGTCATATTCTATTCTGTTTTATTCTATTTTTAGAGGTTTATTTTATGTTAGCAATTCTCCCCGTAATTCTTTCAGTTTGCTTAGACTGATGTAATTTTTAAGGTCTTCTCGATAATATGAAGAATATATTTTGTTAATGTACATACAAGGTGTCAATGAAGTCTCTTTAATGTTTAATAAATTAATAACGAGATCAAATAAAACCTTCTCCACTGTTGAAGTGATAGCTCGAACTATCTGGCAACAGTGTGGATGAACTTTGTGGAAGAACGAACATGAGCTTGTCTTACACCATCGATACTTTTATCCGGGGTTGTTAGTCATTCACTCCTCCCTTTATCCAACACTGTACCGGTCTCTATAAATTTATTGTACGATATACGCATTGAAAGACGTGATAGTGAATTTCTTCCTTACTTAGTTCTGTAGTTGCGATGAATCTGCGTAGCCTACTTGGTCTCTCTGCCTTTTTCATAAATAAGATAATCGAAACCCACAACTATTGTATAATGGGGTTGAAAACTTTGATAATCATTGAGTACAATAGTAAAAGTCCGTTTGAGATGTATCAACAATTAACTTGGCAACAAATTTTTTAAATCATAAAGAGACTTTAGAGACAACCCTCTATACATACAGTTTATATATATATATAAATATATATATATATATATATATATATATATATATATATATCAAGGACTACTATGAACAGGACGTGTACCGCCATATAGCTGACTACGCTAGCGGAGGCCATTGCATTCTTAGTAACATAACATTTTCTATCGGGCAAGTTGATCAAAAATTACTTCTTTCAAGCAATAGAAGGGATAATAAGGTTTTACAGTGTATTTTAAATGGTTTAAAGCACTGTAATGCTTTGAAATACCAATTTTAACCGGACTTAACATGTATTATTGTATGAGCTTGGTGGTCACTTTATAGAAAGCCGAGTTGTTGCAGTTTTAGACTGTACAAATTGATTATAGTTAAACCTTTTCCAATGCAAACAACCAAACATACAAACATTCACGCATATAAACAAGCAGACATAGAAGCAAAACCCTACCAAACTGCAGCGATTAGTCAGCCAACCGGGCCTTCTTGACAGAGGTCTGAAGAAGGACTGCCTTCTTCTGCTGGTCTTTCTGTAGGTTGTGGAGTCCATTCAATAGAACATTTGCCAGACGACGGAACATCTTGGGACAGTCAATGTCAATTCCACTGAAATCATCACACTAGGTCCTTTGTGCAGCGATATCATCATGACACACAGCATAGAAGTGGCCTTGCAGTCTGGGTTTTTCTCCGATATTCCACTCAGCACCCCACCAGAAAATTAAACAGTTGGGCGAATCTGTACTTCATCTACCAAGAGAAACACATTCTTCTGCTGCAGTGTCTGGACTTTGTCAAATGTTTCCCTCAGCACCTGGTCCTTGTCAATAGATGAGGTGATGTACTACAGCTAGCGTTTGCATGGCAGCACCAAAACGTCTCTGAGCTGTTCACAATTACACTTTGGGTATGATTGAAGAGCAAAACAATAATCATTCATCGAAAACTGCTTCTGTAATAAAAGTAACTGACGTGTCAAAAATACCAACTTTTTCTCCTTCTCGGTGTTGACGCAGGCTGATGTGTGAGCTTGAAAAAGAGTGACAACATTTTGGATCGTTTTGTCAAACGGGATGTCATAGTGCATTGTCAAGCGCACAGTTTCGTCGAACTGAGTATACGATCTCAAACCATTGCTGGGATGAAGTGTCTTAACACGTTGACTCCGAAGTTGTACGTATGTGGGCCACTTAGGTCAGGTTCTGTAAATTTTACTGTGCCTTCTAGTAATAATATGTACAAAGTGAAGATTTACACCGACCAGGCAATCGGAGGCAACGTGTTAAACAGTGGTACTAATGCTGTTCTTGAACGTACTGAGCGTTAGTGGGGGACACAAAGTGGGCTTGTTTTCGACAATCACAGACAGGCTGCATTCACTGAAGTTGTTGGTCATGAACAAACACACAAGCCTTTCTTTCGATCTTGAAATAATCAAGTTCTTGTACTGCTTCTGCAGGTTACGTTCAGGTTTGAAAGCATCAAATGAAATAATCTTATCCTTCTGAAGAAAATACCTCAGTTGTTGGTCTTCATCTTTCGCCGGACGAGGTGTGAGTTTTGGAGAAGGCAGACATGAAGCAGGCACATTGAAGATACTGCGCGGCGCCTGTTCTCCTTATTGTAATTACCCCGACAGTTCACAACCCCACATTTGTTCAGCATTTCTAATACATATAATTAGCAATAAACTTTGTAAACAAACAGTATCCACTTAGAAATGCAGCAATGTGCCTTGAAACAAACCACAATGTCCGATTCAAACCGAACGACAGACTACGACAATGTTCGCACTGTGACAGATGGGGTATAACTGAAACTGATCTCAGTGAACTGGCCTCCGCTACCGTAGTCAGCTACATGGCGGTGCACGTCCTGTTTATAGTTGTCCTTGATATATATATATATATATATATATATATATATATATATATATATATATATATATATATATATATATATATATACAGATGTATATATTTATGATATTTTGTTTGTAATCATAACTTTTTCTACTCACAAAAAACATCTGCGAGTTTGATGTAAGATTTTAGACTAAAAAATACCAAACTCTAAATGTTACTGAAAATCAAAACATTTTTCAATAGCGTTGTATAACATTGAATGAATAAGCCTGATTTAAATAATCATCGATACTTGGAACATTTTTGAACGAAATATTTCCCAAAGAATTTGAGCAAAGCGAATACATGTGGCAAAACGGTAAAGCGCAGGAATTTGCACAGCGGAAGAGATCGTGCAGAAGCAAAAAAACAAGGAAAAACCTAATGCGCAGCAACGCCCGTCCTGCATCTCGATTGAGGTCACGTTTTGAATTTCACACGTCAGTCTGTATTCCACAAGACTTCCACTATTACACGAGACATTAATATTCACGTCCAAAAATATTAAAAACGCTTTGAAAGAATTTAGTTTTCCATACTACTTTCAAATAAAGGTTTGTGTTGTTTTTACTGCTCTGGTAGACTTGAAAATTCACCAACACTAAAGACCCATGGAAATTAGGTAGCATTATTTTGAAATAAGGTTAAAAAAATCGCTGCAGGAAGAAATTTTTTAATTTTAATAGATTACAAAAAAATTCACGCATCAACATAATTTGCAGTTGTACCAATTTTTTGGGGAGGGAAAGGGGAGGGAGGTGGGAAAGTCTGATGATATTTTTTCAAGTATGCATCTTATTAAATGTGTCATAATTATCATGAATATTACTATCATCACTCGTATTATTATTAAAATCGTAATTTTTATCGAACTACCAGGCAACAATGGAGTATGTTAAGAGTACATATAGAATATTGATAAATTATTTTGATAGAAGTTAGGATACGATGACATCCTGCACGATTGTAAGCTCTTAATTTTATCATACCACACATTATATTACCACTTGATTCAATAATCACAGAGTTCGTACCCAAGTAACTGTAATCTACCCAGCAGCATATGTCGGTTGCTTCGTGTCTATAAGACATGTTTATCTTCCAAAGAATACGCTGTCTATTTGAACGACACTGTAAAAA
Source organism: Trinorchestia longiramus (assembly GCA_006783055.1). Taxonomy (NCBI): domain Eukaryota; kingdom Metazoa; phylum Arthropoda; class Malacostraca; order Amphipoda; family Talitridae; genus Trinorchestia; species Trinorchestia longiramus. The sequence continues at coordinate 279,160 of VCRD01000278.1, forward strand.
ACGTCTCGTATATGTTCCTGATAAATTGGGAATAATTTTTCCTAATAATTGACATAATGTGTGATTGATTAACCGCGTTATTCAAAGGTCAATAGCCCAGCGCTAAGGATTTTTAGAGCCCGCCTCTTAACTTTAGGAACATAATGTACGTACTCATGGAAATTATACATATTTTTTATAATCGTGGTCATTAAGGGCGATTGCTCACCATTTAAAATAATTGAGCGATTCGTGCAGAGAGGGAATTCAGGTTCATTATTATGACAGACTACAATAAGCCCTGAAAACGATTACCCGCAACTGTCATGACCAACCATTTCTGGCATCAGAGATGAATTCCTGAGGTCGAGATGACAACAATCATCTAAACAGAGAGCGGCAATTGAGCCAATTAAAATCATGCAATACAATCCAATTGTCGGCCTGTCGGTTGTCCGATTACGCTCTTGATTGCTGAGGAACACGCGAGACTTCGGCTACGGAAGTTGACTAGAATTGAGACCTAAGAATGGGACCAAAATGTCCAGTGGCTCTTATTCACTGGCTTATGAGACCCAAAGGAAAGACCCCGGTAAACAATAAAGGAGATTATTTTCTGAGAAAATACATATTTCCAAGTTATTGGGTCAATACGGGTTAGTTGGTATATGATAATTGGGTTAGTGGGTTTAGTGGTCTTCTTCTCTCTATGTCTCTAACGTTTACTGCGTGTATAATGTGTGTTTGTATGCTGTTAGAGGACTAAAATATTTACTGTTTTCTCTTTATAAGGCGAAATATTACTTCTTTTCATTACGTGTTTCAGCAGCATGCTGGGGGTGAGGGTAGTTTGAGGGTTCGAGTCCAACAGAGATCAAGGCAAAATGCACAGACACTCGCACAAGTTGTTCGTGCATTGTAATATTAAGTGTAGAGGAAGACGGATCGGGAAGCTGGGAACTCCTTTTCACTGAGCGGAGATTCTACTTAATTAAATTACCTTCTAATGAAATGACCTCACAGAAAAATGCCAAGGTAGACATCAATATTTTACGTAAGTTCATTGAATGTTCTTACACATGAAAATGTGCATCAAGGAATTCATCTTACGGTCTATAAATTTTCTAGATTAGAAAGATTAATTAAAAAGAAAATTAAGCTAAATTTATTTTTTCCTATGATTTACATGTACTTTTATTGCCTGCGACCAATTATGGAATTAAGTGTTTAGGTATGCAAATTGATTGGTATTACCATGAACACCTATTTTAAAAATACATTAAAAATTAAGACCTCAAGCAAGAAACCTTTCACCCATTTCAGAAAAAAACAACTTTCGAACTGATTTTGCCCATCACTGCACCTGGCATCGCGCTTTGCGGGTCCCCTGCAGAAAGGCTCTCCAAAATGCCCTCTGCAGAATGCCTCTTTCAAACGCCTTCTGTACAAGCCTCTCTTCAAAATGCCCCATACAAACACCTCTTCAGAACACCCCTACAGAACACTCCTTCAGAATGTCCCCTTCCGAGCGTCTCCTTCCGAGCATCTCCTTCCAAACATCCCTCCAGAACGCTCCCTATACAAGACTCCTTCCAGAACGCCCCTTGTACAAGACTTCTTCCAGAACTCATCTGTACAAGACTTCTTTCCCCTCTGTACAAGACTCCTTCCAGAACGCCTCCTGTACAAGACTCCTTCCAGAATGCCCCTTGTACACCTTCCAGAACGCTCCCTGTACAATACTCCTTCCAGAACGCCCCTTGTACACCTTCCAGAACGCTCCCTGTACAAGATTCCTTCCAGAACGCCCCTTGTACACCTTCCAGAACGCCCCCTGTACAAGACTCCTTCCAGAACGCCCCCTGTACAAGACTCCTTGCAAAACCCCCCTTTAGAGCGCTCCCTCTAAAGATTTCCCGTCCGAATTCCGGGCTTTGCAAAAGCTCTTATCGCTCGAAGCAAAATTAATTATTGCGCTTGTACGCCAGGGGCGTGTTTACCCGAGAGGTGCTTGTTCCGGAGGCGACTTCTGAAGTCTCTCTTAAGAACTTTCAAATGACTTTAATTTATAATATTGCAGTGCTTTGTTGCTTTCAAGCGTCGAAAACATTGTCAGGGGCAATTGAGAGTCGTGCGTGCACGTTATGCACGCATCGTTTGGGTTTCAAAATGCTCTGAAGTGAAAGTAAACTCTAATTGTATACTTGTGGAAATCATCAGATGTGGCTTTCCCAAATTCAACAAAACATGCATCTAAATCATTAAAAAGTAGACTACTGTTGTTTCCGTTCGTGCTGAGACTAATTGAAGAAATAACTCCTTTGTCGCTGAATGAATGGATTGGTTTCACTGATGCTGGAAAATGTATAATTTCTGTAAATGACCCGGCTTGAATTGCAACACAATTATCTTGCCATTGAAGCTTATTTTTAGAAATTTGAAATAACTTTTCAGGTAAAGTTTAACAGTATGCTTTTTTAATCTTCAGACTACAATAATGAAGAAGCAAGGCAAGCTGACTCCCAAATTCAAAGGACTGTTTCTGACACTATTGAAATTGTAAAACGAATTATCATTTTTACGACGAGGCACATCAATTTTCGAAAATTCAATACACCGATGATTTGTAATAAACACTTCTGGAGGGCCAGTGTGTTTTTAACTCGCTATATTTTAGTTTGCACTTGTCCATTCAATTTAAAATTTTCATGTACTGAAGTGTTTCGCAATACTCCTGCTTTACATTTCGAAGAAATTTGTGTAAAATCTTAACCACCTTGTGCGTCATAGTCTGAGCCACTGAACTGTTAGGAAAATTTATTACTACTACTACAAAATTTATTACTATTACTACAAAATTTATTACTACTACTATTTGAGAAAATTGTCCTTTGAAATATGTACACGGTATGTTTCCCATAATTTGTGAAACTCATAGAAACAAATTAGTTTTCTGTAATAGTTTTCGTTTCAAGAAGTACTTTTCATACTTTAACAAAACATTTTTGGGTAACCATAAAATTATCACCGAAATTTCAAAAGTTAAAGACAGAAAATTAATATATCAATAGAGAAAACACAACAGAATGAGTCTATGCAGAAGTGAAAAGTGTGAATTCAAATTTTAAATAGAAATAAAGACAATCTCCTTGTTTGATATTTCTACAATTATTTCTTTTCTTTTCGAGAGCCTAAAATTTTTTTGTGAAGTCATTGTCATCTTTTTGAGAGTGTATATTTTCGTGAATAAGGGTGAAGAATTTTGAGTACGTTTGACATCCTTTCAATGATTTCATATATTTATATCAACGTTCCTCATAATCTGTTCAATTTACGTCGAAAAATTATCAGAAAGAATAAAAAGTAGAATGAGAGTAATTTAACTTATGCATTTTTTTAGTTTTTTGAAACTATTAAAATTAATAACTTGTGCGAGTTATTGTTCTCACCTCCTACATTAAATGAAGTAATTTTTATTACACCGGAAGCAATTATTTCGTTTATTACTGTAGGGTCCGAAAATTGTTTTTAAATTTAAATCTAAGCTTGATTACGGCCTTATCCACCTGAAGAATAATCAAAGTCTTTTGTGCTTGCCTTAACTTTGTCTTAAATTTGCTTCAGTTGGAAGAAAAAGTGAAAAGCTACGACTCAGAAAAAACATTCCCTCTCCAGCCTAATGCGCCAAGCTATTTAGGGCCATTTTCTATTTTAGTAACAATCTTTGGTCAAAAGATAAGCTTTAAACCCGTGGACTTTTTTAATGTTGACAGGCCGTTCGCTTTGCTTGGGAGCTTTCGCTGTACAACTTTTTGTTTCGGATGCAAGATGTTGGCTCCTTGTGAGCGCCTCTCATGGCATAAGTTCTTCCGAGCAATAAAAACCAAAGAGATTTCTTAGGCCTTGCTGAGGAAACCCATTCATTATGTTTGGCTGTCGAAGAATTTTTAGTTTCATGAGTGCGAATTCGAAGTTCTGTTAAGGGCCTCCCAATTTTTGTTGCTGTTCAACGCGAAAAAGTTTCTGGACCGAACTATTATGTTTCATTCTATGATACATGTAAACAGGAAAGGTTTTACACGTAAATGTGAAATATCTTTAGAAGTTACTGAATGTAAGTTCTTCAGCATGTACAAGGAACAAACGATGCTCTGTTGCAACATCGGACTACTTTATTCATGTTTAAACGTTTGCTAAAATGTTTTTGTATTATTTTTCGTTTCAGCTTGTGTATACGTCAGATATACATAGATTATGTTTATCTGACTCCAAATACACTTGTTTAAAAGCAAACATACACAAGTATACAATATGTACGTGGGGAATCTATTTCATAGCCTTTTGCCGATGACGATTGCGTTGAAATCACGCGTTAAAAAGGTCAAAAATAATTTAAGAACTATCTCTTGTGGATTTCATTCCTGGATGAAATTGTTCATGAATTAGGCTCAACAAAAGGTGAAAAATTTACCAAACAATAACAAACGCAGAAAAGGGGAGTATCAAGTTTAGTTTAGCGGTGGTTCCTGAAATATTTATTGGGTTCGACTGATAAACTAATTTCTTAATTTTCACATCAATCATCTGATTGAGAGGAGTCCCTGGAATAGAAAAGGCTCGATCAGTGCGGAGTCCTTCCCGTCCAATTTGCGTGGATTCTTTTGCAGCCTTGAATGCATGCAAGGCATTCGATCAGTCAATGTCAGTTGACTTTCACACCTTTTTCAGGCTCGGAACGTTAAATTACTCTTTTTTTACTCTCTTGGGATCCTGAATTAAGTCGCCTTGGCTATCCATCTCTCCATGACATTCAGCCGCTCGAATTTGTCGGGACGATTTAGTGAGAACGGTGTTCGCAAATTCTTTAGTTGTTGCGTGATAGTCGAGGAGGCATTCTGTTGCACCATAATATACAGGAGCATCAGGACAGTTCTCAGCACAGAGTCGAAACAATGATTCTAATTGCAATTTCGTACTTTGGTATTCGCCTGTACGGAAGTAGAGTAGTCGATATGTTAAAAGTTTCATACAGAACTTCATGTCTCTGATATAATAATATTGTAAATAAATTTGGATTATAATTATTTTATCATGAATAGTAAGAGTTGTTATGATAATAATTATCTCGATACTAATGATAATGATCAAAAATGATAATAGAAATAATGACAAAAATAATAATAATAATGTACTTTTAATGATTACAGTTACAACAAATGATTAAACTTATAACTAATGACCCAAGAAAAGCTATATTCAGAGTGATCTGTCTCAATACTGGCGAGTTAAACTAACATGCATTAAAATTAAACTACCTGTAGATTTACTAGCTTTCATCGCTATTCATTAAACTGATTTTCCTTGCTCAAAAAAATAATGGCAAAAGTATTTTTAAATATTTGAAGTAGGTTATTGAAATGTCGATCATCAAAAAAGAACATCGGTAATAAAAACTGGTCAAAAGTGTAATGTATAAATAATGTGAAATAAAAACTCATTGATCAAACTCCAGGAATATCACGCTGTATATCTTTGTTTTTTCGAATCATCAGCTCAAAATGAAAAACTCAATTTGCTTTTATTTCACCAGTTCCATTATATATAGAAAAGTAGGTTTCTACATTGATGAATTTTCAATACGGACGAAGATTTATTCAAGTCCATGTGACCTGTGAATGCCGTCTGTACTTAGCTTCTCTGATGACAGAATAACTTTATGCAAAGAACTGCGAACTTGGAGAATAATACTTCTGATCCTCCTTTTTGTAAAGTTAGAGAGACTGAAGTAATAATCTTAGTCTTTTCTCTACAGTTCGAGGGAATCTTTTTTATCTAAAGTCGAAAGTCAAGTTTTTCAAAAGTTTTCTCATGACTGAAGTTTCGGCTTGAAGATGCTCACAATTTTGCCGTAGGGGCTAGGACCTCGGTGCTAGTGGCGGCAGGGGGCACTAAAACAGAACGTCCTGCAACTTGTGTAGTTCTGGTCGCTGCCTCCGTCCATACAGTGAGTGTTCTCGTCTCCAGGAGTGGCAGGGTCAGTGCAGAAGATGCATTTTGTCTCTTTCCCCTGCACAACTTTCGTCAGCGCAAACGTATTCGAAATTCCCACAAAAAGTTCTATAAAAGTTTCTGAAAGATTTTCCATTCGTCAAATTCTGCTACGCCCATTTCTGTGATGTTTTCACTTAATGCAACGGAAAAGTACTTTGAGTGTTGTTTATTCTTCAACACAGGCCAATAGCATTTAATTTTAAATATCGTATTAAAAACTTTCGCCTGCCTAGAACCTTCAAGAATGATTTTCAGTTTTGGTCGAATTCAAGAGATGTTTTTTAAACCACGTTTCTGACCGAAATATTTTAGTCACAAAAATTGTCAATTTCATATGCCGACTTCTGTGTTTTCACGTAATATTCAAAAATGGTTTTAAGACGAGAAAATAATATAAAGTGAAAATATATTGTAATGTAAAGCTATATATTAAAGTATAGTAGCATAAATTTATTTCTGTGTGCAGTATGATGTGTACAGTACACACATCATGAACGCCGTGAGTACGACCATTGCCATCTAAAACTACTCAAGATCCGTATGAATACGAAAAACTACATGTAAATGCACTCATTAACCCAAATAGTTTAAATATTCAAGATACTGGTATAGTCACCATTTTCTATTAAAGACTCTTGCTTTGACCATGTGGAGTCCCTTGGTTACTTTATTACTGCAGAATAATCTGTTTGAACGAGTGTTGCGTACTGGATCCGAAGCTTCAAGTGACTTCTTCCTTACTCAAACTTGGCGATCGTTCTGTAGCAAGATAAATCTTAATTTTTTTCTGATCACATCACGTTCTTCCATTGATCTGAACTCGTTTCTATCCCTCCTTGAAAATTGCAGCACTTTCTTTCTGTATTCAATACTGACCACTGGCTTCATTGCGACTACGAAATTCCTAACGCACATTTCCTTCAGTTCTTAACTTATTATATGAGAAGAAATGTACTTAGGTAGGGCCATCGGTTACCAAAATAATCGTTTTATGAACACATTTAGTTGGTGAAATTTCACTCCTCACTTCAAATAGCACCTGTCACGAACATTAAGAATTTTACGTCTGCTGCAAAACCGACTGAAGAACTGGACGTCTCTTGTTTCTTTCCACTGAGCAGTTGTTCGTTGCAGCCTTACTATAAACTTTGACCATTTCTGTTTTTTCTGGTGGATTTCCTACCCCGTTGTAAACTTGAAATCTACTCATTAAGAAAAACATAAATAAATTCACAAATATTCTTTCAAGCACCAATAAAGAAGTTGTTTCCACGTGATAAATTTCCCTGGTCATCATTGCCATTTCACTAAGTTTAAACATTGCTTTCATAATCGTTCTGTCTGGAATTCATTTGAGAAAAATGAACATGAATGCTTTTGATCAATTATTCAGCTTTTCATGGCGCAAGAAATTTTTTGACACGGCATCGGATATAATATGTGAGGCAAAACATTGGTGAATGCTGGTAACTTCAGCCAAATATTTGGCGTGAAGGTTTTTTATTTCATCTGCCTCGAACTGAAACCTGCAACACGGTGGGTAAGGGAAAGAATTAATTCAATTTTCAAAAAAACTCATTCGATATTTTTCGTTCTAAATTACACCCTAAATTGCATGGGACAAATAAAAATAAAATAAACCCTAAACTTGTACCCTCTGTTTTTTTAGTGCCAACTGATAACACATGAAAGAAAAGTAGAAATAATTCAGTTTCAAGGCGGGAATCTTATCTATGGTCACAGAACTTCATAGTAACCTAATCAGTGACGTGCGGATGAAAATCACTCATCTCTATCACGATTATTTGTATAGGCACACTGAAAGCTGATTCAAGACGTGTTTCGGACTAATATCACACAAAGTAAAAAGTACTTTTATCTCATTTATCCGAAGATACTTCTTAACTGATAATCGTAGATTGCGCTTCAGATTGAATAAAGGATAAAATTGTGTTTGGTCTAGAGCGATAATAAAACATATATGTACGTAGCTTTAAAATTTCGAACTACTTTTTCGTTGAAGGAGAATATTCATACTTTCTAACACGAAAATAAGTACCAAATGTGAATATATCAATGAGAAAAAAACTTAAGCTTATATGACACGCAGTTCGCTGAAACCTTGACTCTCAAGGAAGTGTTACATGACGTTTAAAAAAAATTTATAACCGAATTCCAGCCACTTCATTTGTAGCCTAACTCAGTCTATGACTAAACTATTATATGACATCACTGCTACTCCAAATAGTTGGTAGAAGCATCACTATCATTATCTAGAAGGCACACATCGGCTCATCAATCATAAAAGTGACAAGCTATATCAGATGTACTCCATTGTAAATGATTGCTAAACTTGTCAGTCATTGTGATCCTATCATTGCCTGAAAATGACCGACGAATTTAAAGAAAAAACTGTTACTCTAACCGCAATGTTTGACTAAAACTAATAGACTTAAATAGACGAAACGAATGTTTTTACCAACTCACTCCCCAACGGTAAGGTTTCGCATAGTGCACAGCCCTGACAAACCACGTGGTCGAAAAATGCCTTACAATTTTTGAATGAGAAACCACATGTATGGTCCTCTTTCCATCTTGCGTTCAACACTTCTCCTTAAAATAAATGAAATACCTAATCTATCTTCATAAAACATTTTCCAAAGGATCATTAAGTACCAATATAGAACGTCAACGCTAAGCCGTTCTACGACCCTCCATATCTCAGAGGCGTTGATGGCCGCATGACTGTCTTCCAGACGACTGACCTTAATGTATCGCAGGCGGTCGAAGACGGCTACCCGTAATGTATAGTTGGACGGTTAAGCTTCGGGAGAGTAGGTCGGGCTTAGCGAGCTCTATTTGTCGGAGCAAAGTCTCAAGCGCTCATATGTTATCCTCCTTGCGTTGGTTCTGCAGCAAACGGCAACAATGCGTCATGATTGTGGCGATGCAATCAGTAGTGAAGAGGCTTTACGGATATGTGGTTAATTTAGTGGATGGAGAAATTGAGAATAAGGAAATGCAGCGAGTGATGAGTAAATTAGTGAGAGAGTATAAGGTGTAAACGAGTGTAAACGAAAAAATTGTTCAAAAGGGATGGTTACAAGGATCGTAACCAATTCAAAGCATATGATGCAATTGACTAATATTAATGTTACATAATGGAAAAAATATTATGTTTGGAAAACTAGCGGTTAAATTCTACAAAATTACTACTCTTAAGATCATCTAACCTACAAACACAGGGTATCTGTTCGTGAAATTCCCCTTGGTATTTGACTAAGAAATTATGCCCAAAGACAAATTTATCATGAATAATCAGAACATACCAGACTGTTTCCTTCCAAAAAAACAAAAAAAGTTCAAGCCTATGAGCAGAGTGTATATTTTAAGGGCACGTAACATGATACCTAACTTCAATAGTCACCAACACGCAAGGCAATTTTATACAAGGAACTACTTTAAGCTTACATCATTTGCAAGGTATTGAAGTGATATAGAGAAATATTTAACAGTGGGGCATAAAAATCCTGATGATTGTGAAACAAAATTTTTTCTTCAATTCAACGAACTTGCAATGTTATTGTTTTTTTTTAGCATAAAAGACTGGGGTGATACGTTTTGTAGGCAGTACCATCATTTATCGCTCTTCCAATTGAAAACGCTTTATGCTTCATTATCTATAATGATCCCTATTGGCAGTGGATGTTTGTGATTGTTATGATTAATACGCAAAAATGAGACCATACTGCGTGGCAATGCAGGGTAATGAGGTTCTGGACTCCAAGGAATTAAAAAGGAATATCTGTTGTTTCATTTTGAAGATAGATGTTTAAATTTTATTTTCAATTTTGCTAGAATAAAACCTTTGGTGTAGGGTTTTTGTCAGGGTTGTATAAAATATAACATAAGCCGGAGAAAATACTGGAACTGTGTTAACAGATTGTATGGTTTAGGCTGTTTAGAACATCTATTAATTGTAATGAGTATTCGTGGAACTACTAGATCTCAAATATAATGTGTATCAAAACTTATATGGTTATTCAAAAGAGTATTTGAAGTGTCAAATTCTTATCAAGTAATTAAATGGGTGAAATGATGTCTCGTAATACACATTAAGAGCCGATATTAGGGTAACTACATGAGCACAAGGTGAATAAATAGGGGTCATTTAAAATATAAGATACATTCAAACAAAGAAAAAAGCTGCAGCAAGCATTAAAATAAAACTATATTGCTGCGTTGATGAAAAATTATCTTAGTCCTTTAACAGAAAACAATCGTTAGCATCGTATCAAAAAAGAGAAAATTTAAATCGCACAACAGTTAACAAGGTATTTACATACAAACAAAGAGGTTCAGTTTTTTTTGTGGGACACCCTCGATGATTTTAATAATAACGGAGCAAATATTTTTACTACGAAACAAGTAACGGTCCATATTTTAAAATGCAGTTATACCAAAGAGTAAAACATTACGCTAGTCAGTAACTATATGATGAATATTGGCTGCATAAAAATGTATCTGTAATAGCTTAACACAACTACGTGATTTGTTTGAAACCCTAGTTATACTTCGCTGAAGACTGACATCTGTCATTGCGTATGATGTTGTGACTGAAGAAATGTTTTGATAATGAAAGAAGAATACATAAATTAGCAAAAGCTAGGAATGTATCGTGATCTCACTCCTCAGTCTCAACCCTCAGACTTCTCTTAGCTCTGCGCCGACAATAAATATCTTTCGTACAGACTGAGAACGGAATATCTTATTATCTCGTCATGGAGTGAGCGTCTGAGGGAGTAAAGAACCGTTGAGGAACCCAACAGGATAAATGACATAGGCAGAAGTTTCGACATCCATATTAGAAAGCACAAGAGTAAAGCAAATTGGTCTCACGACCGTATGGGACACTTGTAATATCTTTGTTATTAGTGCATGAGGACGGGCGTAATAACACACCGGTAGGTTATGCGTTGTTCTCTGTATCATAGGAGTCTCAGCCCACTGTGTCCCGGCAATGAGTGTGGCGAACAATCGTGTGTCAAAAAGAACTTGGAGAGGTGGGTGAGAGGTTTTGGTGAAGGTGTTGACTTTGAGAGCCCTCTATGAAGAGTTGTTGACTTTGAAAGCGCTTGGCAGTGAGTGACCAACCTAGTCGGTCGGTCGCTTTATGTCGGCGTTCGACCATGCTTAGCTGCCTCACCTGGCCCGCTCATTGATCAACCTTTAACACGTTGACTCCGAAGTGGTACGTATGTGTACCACTGAGGTTAGGTTCTGTAATTTTTTCAGATCCTTCTAGTGACTATGCGTACAAAGTGAAGTTTTACACCAATCAGGCAATCGGAGGCAACGTGTTAATGCCCGCTCGCTTTCCGATAAAGCTACACAGTAGAGCCTCATGCACACTGTATTTAAATTGTCTGTCTTGTTCGTTCATTGGCTGTTTCGAGGTGGATTCTTATCGTATGTTATTGCTATGACATATACTTTGTAGTGAGAGTTTGCTCTCAATGCAGATTACCGTATGATGGACATTGCGATCCAAGTCCACAACCCTAAAGCTAGGACTCACCTCAAAATTGTCTTAAGTTAAACACTGGTAATTTTGGAATTAATAGAGCAAACCTATAGCAAATGTTTTCAATCGATTGCTCGAAACCGATATTGTTCCGGACAATTGGAGGCAGGCAGATGCCACTCTCATTTCCAAAAAGGAGAACAAACAAACCCCATTTAGCGTCCAATCAGTCGGCTATCTGTGCGCAGTAAAACATTATTTCAGTTCATTTCCATTCGGTTGGTAAGAAGGGCCGGGGAGTTATTGATCATGGGTTTATCGTTCTCCACAGTCGGTAAGAAACTCGTAGTTATTTCGAGCAAAAGCCCGTATAGCAAACATTTCCAAGCCCAAAACCTGATTTCCGCCTGCGTATAAAAAAAGAATAGCAGTTTCATAAGCCTTTTGAATTTTTTGCAGAAGTCAAACACACATAAAACTGAAAAAATTGAAGACCTTGTACACCTGGACTTGTGAAAAACCTTCGACGAAGTCTCCTACGAAAGGCTAGAGGCCAAAGTGAGAGCGTATGGAAAACATGACAACTGCTCTCGATGAATTCGTAACTAGCTTACTGGTCGCACTCTGAGTGATGATTCATAATAAAGCCAGTAATATGACACATGTAATCCTAAAATCCCTTGAAGGGGTATTGTATGCCTGCTCCTGTTCTTGATCTACGTCAACGATCTTCCCGTCGAAATCATAAAAAAAAACAGCAGATTCGTCGACGACGTGAAACTCTGTGACAGAGCTTTCACTAAAAGACACAAAGTACTCACGCAATTAAACTTCAATCATTTACTGCCATGGACCAAAACCTGACATATGAGCTTAAACATTGATATATGTTCAGTCATGCATGTTGCTGCAAATTACTGGCATTTTCAACGGACCATAAATGACACACTTATTGAAGCAGTACAGCAACAATGAGGTCTTGGTATCATTATCACTGAACAGCTCATGCATTACAAACAAGTGCAAAAATGCGCATAAAACGAGCAGGAATCTCAATTTCACTGCAAGGCCATAATTTGTGCTGGTGTAAGCGTTAAATTTAGATCCGGCATCAGCAGAGGCAACCGCAGCAACATTCCGGCTGGGATACTTTAAAACCATTTGAGTTCATCTTGCCTACATTTTTTTTGTGTATTCTCTTAAAGTAAAGCAATGTATCATCAAAATTTTATCATTCACAAATTTACGCAATTTTTTATCATCCATGTTTGACTGGCATAGCATGACTTCGTGAGACCTGTGTTTAAAAGTTCAATAATTTTTATATTCTCTGAACATGAAAAGTACCACAGCAAAAGTAAATCTTAAGTTCTAGAACTCCATCAGAACTTCTTTTTAAGAACAAACAGAGTAGACCTGTTTTTCAATATGAAAAGAAATGGCCATACATCTCATTGTAAATGTTTTCTAAATTATTATTCAAATATAATAACTAGCGTTATCATTGTAGTAAGTAGCATGGGGTAACTCATCCACTTCTCAGAACATTTTTCTTTTTTTCAAGTCGCTTGTGTAGTTTCAGAGCAGTAAAAATGTATTAGTTTCATACATGATAACCTCATGAAACACCTACAATTACCTTCATGTCACAAACAATGATTTAGTTTCATGTTAATGTTCAATTAAAATTAATCCCCAGTGTTGTTTGGAATCACTGATTTTTCTAAGAAGCTGTACACCACGTTTTAGAGCTAAAGGTTCAGTGGAATTTTTATAATACTTTTTAATGGTGGAATTCATTATCATAAAGTATAAAAAATTTCAATGATTGCAAATTCAAATGAAATTAGTTGATTATTGTAACAGCGGTCTAATCGGTATAACAGTCCATGATCATTATCGTCCAGAGATGTAGCGTTTGTCAGTACTACGAGTCGTACTGATTCATGAATAAAGTTACTTGTGAGGAAAATTTAGTAATTTTATTCTCAATTAAAGTGAATATTTGTTTATCAGTTTAAACAATAGCTCGGCTTGAGCGTGAAACACAAAGTAATTAGGAAATGTCATATCCAAGTTGAAAAAAATATTTTATTATTTGAGCGGAGCCAAGACTTAGGCTCTGGGTGCGAAATGTCTTATTTACAGACATCTTCTTTTGCAAGCATCGTGGCCATATTTCAGTCTCTTTTGCTCTCCAATTCTCAGGGAGCAGAGAAGAAGCTCCTCATGCTCCGTGGAATGTTTGTCAAGACCGACAGGTCTCGCGCTGCACACCTGCCCAATAGCCAGTAAACTGAGCTCAAAATATGCCAGTAAGAAAAGGCATAGACATATACGGCGTGTTCTCTTTATTAGCACTCTGCCATCTACACAGGAACGCAGGAAATGCTGGTTCCATCCTTTCTTCGGCGTCACTTGCTTTCCTGGGAAGTTTGTGTAAAAGAAATTTAGCGTGTGTTTATTTCATTGAGACGGTTTCAAGATACAAAAGGAACACTGCTACAACAAAGTTTCGAAGAAAGAAAGACCACTAAATAATGTTTCGCTGAACCTACTAGGGAATTTCAGCAATTACTTTTGTGCAATTTTTTACAGCTCACAGTGCCTATTTCTTAGGTTTGCGCGGAAACTAAACTGAAATTCAATTCCCTGTAAGCCGAATTCCTGAAATTGACTCCAAATCCTCAAACAAGTTGGAAAATCAGGCGAAACAGAAATCAGAGTTGAAATAATATATGTATAACTTTACAGTTTTTCACGACTCTAAAAAATGCAGAAATTATTTTAAAGTGTTTGCTTGGGGAAAAATACGTGTTGTAGAATACGGACTGAATTTTTTTTAATGGCATTCAAAGTTTCTAGCAAATAGGGCTGCAAGGAAGAAAACTAACACGGCTTGAGAGGTAACAACGTCTCATGAAGGAGATAGTAGTAATTCAAATGATTTTCGAAACACTGCTTTGATCAATTGCGAACAGAAAATTATAAAATTCTTTAAAATAGCTAGGCATTTGCCTTTGGAACCTGCGCTACGAAGGACAAAATAATGCTGTTAACATAAATGTCGGGACAATAACATCATACAAAAAGCGCGAAGATATGATAGAATTATCGGAGAGTACGGAGAACTGCCGTTTCAATACCGCAAATGAGATGAATGAATTTCAGCAAAATAAGAATCAAAGCAATGAAAAGATGACTCAGTCTCATTTCTTTAGAATAAAATCTTTTTATTTTCCAACTAAAGGAACTAAAACGAATGCTGCGTTCACATTGCACAATCAACCTTGAAGATTCTGTCAAAAAAGCAACTTTTGTCTCTTTATATTTAATATAATTTTCGTGTATGAATTATTTACAGATTGGGGCTAACATTACGATTAGGGTATAAATATTGAACACACACTATTGAATTAAAGCAAAAAACATCTAAGAATTCTCAGGAAAAATGAGTTAGGCATACAAGTTCTTTGTTTCAAACAACTAGAACCATTAGAGTTCTAATAAGCTTTTCACATCTGACTTTCGATTGAACTGAAAAACTATTTCAATTCATTCACGTTCAGTTGGTTAGTAGGGCCGTAGAGTTATTGATTATGAATTTATTGTTTTTTCACGGTCGGTAAGTAACTCGTAGTTATTTCGAGCTCTAACATAATTTATTAATTTCCAAAGAAAACAACTGAAAATTTTCTTCTATTGAACGGAAAGTTTTATTACGGCAAGAATTCAAATTTATGACATCGGTGTACATCTGAGTCTCAAAAATACGTCATTCTTTCAATGAGAGAGGTTATCGACTTCTCTTGGTATCTTCATTAAGGTCTAATACGTACGAAAAGCATGTTTGTTATACTAGTTAAGGCTTTTACTAAAGAACAAGGATTCAAGATAGTTACTCTTATACTATATGTGAATCTAAAGTTTTGCTAGTACCACTTCTCAGTAAAGTACTGAGATTGTAAGCTTGAAAGTAAAATGATCTTGCCTAATTTTACCATTTACGTACATGGGAACATTGTACACATAAAAATCGTCTGCTATACAAGATCATATTTTCTCAATTGCAGAAATTTACCACTAGACGGAAAGTAGATGGCTTCTAGCAGCCCGAGAACGGGTCGGTGGGCTTTTATGATTGACTTTGAATGGAAATAATAACGTGTAGCTCTGACTGCAGCGCCTTCGTCTTGGGTGCACTATACATATATGCATGACTCGGAAGCCTGTCGAGCAAGAGGATATCTGCTGGTTGATGCTTGCTTGAGTCGTGCTTCTGTGCCTTACAGAATTTGCATGGAGGAAATTTAATAGACTTGAGGAAGGTCAAGCACCTCTTCAGTGATACATATTCAACCACAAAATGACTACCAGCTGACATACTCTTTGATTTGCTTTCAGATACATGCAAATAAGTTTCTCCTTCATTTACGTATATATTGCATTTACGAGTAGTTCACTTTTAGTGATCATAACAGCAAAATAGACGACTTTCAATGATGTCTTTCTCTCTTTCCATGTCGACGTCTTAATCAACACGTACCATTGACTTATTTTCATCTTCTTGATTGTATAATCCATTATCATAACACGTGTTTGTATAGGTTCAAGTACTCCTGCATTTTTCACAAGGGTTCTCAGACGCTACCACATGTGCTGGTCAGGCCAATTTGGGGTAATAGCTGACGCTCAATTACCCTGCGCAGCCGTGCAGCGAACACTCTCTGTTAACCCTGGAACGACGGATAAAAATAAGCAGCATCGGAGACTAGGTGGAGCTATGAGGCCCGGCCACTTTTCAATTATCTTGTGGTTTCAATTATTTTATTGAATTATGCCTTTTATCAGAAGCATAGAGTTTCATTCTCTAAAAATATTTACTAACAATTTACGGGCTTGTTAATTTTGACACTGGGCCTCTCAGGCTCACTTCGTCGTTCCAGGGTTAAGCCAGAACTGAATGAATGAAAGCTACAGGGTGGTTGCAAGAGAACACTTCCTTTCAGTACCTTTACGAGTATCTTTATGGCCCCTTTATCCTAGTACACCTGGTGCGTGACTTCTGCATCTGCGATGCATAACACCAAAATTTCAAATGCATAACGTGGACACCCAGTGTCCGACTTCCCTGCAGCTGATGCCTGACAGCGCCACATCTCATGCATGACCTCGCCTCATCTGATGCAACACCCCAGTAGATATGATGCATAACTTAAGCACAGCTGAAGTTTCACAGCAGTGGATATCATGCATAACCTCGTTGTATCTGATGTTTCTCCTCAGTAGATGCATTTCTTCGGCACATCTAATCTTTGACCTCGCCATACAAATGATGTCTTTGTTCGAAATCAATTTGATATCTGCATTTAATTTATTTACAGTTCTACCTCACAAAACATGCTGTTTAATTTATGTATAACTTTTTTCTTATACCAACTAGACAACTCATGCCTAACTTTTGGTCACCTTTTGTCTGTCGTCACTATTACTCCGTGTTTGATGCAGAAATAAATCTTATATTTTCACTAACCTTACCCTTCACGTCCAACCTTGGGTTCTCTTATGTCTGTTGTGGCTATGCACATAATACAGATAAATCATCATTTTGCTTAAAATGCACATGCAATATATATATATATATATATATATATATATATATATATATATATATATATATATATATATATAT
>VCRD01000278.1:296462-397447 GCA_006783055.1 Trinorchestia longiramus
TATATATATATATGTATATATATATATATATGTATGTATGTAGAAGTGAAGAATGAAGAAAATACGAAAAAATTGACACTTTCATATGCAAAGGTTTCGGATTCGTACTCCATAATCAGTTTCTTGTGAAAACACAAGTAGAAGGAAAAATAAACATTGCTAAAGTTGAAGTAATACATCCTAATCAATTTGAAACACCTTACGCATAATTATCTATTTACAGCCAGAAGTTGGTATGAGCTGCAGGTTTGATTCAACACAGTCTTCTTTAAAAATGTGTCAGGATTCTAAAATCACATGATCCGCGCTACTGGTAGCAGAATAAATAATTATAAAAGTAGTCTGACACTGGAGCATTACACTGGTGCGCATGGAGGCGGACAGCCTAATATGGTATCTGTGTTACGAATATGCGCTCGTCCGTATAATACAGAGTGCGGCAACATAACGTTTTTTTCAAGTGCTTTGCTTTGAAAAAAAGGAAATTATGTTGCCGCACCCTGTATAAGTGTAGTTGCATACAGTGTACGTTTCCGGAGTCTCGTTAGTACATCTGCTATTAATTTTTGTAGGTTATTCATTTTGCTACGGGTAATATTGATCTTAAAATTTTAGAATTCGCTCATATTTTTAGAGAAATCTGTGTTGAATCAAGCAGGCAGCTCATATCAATTTCAGTTTGTAAATAGATATTTGTGTTTAGTGCGAGTTTCAAATTTTAATTAGGATATACTTTATCAACGTATCTAATGTTTATTTTTCATTTTGCAGATATTTGATTCAGGAATTGATGATGGAGCTCGACTCCTAAACTTTTTTGGAAAAAATGTTATTTTCTTTAGTAATTCTTCACTTTTAAATTATGATTTATATACTATCTTACCTCTATGTAGTGCGCAAAACTTCTGCTTGTATTAGGTTAGTCAAAAGTCTGTTCTGTGTTAGTCGATCCCCGACGTTTATTAATATCCTAACGAACTTTTTGACCAACCCGAATATAACAATCATGTATTAGGGTCGGTTCTCTCTATAAATGCCATGCGTTATCCAGCGGACTTTTGATGTCTGTCACTTAATGTTACCCTCAGCATTTTTTTCTTACCTTATTCCCACAATAGCTGACTCTAAAATACGCTTGATTTCATACCTCAGTTCATCATTAATAGTTTACCTCATTATAAACCCCATTTCTGACGTCAGTGCGTCTAAAGTCTTAGGTTATTCGTCTGATATATCATGCATAGATAGTACCACACAATGCAACAGAGGTCTGGGTTCAATATCCAGATAATGTCCTACCTAAATAGATGCGAAACTTTTTGGGCAAGATAAGTTGTATACCTACTTGGTACTTGAGGTACTTAAACCAGAAATTTTTTGAGTATTAATATTTGATGTTTGAAAATTGTCACAAAATTTGATGCTTGAATAACTATCCATTGCATTGGCACCTTGTTGTATGCTGAACTTCAGTTTCTCAGAAACTATGAATTGGAATTTTTCTCAACGGAACTCTAACGAACTACTAGACATAATTTCGAAAACTCTTTCGCCTCAGTGATAGTGGTGTCGTTTATTGATAGCAAAGTGGTACAATAAAATAAAGCTTAGTAAATTCAAGCTGTTTCATCGGGCTTCCCATACAGGCTCTTAAATAGCTGCTCGTAAATCTGGCTGAGTAAATACAGGCTATTAAATGAATGTTTTTAAATATTGATTGGAACATTAATTCTATAGAAATATAGCAGCTGAATACTGGCTCTTTCAAACAGGCTGTCACATACTGTTTGAATATGAGCTCTTAAGTACGGGCAGTTTAGTGCAAAAATATTTAATTTAAATCATAAAATGTAGACTATTAAATACTGATTGTGAAATACAGGTTGCTGACCAATTAGACATGGCATAAATTTTTTATACCAGCCGAACTGTTCAAAGTTACAGGTCATATTGCTGCTCATGGCCGAGATAATCAACTTTTGTAGGAGTCACGATATTTCAAAGATCTTTCCAGAATCACTAAATATTGAATGTATGAAAATTTAACATCGGTAAAAGTTATCCGTGTCATTAACATGTATTCACAAATTTCATTCAACACCATCAGTTAATGAAGCACATACCAAGAGGACTCCTTGACGTTGAGCTACGATTGCTCAAACAATCGTAGTTTTATGAACGTAGGGAAACAGGATTTGTGTAACTCGGTCAATAAAGCTCGACAGTTTTTAGTTTCACAAGACACTGTGGCCATCTTATTTTCTTCAGTTTCCGGACGACGTTTCTAACAATGTTTCACATTGAAAATAAATTGTTACATTTTAGGCCCTAAAGTTTGGCAAATGAAGCTGTAAACTCATGTATCTTTTTTGATTGTTTCATTTTTGATAATTATGTCTATACAAATTGTATGCACTTTTATTTTTACCAAAGAAAGCCCTGAAAAAGAAAACATTCTCGATGTTATATATGTATTACGACTGCAACTGTCAATTAGTTTACAATATCCATTCCTATATTTTTAAAATATTTCTTTACAATACATTATATCACTTTTCATAATTTTAAATTCAATGTTCTTTTTTTCACTGAAAAACTCTTCTTCTTTAGAACACTGTTGAAGGTTAATCAAAATAGATAAATACTCTTCTCCTAACTATGATCCTTGAGGTAGCTGAATATTTCCATGAGCTTTCATAACGGTCTCAAATGCCCGTGATCGCCGCCTTGTCTTGTCGTAGTTATAATTTTATCTCGATGGCAAAATCTACCTTTTTATCTTGACTACAACATATTGTGTTCTGTAGTTAAGAATTTAACACAAAAACAATGTTACAGAGACTGGCTTGGATGTTTTTTATTAATATACATTCTAATAATGCAGTAAAGGTATACTCAGTAGTGCAGAAATATTATTTTAGACACGAATAAACTCTTAAATGGTTCCATATTTTCATCGGATTCTTACTGCAATATCATCGGTCGAAAACATTTATAAAATGTTCTTGGTATTTCGAACGTGACTCTCGCAGTGTTCTTGCCCCTTCAGAGCTGTCGGGTTTCCTAATATCACTTCGGAACAAAGTTAGGACCGTAATCGAGCTGCAAAAAATGTTATTGTCTCTAGATAAGGAATGAAGTCGTGTGGCCACCGAATCGTTGTTCCGTATTTCCAACAAAACGATCCGTAAAAAATCGGTTTTGGTTCGACGCAGTAGCCTTGATTTGACTTGAGATCTGTCGCAGTTCCTCCGTAGATTTTTTTTGCTGCAACTTTGGTTGCTTTCGTTTCGTTGAACTTACCAAATCCAATCAGAATTGGCGACGTTCTTTAGGACAGCGGAAATCATTGATACTGATGGAAGAGAAATTTATTATTCTATATATTTGATAAGATCGGACCGTTATTCGCTCAAGAAAACAAGTCCATTAGGCAAAAAATATTTTTGAAATTAAGAGGTGAGTAAAGTAACAAATTTATATCTCATGCATTTATAATTAACCTTATATTTTTCCATGCAACACAACTGACCGATTTTTTGTAGCTAAATTTTTCTGAATGTTATTGCTAGGTTTAAGACCACTATTTTTTCTGGAACCTTTTTGGTGAAATAACATAAAATTTGGCAGCTTTAACTTATGCAAAATTTTATTGCTGAAAGAAGGGGATAATTATGGGACCAGTAATTTTATGGATTTCCTACTCGTCAACTTACTCATGCAAAACGTTATAAAGAAATAAGTAAATCTAACCTTACGTCTCTTAAAAGCTTTATACGGCAATATTGAATCATTAAAGGGCAAAATGAACAATAAATACTGCTTCTAAATAATTAGAAATAGGTTTGGCATTCAGTTAGCAGAGCAGTCAAATTAAAATATTTTGAATGAGATCATCTACAGATGAAGGAAATTCTGTTGTTCGAGTCTATTATATTGTTTTATTACTTATTTTTATAAATCTCGTTGAAGGAAGTCTTATAAATTTTTACAGCTGTCCAGAAGGGAGAAAAATTTGAACGAATAAAATTTGAATGATTTATACTCTAGATTTTATACTTGTATTAAATTGAATTGCATCGTATATGTACTCATGAAAATTTTACTATACATGTATATAAAGCGCAAAATAATTTTTAGTAGTAGAAAAGACTGCTTGTACGATTCCAGCAAGTCTGAGGTGCGGGCACCGTAATTGCAATCGTAGAATTCGGAGTGAAGAAACCTCAGGCTGAAAATACTGGCTCAGGCGTATAGTATTTGCTGCTTTGCAGGTGGGAAAGGGAACTCAAATTGAAGTCTTTCATTTGAGTGAAACTTTCATTGATTGGTCACCTTCTTGATCGAAGAAAAACGCAGTGGGTGTACAATTTCCATTACAAGTCAGCTGAGGGCAGTTCCCTCTGAAACTCTGCCAAGGTTTCACATACTATATCTGCAATCTAACTCTTTTCTAAGAAAAGTTAATAAAAAGTTCTGAAGTTTGAACGCAAGATTAAGATCTGTTCGGTTATTAAAGTTGAAAGGCACCTATAAGAAGTAGAAAGAATGTAGTTTCACCTTTTGATTACTCATAACTGATAGTGAATGTTTTTCTATATTAAATTGTAAATAAATCGTTCATTTGCTTTCGAAACTAACTGAATACAATAGTGTTTTAAAATAAAATGCAACTTTTAGGATATTTTTGTATCAGAATTTTTGTTTTATCTCGTATGCTTACTACTTTAGAGCATTGAATATAATCCGGCTCAATTAAACTTCTGTAGTTACTATCTTAGCCTGCTGTTATTGGAGAAACTGCAGTTCTCTCAATAAAAGTGAAATTCTTGCAAATATACCTGGTACGGGAAATGATATGAAGCGCTAACTAACGGCAAGCAATATTGGTGAGGATAACATTTATCGTAAGGGTCACATAGGTGGCAACCGTGTCGAACGAATGTAATATACCTACGTTCATGTGCAGTTGAGCGTCTGCACCATGATTCTCTATGAAACTAAGCTCTTGAGAAATAATTTTATGCAGTATATGACCCATGAAAGCATGAGTTATGAAGTTATACAATGTGATCATAATACAGGGTGTCACAACATAACATTTAAAAAAAAGAGCTTTGAACAAAGAAAGTTATGTTATCGCACCCATTTGTAATAATAACATTATATGGCGCATTTCTGTATAAGAGAAGGAGGGGATGAAAAAGCGTCAGAACTTCTATCCACCGATGTTACATTGTTTTTATTGACAGCACCTTGCAGTCAACACTTTGGTGCCATTGGCGTTACCACCTTGGTGCTATTGTAGTTAGCCCTTTGCCCTATTACATACAGTCAACACCTTGGTACCATCACAGTTAACAATTTGACACCGTTGCAATTAGCACTTTGTTTATAATTCAGTCAGCACCTTGGTGTCAATGCAGTGATGCAGTTAACACCTTAGCAACGTTGCATCCAGTATCTTGGTGCCATTGCAGTCAGCTCCTCGGCCCTTTTAGGGTTAGAGATCCAGTTAGATTTCTGCTGCCGAGCCTGACAGATCACGCTAGTTTACCCCAGCTATGTATATCAGTGAACTGATCTCGCTTTCGTATCCCATGCTTCTCGAGAAAGAAGGCAGGGGGTGAGACGAGACCTCAATGACGCCTGCGTCTAGAGAACATTAGACGAACCAGAAATAATCGTTATTCTTTGTAATTCTAAATTTAATTTTTATTTTTGTTGAACACAAACTTACGAGATAAGAAAATGCATGGATGGTATAAAGTAGAATTAAACAGTTAAGCAAGTCATTGAAAAGTAAAGCAAGTCACTTGCGACTTCGCCTGAGGGGAAATTGGGAAGACGAAGATCCGTTTAAGTACAGACGCAAGGGTCGATGCTGTGGGGTCTTCCTTCAGAGGTGGGTGAAGCGAATCCAGATATTGAATTTGGCCGAGTTATGACTCTGCGGAACAATGGCCGGTATTTGGTCAGCAAGAAACTAATAAAAAAGTTCCCACAATAGAGAACGGGTCTCTCAATGGCAAGGCTGCTCAAAGATGAACGAAGGAACTTGCAGTGTAACACATGATTGCATCTTTTGAGAGATGGCAAGGGCTGCAAGTGAGAAGCTTTTTACGCCACTCCAATAAAATACTTTTGCCAGATCCCTCTCCAGTTTTAAAGTCATGGCAAGTTTTTGAACTTCTAAAATTCATTTATTTGTGGATTTTTTGTTAGATATCAACCATTTTCAGGCTTTCTCCCTGAAAGCCTCAAAGCCAGCAGCGATATCAACCGTGAATTAAAAACTTGAAGTACGTTTGAATGCAGACAAATGTTGTAGGTATCCATCCACTACAAGGAACTTTTGGATCAGGGTTTAGCTTTTGAACTAAATATCAAGAAACCCCAATGACGCCTTGTTCAATTTTAAAATATTGTTTTGTATAAAACACAAGGTGAGCTTCATCAATTTATTCTGCAAAAGGAAATTTTTTAACATCAAATAGCTATCCCCGAGAATTCAATGTTTTTAGATAAATTTCCCTCAGAGCAAATTCCTGTTTTACTAAAAAATCGTAGCAATTCATATCTGTGGCAAATTAATCTCCTCCTCGAAAAATTCTTACCAGGCTCACAACAGGCAACAAACTGTGAAATTAGTCCATGTAGTAGAAATGAAGTGCCAGGATGAGTGTTGCATTAGGTTGATTATTTTAATTCATGCTTCACTGGTTACTGAATTTGCTGAACTGGTTCAAGAAGTTCAAAAATTAAATTCTTCATTTGTTTCGACCTTATTCCATTTATATTGTTAATTTCTTTGAGCATAAATTATATTTACAGCTATTTAGAACTTAATTAAAACGTATATTATTGTTTTTCTTCTATAAAGTTTGCCTCATTTTTATGGATTGAATATTTTTTGAGGTATAGGCGCTTGGAATCATGTCCATTTTTTATTTTACAGTGTATGTAAGATTAAACACAAATTAGAGACCTAACAGAGAAAAGTATTCTCAAATTGTTTGAACATTGGAATTGACTAAAAATTCCATGTAGTTAGTTCGTGCTAAAAACTACGCACAGCAAAAACTTTTTGAGGTTCAACAGGATTTTTCCGACTACTAAAACTAGAAAAACTTCATTACTCTGAATTTTAAAGACTACATGCGTCAACTTTGAAGCATTTAAGATGACGATGAGGATATTTGTATCTCACAGCATGATTATGATAGACTACTGAAAACTCAACTGTTATGTTACCAAATTTTGAAGAAAGTTTATGTGAAAACTTACCTTAAAAATGATCATCTGATTACTGAAATTATCACCCTAGTGAGCGCCATGATGCTAATTTTATCTGATCCGCTCTAAAAGTTTTAAAACAAATGAACTTAGAAAAACGAACTCATGCCGAGAATTCGAACACTGAACAAATCTTATCAAGGAATTCCATTGTTTCCTGTTTTACAAGAAACTTCTTCGAATCTCTTACACTTGTTAAGCTATTTACTCCTAGATAAAAATTTTATCCTGAGCGAGGCTATTTAAGAAGTGCAACATTTAATTTAATTAAAACAAAAAAGGAAATTGAGCCCAAACTCCTGGTAAACCAGAAGCTCCAGCGTCACCAAAATGGCAGGACTTACCGCAGCCCGACGCAACTTTCCAAATTGGGTCGGAGCGACCTGTCTAACTATAGAAGTTTTCCAATACAATCGAATGATACTTATTTTACTCATTGCATTCGAATGACTTGATTACGGCAAGACTTTTCCCGAAGACTAGTCTCTATTCACGCTGCCCGGAACCGCAAGTTGATGAAATGACCTCGTAAAGCGCAGACTTACGACGATTAAATATTCCAAAAGAATGGGGCGGACCCTTAATAAAAAGTTGCTGACAAATTACAAGCAAGAAATATTTGTTTTCATGACGTCATTCATGCTCATCGTATCAAGATTTTCTTTTGATCGATGAGTTGATTCTTAGAGGGTTCCTAAAATGAAACTGTTTAAAGAAATGTATGTATGATTAGTGTCTGAAATTTTTTCCACCCAAATATTTTTTCAGCGAAACTTGTATAAGTATTTCAATGTGATTGCAGATCGTTTTTTTTAAGTTTTATATAAAGTTAACTTTTTTCATGTCACTGGCAAAACAAAGGTAAAGCTTGTCCATCTTTGTGTGATACTTTAATGAAACAACTTATGCATCTTACAATAATTTTTTGATGATGCATATCTTCATGCAAGTATTGTTTGCAATAAATATTCTTTGTGCTAACACTTTCAACAAAGAAGTGATAGCAACTTCAAATTTTTGAATTTTAGAGCAACATCGGGGGCTGGACGACTACCGTTTAGTTGTCTGGAAATCAATGACCTGGACTAATAATTTTTTATATTTCCCCTACGCTGAGTATGAGTGAAAACTAAACAAAGCGTACTACGGGAATGTCATTTCATTTTCAAGTTCGTGTAAAAATTTTTATGGACAGCGTCTGTACAAACAAGAATGAACACAACCCGAGATATAAACTATGTATATGTTAGCCAAACTGGTTTTACGTATATTTCATAATTTTATTGGGCGTATGCGTAAGCGAAATAAATGAACCTTGATACAGTAATTACTAGTAACTGGACTTACAAGATGTAGAAAAAATTGTCAGTGTACATCCATGGAATGTGATGAAGAGGGGCCTTAGCATTTAGCTATTTGCCATACAAGAGTTTGCCTCAGTAGAAGGAAAGCTGAAATTTTGAACCTGAATGCGAACGACAGTTCAAAGTAATGTAAACTGTAATCTCTGTTTTCTCGTTCAGGGCTTCTCTCTCATCATAGTCATATTTTCAATTTGACACTCAATGAGATTTTTCCCATCCACAAAATATTGTTTTTGCTCACTCAGTCAAAATTAAATCTTAATATTTTGCTTTCCTCCATTGTATTGAAGACTTAGAGTGGGTTAAGAATTTAGAGAAGGTATTGGTGCGATTTCTTAGCAAGTTTTTATGGCTAGGAACTTCCATTGATTCACCCTCGCACACATACAGACAGGGGACGGTATGCTTTCATGATACGACCTGGAACTAAAGTATTTTTCAAGGAATTTGATATAAATATTCATCACCTTGTGGCAGTTTGGATTCACTAAAATCCCAATGTTTAGAAATAGAAATACAATTTTTATGCAATTCACATAAATGAACTTAAACTAGAGCAATTATTTATTATACCTAATTTTTAAACCTGGTTGGTTAAGAATAAGAGGCATGAACTGTGAAGGCTCTCATCGGAGAATAAGGAAAACAAAGCCCACCTTCATACATTTCTTCAATTATCAAAAACCCTCTAGTGTAAGAATGTAATGGTCAAAGTATAACACGTCATTCATTGATACGAGTTTATGTGTGCCATATCTACGTACAGTAAAGGTTACAGTTTGTATGCTAACCACAAGGCAAAAGCTATTTTAACTAACCTTCAAATTAATAGGAAAAACTCATGATTTTTCTTCGGTCCCAAACCCCGATAAGGCTAAGTTGTCCCAAAAAATGTTATAAAACAGATTAAATTACCATACATTAAAAAAATTCATGAGTCAAAATATTGGTTTATCTAATTTTAATATTGAACTGCAGTTTCTTGACTCAAACTTTAACGAAACCGTTTGACGAGGAAACGTGGAAAAAGAAAGACAAAAAAGAGTGCAGCGATTTAAAACTGTACACACCATGTGCTTTATTAAAATGTCTGATCCAAGTATAAGGGTATCAATGGATAGAAGCGTTCTAGACTTATAATCAATTATATAACTGTTTGTTCTTAATAACGTGTTTACATATTTACAATGACAAAAGAGCAGCAAAATCTGCTTATTCTTCGAAAAAATCTCCTTGACAAAGTTTTTTGATTTCCATGCTACAGCCTTAGTTCCATTTCCTAGAAGTGCGAGTTCATTTCTGAACAAAGCGATTGCATCAAGAAAAATATCAAAAGCAAAATGTAGCAAACATGGAATGCAAATAATAAATGGTATAATAATAAAACACCATTTATTATTTACTTGGAGTGCGTTAGAATGATGTAATTTTCATCGAGTATACATATTATGATTTGATAACTTTCTAAATGAGAGAATTACCTGTGGAGCAAATCATTTCCTGAAAATTGTGATGTGATTCATGATCTTGTACATGCCATGGTCTGAAATGTATGACTCAGAAAAGTACGTTACATGAAAGTGTTTTAGAGTAGGATCTCATTACAATAATGAGAAAATTCTAGAAGTCTAAATTCTGCTGAGAAAACATTAACTAATATTAAAACAATAAGTGCTACCAAAAATTTCCAAAGCATGCAAAGTCCTCTGAAAGGTGAAAAGATATGCAACATTGTATTTTGACCACATAAAAGATTTCCAAAATTTTATACAGAAATATTCACATTCAGCTCTAAACAATTTATAACTGCTCGATTTGAGAGTGCATTCTTGGCTATTTTTCTGAATTCTGATCTCCATAATAGAACTTCCATCGATTTTAGTTGTAAACAGTACTGTGTACGACGTTTTATGCTGATAATTCTATGTTCAGGAGACTTCTTTATTGACTGCACTGCTTCAAGCGAATGGAACTTCAGCAAGTCACGGATGTAAACATGTATAAATTGTTATCATTTGAAAGACTTTATCAACATATTTAGCAGTCCCGCTAGCGCCAAAACTCTTCATGTTTCAATTCGCGATAAAAATAAGCAGTACCCATCACTCTTGATGCGGGGATTCATCACAATTCCAAAGGCCAGAATGGCCAATGAAAACGACAGTGAATGACCAATAATTTTTTACTCTATTCAATTTTGGCCTTAGTGTTCTAAACGCTGGTGCATTAAGCTCGTGCACTAAAATTTTGTAATACTGCACTTGATGCATCGAAGTAATTGAATGAAGTAGGAACTAAAACAATTAACTTCATTGCTGCATGCTTTACGATTGGGAGCTTTCAGCAGCGGAGGGAAAATTAAAAGGGATGTTTCATCCTGCTTCATTGTAGTTCCGAATTATACTTAGCATTTTAGGACGCCTATGTTGTTATATCAAGTACTCGTTGTTGATGATACAGCTATAGCAGTCTATTCAGATAATCAATTGAAAGAAAACAAAGAACAGCGCATGATAAAAAAGTCATGGAACGAACATGTACCGAGGAAGGTTGACAGCCCTGACTGGGGCTTGGTTCCATATCCTGCCTTCTGTTTTATATCGTATGAGCGGAAGATAAAAACTATCATGGGAACGTTGAAGGGGTAAATTAACAAAAAAACCTTCGCACGGGCTAGCAGCGCATGATACAACGCCTGAACTCTATGAGGTCTAGAATGAATGCTAGCGAGTCCGTGCTTTGACGATTGAGTGAATGGTCTGGTTCGTTTTTGATTACCCATTCCTATCGATTTATGAGGAGAAAGTCAGAGAGTCATCGTAGTCTATGATAACTTTATGCTGCATGAGGTTGAATGACTTAGCAAAATTGTTGAGCACAGTCCAGAGACTTAAATAAGATAATCAATGAATTAATTTAAAATTGCTGTATGCTCTTGTACGCTAGCACCTAATAGACTTCAATTATTTACCAAAGAGGATTTATCTCTAATTGATGCTGAAATTTCATTGGCTGTGATGGAAATTAGTGGAATGCGCTTTGCATTGATAAAATTATTTATATGATACATACTTTGTGCGTTGCGTTATGCGTTTGATTCTAGTTTTGAGGCTGAGAGAATACATTTGGGCTCAGTTGGCACTGCCTTACCTCAAAAATTTTAGTTACAAGGTATCGTCTATATTATTGATTATTGCATTTAAATATTGAAAAAAAATATTTCAAAGTTTATCACAAGGAGATGAGTGTTGAATATTTTCTGACGTTTTTCATATGGGTGTAGGAAAAGTGGTCTTTTTTAGAAAATTTAATATGCAATTGCATATTCTTCTAATTGAAAGATACGTGTTTTCAAAAGAAGGCTACAAGTATGCAAAAGAGTTATTTTTTGAGTCAACAAGTGGTATAAGACAAGTCATATCAGTATACCGTTACAACCTGTGGAAACGTGGATTTAAATTGAACAGGATAAAATTCAAAACGCGGAATGGAGTTGAAGTACGAAGGATAAATTGGATAGAATCTTTGGAAATACAGTTGGAAGAAATATGTAATCTGAAATGAAATAAAATATAAGTGAAAGACGTAGGAGACTAGTTTCAAGTGAGACCGTTATATTTCATTCCGTTCCTATCTGTTTGAGCAAAAAGTAATATGAAAGAAAAAAATTAGCCATGTGGACTTTCAGAGCATGATGATTATTTTCCGTATGAATTATTTTTGATGTTGGGTCAATTTACTTGTATAGGAGCCACCAAAAACAATTAAAGGGATGTGCACCTAAGGCCGTTAAGAATACACGTAATAACCACATGAACAATTCATATGAACTGTAGTGTACATCAGTTAATCTTTTATTTAAGCTCTCGTTTTATTTTCTCATGACACAAGGCAAGTGTTTCCTTTCAAATATATTTTGCTCCTTCATATAGTAGTTAATATTAAACAAAATTGTGACACCACATCGATAGAGCTTTCAATCATTTCGACTTTGTGATTTCTTACGTTCTCGCGCAACTGACAGTGAAAAACAGGACGCTTACATAACCAGGCATTGCATGAAAGAACAGAATGAACTAAAATTGGAGATTCAGTGACAAGCAGTCTTCCTTATTCAATGCATTAGTTGTGAGTTCCAAGACCAGTGGCTAATTTAATAACCGAGTCTTTATTTTAAAGAGGTAAAGACTCTTCAGTTCTGTTACCTCTGATGATTTGTTTTACAGCAGAAAGACTAGGAGCCCTCGATCATGCCATCTGATTCTGATAGCTAAATTATTTAAATTACTTATCTGATTCTCGTGTTTAAATTATTTATCCTGCTCAATCAGGAATTAAATCCTGGCTTCATGCGACTCGAAATACTAGTCTCTTCCACTCAGCCAACAGAAGACACTCGCATCGCGTGACTCTCGAATCTAATAACAGAAATAAGGTCATCAGCGACTACACGTGCAGCCATTCTAGCATTTCTCGATTGCAAGTTACATCCCAAAAAATGATAAATATACAAATGGAAAAAGGTGCTGTGAAATTCGTGTGTGGGGATTCATTCTACAAACCATTTTTCGTAATTGATAAGACGTAATTAAGTTGAGAAAAAATGGCTTATTACATTTGTTTTACTCTGATATAAAGGTCCATAATTGTCATTAGTAATACAATGTTCGTAATGGAAACTGAGGAATCACTGCACTCTATTTTAATGAAATTTTCGTTGTCAAAAAAGAGTCTAGAAATTTTCCTCTGAACTAGAAATGATTTTCTCTTTTGTTCGGGAAAATTCGGCTCATTATATCATTTTAGTCACAAAGTAAGCCATCCCACTCTTGTTTAACGTGGGCTTCAATCAGCATCTAAACTGATGCCTGGGCTCATCATATTGCCAATTAATGGATGAACTTGGTAAATTACTAGCATGATAGAGAGAATAAACAATCACCAATCAATGAGCTAAGTAGTTTTTATCCTCGACGCACGGAAAAAATGGATTAGCATCGATAGAACACGAAGGAAATTGAAACGATTATTTATTTCACAGACATCATTTGGTATGAAAAAATTTCCAGCTACCAAACATCAGCTTTTCTAGTTATAATAGATGAAAATAATCGGAAATTCAAATCTCATGGAAATTAAAAACAATTAGTATGTAAAACACATACATTGTTCTCCAATCAAAAGAAAAGCCATAACTTTTGCTCCATCTTGGATTAAATATGAATAAAATACCGCAAAACAATTTTTAGGAGCGTGAACATGTATTTGATTGCAGCCTGCACAGATTTCCATACTGAGATCTTGTTCTGACTAAAATTCCCCTGCAGGTAAATTTTTTCGCCGTAATTACAGCGACCGCACGCGTTGACACAGGGCAGTCATAGCCTCTGTACCCAAACTGGCCCATCCATCACATGCCCGACTGCAATCAATTTATTGTTCGACGTGACTGAAATTGAGCGGTCTATCATATAGTCTTAGAAAATTTAGGTTTCCATGATTTACGTACATATGTCGGGAAAGCTATTAATATTCAGAGAATGCACATGACAAACCTAATTTGATTTAGAGCTAACAACTTGTAAACGAGTACGGTGCAGATGGCTCCAGTAATGACTATTCATAATGTGGCTCCTTAATCTGCACTCAAGCTATATCAAGTATTGGATCCACCGAGTCTGTACCAACCAGTAACTACTCAAAAATCGAACATACGAGTAAATTTCAAACGCTGACAAAATGGCAGACATGGTGCCAATGTTTTGTGCCTAGAATCTTGGAATATATATAACTCTGTAAGTGCTGGCCTTCAAGTGTTCTGGCATTAATTTGGAAGCTAAATGGGTGTGCTTATCAATACATATACAATATTAGATTACTTAAAGGTGCACACATGGTTCATAGACACTGCTATCTAAGTATTAAGGGCCATATAAAACCATTTATTACCGTACATAAAATATAAAGGATATTATACCCGATCTTTTTCAGCACCGACTCATGAAGTTCCTTGAAGACGTTGCTGGGCAAATACAGCATTTATGCAATTAATTTACAGCAGTCATAAAAAGATAATTTATTGCCATCATAATTTGACATTGTTATGCTTATAAAAATTATCTAAATTTTGTCTCAAGTAATAACAATACGGTTTTTTCATGATTGCATATCAGGGTCACTTTCTCGAACATACTCTTGTATTTTTTGCTGACAAAAACAATCGTTGTTGATTTGTACTCAAAAAGTCTCCTTACTTACGTCATGATGAGAAGAATGAAGATCAACACTATTTCAAAGTTATTTTTCTTAAATTTAAGGGTTACACTGGCTAGACACACCAGAAAACTAGGCGACGAATATTCCTATTGAAAATTAAATATTTTAAAGTGCTGGTAATTTTGTATGTATGTAGAACAGAAGTTAGCTTTTCTAAGAATCAATAGCAACTTCTGATACCTTCGCCGTGTTAGTGTCATTGTGCAAAATTTTGTCTCTATCTTCTTTGCAAATAATCGAGAGCCTACCACCATATCTTTCGGGTGCCTTCTCTATTCCTTCACTCGATGCTGCGGAGCTCTACAACTCGATGAATTTAATGGCACCAGGACATGAATTATTTGCTGTTTTCAAGTGTTGACGACCGAGGAAAGCGGCCTGATGTTAACGGTAATAGATATTGGAAGGGCCTAAATCGTTCGCACCGCTAAAAGTTTGAGAGCTTAGGTCCTCATTTGTCTGCGAAGTCCTTGGTAACTGAGATTCGTTCGATTCCTGAGCTCTTTAAAAAAGATTTCTTGACTAAGAAGTCATAACGTTAATTTTTTTTTCGCCCCAATGATGCCATTCTTTAGGGGAGTTAAAAAACTTTGCACTTACGTTTGATTTCGCTGGATGTTGTGGCGAAGTTCCTTAAGAGCTTTCTCTCGAAAACTCTTTGAAAGCAACGGAAGGAGAGAGCCTTTCCTTGAGGCGTCTCTTCGTAACGCCGTGTCGAGAAGTGCGTTACTTTCGTTGACTGAAGTTCAATGGTAGAGTAAATATCTGACTTTTTTAAGAGTGTTACACAGGAACTCAATTACTACTTTCGATCTTTTGACACAAGAATGTCTTCAAACGCTAGAGTTGATTAGAATGTAAAAATCAGAAATTAATTTTTTCTCTCAATGCTAGCAGTTGCTTGCCTAGTGGTAAAGAATATGTACAATTACAAAACGCATAGGGTTTTTATAGAATGTACAACTTGTAAGCGAAGTTTTTAAAACATTATACCATGAATGTGAAAATGTATGCGAACATTTATGTCGTCCTTTATGTGTTTTAGTTTCATTTACCTGCAATGATTTGTTTGATTTCATTGAAATGAAATACCTGGTGAGACATTTTTCCTATCATATTCATGTGCGAAGAGCTTACAATTGAAGGGTGGAAAGCACTAGTGGACTACTTGCATTTTTTCCCATAGGAGAAAATGCAAGTTGTCCACTAGTGCTGTCCACCCTTCATATAGTAAACTACTGGATCGTAATCGCCTCTGTCTGCGCTGTGTTAACGACAGCACAGGAGTGGACTACTTGTATTTTTTCCCGTGGAAAATATATTATATTTACCATGGGAAAAAATGCAAGTAGTCTACTAGTGCTTTCCACCCTTCAATTTTTCCAAATAAAAGTTTAAAAACAGCTAAATGGGTTTTAGGAAAATTTTTAATGTCTCAACGAAGAACATATGTTAGTTTTATCCTATACACGCAAGAAAATTGACCAAATTATGATACATATTTTTCAAGTAAGTCCTACAAAGGACCTGAATTATCATCATTATCAATATTGAATATTATCAATTAATATACTTCACTGTAAATTTTTGGGGAATTAAAAAAGTTATCTTAGACCCTCACAGAGTCCATGCTTGTTGTTTTATTTTTAAAGGTCTTAGACATCGTTATTTTAGTCACATGGCTTCTGTTCACGTTATTTTATAGTTATTTCTTAGTTAAAACTCTCTCCGTTAGAAATATTTTTCATAAAATTCTTCGTTTTCTTGACCATATACATCACGTCAGCGATCAGTTCATGATTCATCAAACTCATAACAACAGAAGGATTTTTTTATGTACATTATTTACACTATTAGCAGAGGGTACGCACCATTATGGAAGCTGTTGTCTTCAGATTCGAGCTAAAGATACTGATGTGTGACAGTGCATATTGGCAGTGCATGATGTAGCCGCGTGAAGCTCATACACTGAGACTTGGCTACCGACCCAAAAATGGGTCAAAAAGCTCGTTCCGGTCGCTTCATTCTATTCTATTCTCTCCTCAACGATGTCAAACATTCTCAGGCTACCACTGAGCGGCAGACTTGCCTGAAGTACTCATAGCTCTCCCTTTAAGTCTTGTTTCCTTCTTTTATCGTTTTCCGAACGGTACCTTAACTCATAAGTAAACTGCTTACTCTAAACAGCATAGTTTGCTTTAGACAGTATGTGACTCTGGTAACGGACTAAAAATAGGCCGAACGCTTAGTTCCTATGTACTTATTATTGTATTTTATTCGTTTTTAAAACTATTTTTAACAGTTATGCAGAGAAAAATGGTATTCTAAGTCATTTTAGCTTTTCGTATGATAAAATAATATTTTTATACCTGGTTGTTGCTAAGGAAGGAAAAATAGAGTTTTCGTGGACTTACAGTTTGAGAGATATATACTTGATAACAACAACAGCTTTAAAAGTTTGTAGTTCTAATAACTTTGGAGCTCTTTCCACTTACGGCAAATTTCAAGCGTATAACAACGCTGATAAATTTTTGAATATCTAAAATCACAGAAACAATAATTTTCAAACCAATTCATTCGCACACAATGACATTATTTTTAAGGATTACCTTACTTTTTTATCCCACAGATATCATCAGCTAAATACGTTAAAAATATAACTTATTTCAAAGTGAAATAATTTTCAAGGGCATAATTTTCGCTGATTCAACAGATATTTGTTCTCCTTTCTGATAAAACTATGAACGTTTTGCAAACGATGTCACATTATAAACATTTTGACGATCAAAATTTTAACTGATTCTTACAAGCTTGTTCAAACTACTTTCAGATACACGAAAAGCGTCGAACAACTTGAATATTCACAGGCCCAAATCACAAAGGTCTTAAAATAACTAGTTTTACTTAACAGAATTATTTTTCTCTCTTCAAAGTTTAAAAAAACACTTTGTTTTACGAAATGTACTCCAGTTATTTAGACTGATAGAAAACTGAGATTCCGTATTACATGTTTTAATCGGTACAAGTCATTCTCCCTTTTTTGCTTCAATGTTTTGCCACATGATGAAGTTCTAGGGAGGATGCAATTTTCTTATTCAGTTCGCATGGGTAGCCGTAAATTTTAGCTACGTTTCGCTTGGCTTTTTTGAAATGCAATCGAAAAACATTTATTTGGGTAAGAAACTACTCGGAGGCAGAGTCTTTTAAGAGAAGCTTGACAGTGCAAGGACGGGTTACAGACCAGGTTTCAATACACCATACACCTCACAAGCCCGTGCTGCGGAGCGTTCTTTAAAGGCTACAGGTCCGATCTATCCTGTTTTCTCCTTTATTGTCAACCATCTGTCACAGCAGCCTTGTCACAGAGAAACTTTACTAGTGAAACGAGGAAGGAACTGCGCCTACCAGAAGCAGAGACACCTTCCTGCAAAACATGCGTGCTTATCACGGGCCTTGTATCAGTAAACGAGCATTGGAACGCCTTCAAAATGTTGTGCTCAAATCTTACGTTCTGCCGGCAGGACGTGCTTCGAGATTTAGGAAGTCTGTAAACCAGAGAAGTTAGTGGTAAATTCGGAACTAGATTTGATGTTCACAGAAACTTCAATGAATTTTGTGTATTTGTTAGAGGTGCAATTTGTGAATACAAATTAAGAGGGCCTGAAAGATGTGATGCATAAACTACAAGGATTAAAAAAATTGATTCACCAACTCTGAGTTGAACCGTAAATCGAAAACCAGGAAAGAATTTTGAAATAAATTGTTTTTTATTAAAAAACTATTGATATCCTTTGAACAAAAGGTTTCTAGTTTTTCAGGAAGAAACATTTTCAAGAAGTTTCAAAGTTTCAGTAACATATAAATTCCCTCAAGAGATCAGCGAATTAACGGACCAAAAACTTCATTTCAAAAGGAGAGTTTTTGATTAGTTTTCAGTTACAGTATTTGAAAGATCCAATAACCTTCAACATAAATGACTATTTCTATCAAGAATGTTTTAGGGAAACTTTTTAGCAAAGTTCCCTGAGTAGACGTGGAGGAACACAACCTTAAAAACTCGAAGCAGTAAGCCCCTAACTTACGGAGCCGTGGCTTGTGCTCTAAAGAACCCAGCAAATTCGAAGCACGAAGAGGAGCATCTCGGCTTGGAGCAGATTTCTTGTGAAGTTCAACGCTACAGTTTAGCGGGTTTGAGGTCAACCATAGGAATCATGATGCACTGTGATACACTACAAGTTTACAACAAGCACCCCTTCTGTCATACACAGCATGTTATATAAGCAGTCAACAGAATAAGTCTTTTTAATATTTACGCTTCTCATTTGTGTTTCCCAATTTTAGTTACAAAAACGTGTTTAGTTGGCTACTCTGAGCACGAAGGTAGACAAATATACTTTCCTTCAATGGATTTGATGTTATATTTTGGAAATATTTGTGTTTTCAGGTAGAAATATTCCCATCATATGACATAAAATAAGTCACGAACGAAAATTAAGCAAATATCACTAATGGAGTAAATGCGTCCATTTAATTGGGCTTAGCTGATACTTAAAAGACCTAACTGGCTCCGAGTTTAGACTAGCATACGTATTACCATGCAGTCAGAAGAACGGCCTTAATTTGCAGAGTTTGTAATTAGCAGCCTTTCTGTATAACAGCAACGCTAATTTGTGACTTCGCTTTGTCCTGCAAATGACGCTTCCACATATTTAAGCCAGGTTCATTCAGCAAGAAGCCGACCTAACCGAAAACTTCGAAGTTGGAAGTTTTTTGATGTGCCAGTGAGAAGGAAGGGTATAGCTACCTCATTACGCCTCATTTTCGTCTGCAAACTCCTAATTCCAAGCACGAGGAATTTTGTGCTTCTATCACATAAGTATTTTCACATAAGTTATTTAATGAAGCTACATGATGAATAAATTGAGATTGCATGCTGTTTCACGATATTTTCAAACCTGTATACGGAATGATATTACTTCAGGTGTTAAAATAGCTTTGACTCAGTTACTAGTAATTTGGCAGGAGCTTCATACTGGTTGCTAATGTTATAGAGTTTTAGATATAAAAGAATTTCACTCAAGGGCACACGTATTATACAAGCCATATTGGCTGTTCAAAATCTTCATCTGTACGGATGATGCACTGGAAAGCAAACGTTGAATAAAAAAGAAAAAGCAACATTGATTAACATAGATGAACTATCACCGAAATGGGAAGAAAATTTTCGAAATTTTTGATACATGAAACTTTCTGTATGTTAACAACAGGTGTTTTCTGACTAAAGACTGTAAAGTTTAACTAATTACCTGAACATTGTTCTCCCATATCAGCCACACAAAATGCAGAAATATTTGTGTTAAATGTTGTTGAAAGAACGAATATAAAATACAAGACAAAATATGTATTATCATCTACGCATAAAAGTCTGAAAAAAATGTATCAACATATGTATAATATGATGAATCAGTAAAAGTCATCGAGAATCAGGGTAAAAAATTGGATTCTTTGATTCATATGATTTTCTTTATTTGAAGTGCACGGACATTTACAAGGGAACTCGAAATTGTAGTTTTTTTAAGTACTTGTAACAAGATACGATTGAAACAAGCTGCATAAGTCGTACAAAAACAATTCCCAGCATTCACACTTATTACCGTCAATAATAGATTGAAGTTTAGTGCGCATAAATAACTGAAGGTAAATAAAATCACATGCTTTCTTTCTATCAACAATGAATGACTTTGAACGTTTCATGTAATAAACGTTACAGTAGTCTGTGTGTTTTAGAAAAGACCACCGTGCCTCAGTTAACAATACAATTAAAAATAAACAATAATAAAACAATAAAAGTTAAAAAATAAAAATAAACCTAAAAAGCTTTAATTTTATTATTTTATTACGCTAAGAAAGTTGTGCGTTATGTTCAAATATACGAAGTATATTTCTCCATTTCATCTTGTTGCTGGTGTTAATTTTCTGTGAGTAATTTTCAAAAAAGCATCATACATATATATATGTATATGTACATATATGTATATATATATATATATATATATATATATATATATATATATATATATATATATATATATATATATATATATATATATATATATATATATATATACATATACT
The DNA here is from genome assembly GCA_006783055.1 of Trinorchestia longiramus. Taxonomy (NCBI): domain Eukaryota; kingdom Metazoa; phylum Arthropoda; class Malacostraca; order Amphipoda; family Talitridae; genus Trinorchestia; species Trinorchestia longiramus. Next base: position 317,534 of record VCRD01000278.1, read on the forward strand.
GTTGTCTTGAACGTCACTGGAAATCATCTGAAGCTAAAGAAAACTTCTGCAGAATGTTTCTTTTCAAAAGCAGTGCAAGAACTTTTTCAGGTTAGAGGGTCGTCACACAAAACTTTTGATTGGCAGTCTCTAGAGGGAAAATTCCCTCACTTGAAGCCCCTGAAGTTATATGTGTCTGCAGGTATTGTGTGGTGAGTTTTTTACCCTCTACATTAAAGTGAGGCACAACGTTATTGAATTTTTAAGATTTAACTTTCTAAAAGAAATTAATCATTTTTCAAAAAAGTATTCTTTTGGCTTGTGGTAGAATGTCCTCTCTTTTAACGTTTTTTTGGTAATATCTATGGCTGGAATTCGAAAGGTAGTGATTTTTAGAACTGTCAAAACGGATACAGCACCACTGTCTGAGGTACGGTAATTTAACATGGCCTCCCCAACCGATGCTTCTGCCAAATGTAAGTTACGAAATGTAATCCGTTTACTGCAAGCAGATGGACGTAGTGCTCCTATACGAGCAAAGTGTTCTGTGACAAATTTATGAGTCAGGATAGTGCATGGAAATGGTGTAGAAAATTTAAAGGAGGGCGATCCGGTGTCCATGAAGTAGGTGGACAAAGGCGCAAGTCCACCATCATTTGCACTCTAGTCCATCTTCTTTATGAACAACGGCTCGCCCTTTTTAAATTTTTTACACTTTTCCCATACTATACCTTAAATATTTAAAGATAAATTTATTCATTATTTTCATATAAAAGAATCTACCATCACGTCAGAGGTGATAATAATAAATTACTCTACTCTCAGTTTCTGAATGATTAACTGTGTTTCATTTTCTCCAGATCCACATAGTTCTACAAAATGCACAAAATTTTTTAATTGGGCTAGTCGTATGTATTAACTTTCCACAAGTCTCAGCATTTTCAGATAAATTTAAATTCAAAGCAGATTTGAACAATATGTGTTCATTTTCAATTTCATTCATCTTTTTGTTTCGAGAGGTTAATTTCCTGGAACTATACGCTTAGCGCTCACTACCTCGAGAGAAAGAGCAATATTTTCAATTGACAACTAAAATTGTACTTAGAATCATCTAATCTGAGAAGCCTTGCTCCTCCAATTGAAACAAATTGACAGTATAAACACTTTTCAAACTACTATTACTGACGGTGTTTATGGCTTAGCAAATTTAAAAGGATATGAAGTGCTATCATCTTCTACTTATTATGGGTTACTTTGACAAAGCTTGTCATGCTTCTTAGAAAATTTCAATCCTTATAGTTTATGGCTTATTCATGAACACTTCTGCACTTTGTCAACTCCAGAGTTTAATTGGTAGTACAAATTACTCTCTTCAGCTCTAAGAAGCTCTGTTTTTTCTGTTTTTGACTACTAATAACTTGATTATATTTTATTAAATTTAAGATGTAGAATGAGTGACAAATTACCTGAAAACACAAGTTTTTTTGAACTAAGAAACACATTGATGAAATATTTATATTGCATGTCTTTCCTGAACTTTATGTTAAATGAAAGAATGTGTAGTTTTCTAAAGTGGAAAACATTGAAAGATGTGCTTATTAGTTATTTCCAAAGTCAGAAATCTTTCGCTTGCCATCCACTTGCATCCGAGAAGACATATTTACTTAAATATTTTTTCAGGAAGAAGAAATTACCCGTTTTCACATGAACAACTTATTTTCCTCTGAAGCTCTGATTCAGTAATGACTATAACCAACGAAAACAAATCTGACCATACGAGGAACACATGTATTTCAATTGTTATAAAATTTGTAACAATTAAGGTATTAGTCATGGAATAAGGCTGGATCAACTCACAGTGAGTTTTGATTAAATTGTTAAAAAATTTTATAGTTTTCCCAATGAGTGTTTTAGTTTATTTTCCTTAAGCATATTCAAATATAGGTTCAAAAGTTTTAGCATATAAATTTAATCAATTACCATAATACAACTCATGCCTCTGTCGTCCAAAATGTTTTCAAGATGCTTTTTTCATAAAAGTTTCACGAGTTCTTTTCCCTAAAAATAGATAATTTTAAAAGGAAAGTACTGCATTGAGCTTGTAGCTGAATAATGTATATTTTTTCATTTTCTAAAGAAGCATACATGTATACACACAAAATCTAGGACTTACAGCAGCTGAAACTTTACCCAAATTTGAACTCTCCGTGTTACCAAATTTGTCTGAGTCACCCGCCTCACTTCCAACACCGAGGCCTCTAACGTACATATATCTGCCGCAGTTATCACAGTTTCTGTCCACTGTGACAAAGTCGTCTCACTCTTGTCGAGGCAGGCAATTCTGTAGCACCTTCCAAGGCAGGCAAGGCTTCCCTCTATTAGCATTTATATTGGCAATTATTTCACAGAATTTGGTCTTGGAGATTGATGCAAATCAGACCAACACTGACTATTGGGATGCCTTGGTGTGGGCTAAAATTTTTGGACGCATGTCTGTTATACAATGAATCGATGTAAACAGCGATCGTCTATTTTTAATTGTACCGTGAACTTGAACGGTGTTTCAGAGTGACTCTGAATGGGTTTGCACTCCAAGCAGAATTTAAAATATCTTGTTATCGTAGGTGGACCGACAACTGACGAGTCAAGCCTCCTCTACCTAGATCACATATTGACTGTTCTGACACTCTGTGATTTACTTTTATTTTTTTAAAACCCTTCATGGAAATTAGAGCCTTGAAACTGGAAGTAAAATTTGCATGAAATACTGATGTGAACGATGAGAATTCCTTTTATATAAGCGATGAATATCAGACAACAATCTAAAAGATTAGATCATTGTACAGTACCACTTCTGCTAGTAGAAAATTGTCTCTCATAGAATTAATTAATTCACATTACAAATTTCGGATAAAATTACGCAGTTGCAAGGAAAACCCTAGAATATAATAATAAGTTAAATATCAAGATTCAGTTACCCTACTTGAGGGCAATTTGGCTCATATTTTTCCGTCGTCACCGGGGATTGCGTTAGATTGTATTATGTGTGAAGCTTTTTTAAGCAGTTAACTAAACAGCTCTTTAGCAATATTTTCAATACATACAGGAAGCTACTTACATATTCATTGCTTAATAATTTACATTCTACTGACCATATCCAGCCTCGCTGAACAGGTTTCAAATTATTGTAAAATTGGCAATTTTTTTTCGCTATCTCAATCGATAGGTCAAGAATACGTAAATTAGGGTAAATGAAGGATTATCAAATTACATGATAACGCAAAACAAAAGAGAATTATCATGATCAGAGGAATGTGCAGACAGTGATAACTAAAATAAATCTTCAGCGCCAAAGCCACCCGACGGAAAGATCGATTCATAAATCTTTCACTCTCCGTTCTCCCTCCATCTACTTTTGTATCAACTGATGTTCAATTCTACATATGACAGGGTATTGGGTCAATAATCTACAATAGCAGATGAGTTTACAACGCATGTGTACAGAAATTTAAGTTTATTTTAAACCTGCAGTAGATCGACCGACAACTAAATGATTTTTGAGTGAGTTGCAGTGGAATTTAGTCAGTTACTCTTTTACTAGACTCCTCAACCAAGATAAAATTTATTCAGTAACTCAACTGGCAATGCTTTTATGCAGACTCTCGTACATCGGTCAGAGAAACTAAGAGACGTTGTATTAATGATGATTGATTATAAATTTGCATTAAAAACAAAAGCACTTAACTAGAATTAATGAAACTGTAACCAGTCTCTAAATACGCAGCGTTCTAGTCGTTTAGTTTTTATTTTGAAGACTAGGAACTGCTTTCTGTTACTTTAACTTGCAAGAGCATAGAAATATTACTAAAATAGTTGCAAAGAAAATTATCTAATTATTACAGAAATTTTGATAAAACTGTGTTTATATCCAAGAACACATTGACGCAAGTTATAGTGAAACTAGAATACAATAAAGATCTGCGTAAATATTGACACTTTAATATGATCGTGAACTTTAAATCTACGAGATTTTTAATTTATCCACAATATTTCAATGAATGCATAATAATTCATTTAGAATTATTAAATTTCTTAACTAGTTTTAAGAAGAATATTTACGCCTCTAATTTTTACCTATTTTATATGCATGAGAATAACAAACTAATTAAATTCTGTTTTAATTGGAATGATTTACGTTTAATTTACGAGTTACTCGGTAAGGAAATGAAGAAATTATACGAATTGAAATTTTAGAGTATAATAATGTTTACGCAGAAATCTATCAGTTGACTGTGAAAACAAATTAAAATAGACGCATCAACACAGGTTTCATAGAATGCCTACTTAAATGATGATTAATTTCCTTTGAAAATATAATTCTAACAGACTACTAGGTACAAAGCGTCACACTGAAGCGTGAGGATGAGTGACAGGTTGTGGTGGTATCTGAACGTAGGAGCTTGAGGCTTCGTCATCTCAAAGAGTTATCATTCAGAATGAGCTATGCGTCATGTGATTGGTTATTTAACAGGGTCTTAATGTGAACAGTATTTACTAGCTTTAGCACACTCGAGGCTAATTTTTTTCCCTCACAGAAAATGAATGATCCTAAAAATACCAAAACTGGAATATTTTCCTGACTGCACCAACTGTATCTGATCAGTGGGAGTATATTCTATGCATAAAATGTTAATTAAGCTTTTATGGATCATCAACTGTTTTTACTAAGCAAATATTATCTTTCATTTTTTTCATATGACATTAAAAGTGCACATTAGATATGCGTCACCCTGTGTACCAAATGCATAATTCTGAGTATATTATTCTCATAATTATGCATTTGGTTATCAAATGAATCGACTGATTATTACAACAAAATGTATCAGAAATTATTAACTGCATGAATTACTGGATCGTTTTAATTTGAAGATTTACTTTTTATTCTTTTTCATATCCGTATTCATGATGTAACTATGATCCTTATTTATTTATTTTGGTATGTTCTATGATCGGGAGCAGGTAAGTATGAATGATGTGTTTAGTAGGAACTTACGAAAAGTTACATCGCGAAGACTAGACCTAAGCATGTTTATTTGCTGGAACTTTTTCCCCTGCATCATTTTATTCACTCCTTCTATCACTATTTCTTTCAAGACAAGTTTGTGTGAAACTCATGATGATTTTATCAGAGAAAATATTCCACGTACGAATGCAAAAGTACCACACAGTTTCTTCGTGTGTTTTACTCCAAGTACAAAATACCCAGATTGAACCATCATTTTTTCCAGACTACTCTCTTGTCCGTAGACTCTCGTGATATCGGAGCTGGTGCGGAATCGTTTTGGATGATGTTGTCTCTAGAAGAAGACAAAGAAATATTCGGTGACTGCGGCACCAACATGTCAGCAGAGAACAAAGCTTCTCTCAGGGAAGCCTTGTCAGCCCCCCTCCAAGAGTCGTGCAAACTCTGGCTTACTTCTATAATTGAAATTCTATTCTGTTTGTTTTAACACGTGAATTGCGATAGAAAGATTTTTCTTTCGACCCGTGAAATGGTAAAAATGTATGAAAATGTGGACGGTCTCTTCTTAATTTTATTTTTACCATCATCCTTATAGTATACATTATTATGAATTGCTTACCTCTATTAAAATCAATATTTAAAAGTGTACTGTTGTTATTAGGGTTACTGAGATTTCAGGCGTAGTTGCGATATTCACAACGAAAAAAGTCATTTCATGAACTAAGATTAATGTTTTTCAGTCCTAAACATTGAAAAGTGGCAGCTATTGTGCAATAGATTTTTATTGGAAAAAGCTTACTTAAAGAGCATGGCTTTCACATTTAAAATAAGGATAATCAATTTTATAACCATTGGGAAGAGGTACAAACTCTTTACCGCTAGAAAACAAGGAAAAAAAGTCAAAATACTCGTTATTAATGTTGTTCCTGTTATGTAATATTACGGTTCGACAAACAATTTTTAATAGCATTTGCAAACAGCTTTACATGCATAAAATCTGGCGAAATTCTCCGATTTAAGTTTTTATTAATCAATGGAGATTTAATGAAAAGACTGGATCTTCCCAATGAATAAAAAATACAAAGCAATTGTATTGAGAGTGCAGTGAACAAATGCACTGACAGTGTGGATAAAATCTGGAGAGATTTTTTGGAATTTCATCAATACTTCATCAATATTTTCATCAATATTTTCAACTATGGCAGATAAATAAACGAGTCTTAAGCAATAAATCATTTTTCATTAAAGTGTTTTTAGAAATGCAGTAGTAAATAAACTGCACGAGCGTCAAGCTATCGTCAATGATTAATTTCATTTTTAACGTTCTGCTTTTGTCTGGTTTTTCATTCAAAGATTACGACTGTAACTGCTGCATAACATCACTATGCAGGAGCAGGAGCAGTAATACTCAGAGCAATTCAAAAAGTTAAAATGTGTTTCACCTAATGTCTCGTCCTTATTAAGTAGTTAGAAATTTTCTACACCTGTTACAGGTACTTCTAGTCGAGTTCACGAGATGTAGCAAAACTACGCGCGAAATAAAATAACTGTACTCTGTAAGAGAAACAGGAAATGAAAATTTGAAATCTGGCGCAAGTATACATTGGAGGTAAAGACACAAATATTTTATATATCATTAAGCCATCGCTATAACAACTGTACTTAGCTTAGAAAAAATTATTTGTTAGCTTAGGATTTTCTATGTGCCCTTGAAAAGTTGATTAAGTTTTTTGAATAAAAATAGCATTAAAGCTAAATTGATGGAGCTAAGTTTCAGACCAGACTTTAAAATTATGAAATCAGAAAACAGGGAAATATTAAACTTTCCACTTTCAAACAAGTAAACAGGGAAATGGGAATTAGGGCTTCAATGATTTTATTACATTTGATTGGTATTCCTCGCACAGTGAAGCGATAAAAATGATATACAAAGATCAAATTGCATAAATGTGCATCTAGACTAAGAAATTTGAAATCTGGCCAGTGTTTACAATACCGGCTTAGTATTGTACAATAATTTCTTAAATTTTTATTTAAAAATTGAGGACCAAGAATTGACAGCTCTAGACTTACTGATTTGAGCCAAAGTTTAAGACGAAAATTAGGCGTTTCAAGCTGCTGTAGAAAAGCCTTCTATTTTTGTGTTGTTTGAAGACTTGGCGATGTTGTATGTCGCCTTAGAGGCTGCAAATTTGCTCAGCAAGGCTCAACCCCTCTCAGGTTTGTATCTCAGAGGCAGCGTCTTTTGTTGTAGGCTGCTAACTTAGTTTTTTCGTAGCACGCTCCTCTTTTGCCGCTTAGAAGAACAAGAAACACTTTTTAGGCTTAATCTAGCTCTTAATTACACTTTATGGTTAGCGTAGCAAGACAAATACAGCGCTCGATGGGCTTGGCAAACGCTTAAACGTGTTTTACGAAGCTGAGGGATTTTTACTTGCTTCGAGCTCAAAATGCGTTATTTACTTTCATTAGGTCTTCCAGAATTGAGTCGGTAAATAAGGAAGAATTGCAATTGTTCTCAGTTGGAATGACTGGTGGGAGCAATTGTGCTTTTTTGACATGTACGTCATAAGTCTTGTTACAAGCGCGATGTTGTTGTTTCAAATCCTTCTTCACTTTTGTATTTTTTGAGAACTTGAGCCCGTTATGAAAGAAACAAATGTGTTTGATTTCATATATTTTTTTACCTGCGTTGCAGTTGATTCATCAATCTATAATATATATTTGTGCACATTAACTAATTTACATTAGGGTTTAAAGAAGAAATGAATGTACGATGTTACTTGTAGTCGTGTACAGACTAACCTACTATAACTATCTACTAGTATAATAAACACTATATCTCCATTTCTCATTCTCTTCTCTCCATTTATGAGTGTCCGTCCCATTACTTTCTATCTATTACTGAAGAAAATTCATTGAACTTGAATCAGAACAGGTATACATGCATTGTAAGCATTGTATTGAGAACACCCAATTCCCTGGATTACTATAAAATACTCAATTTTTACCCGTTATTAGCCGTCTTCTCCCACACTGCTATGATATCGGTAAAAAAGATACAGAATGGATGCTCTGTATATGTTCATGAAAAATATTTTTTTAAAACACAATAATTCGTCGTAAACCTTTAATACATTCATCTTCATAATAATTTCAAAGTAGTCAAATTTAAACCGTGGAATTTTCACAGGAACTGTCTAGTTAGTACTAACTCATAGTGGTAAACAAATCCTAGACAACTTCACGATTCTTATTGATTTCAACGTACGCTAATAATCTGGATTTTTTACCTTAATCGCTCAAAGATCAAATATCTATTTGCATAGAAATAATCTAGTGCAATCAGTGAAATGAAATCATCAAAATTATACAAACGTTTGAAGGAATACTCGTTTTTAACAGACTCCATAAATCGTACTTGTATAATTCAAAATTTTGCAAAACTGTCCCCGCAGAATGGGAGCTTTTACTAGGCAGGAACAAGATTTCTGTCTTCAACAACCAAACTCTGGAGATTAGGAAGAATATTCGGCATTAAACATGGGTGGCCAGCAAGTTTTCCGGCCTTCGTGATGTAGTGCTCTACTGCAGCAAGTTTTCTGCAGGTTCCAAGAGAAGCAGCTAGAACGATGTGCGACAACGAAGAAACATCCATTGAAACATCCTCTTGCTTCTGTTGACAGCTCACTAAGAAATAGGAGACTTCGAAAGATGTTATGACATGAAAGCGCTTGCTTGCGTGTGGTTCACAAGTTTAATTTTAAGTGAAACCCAGCAGAAAACCAGTTGTAAATTCAGAATAGAAAAATTATCATAGCGATTTTTCCTTCTGAGCAACATTTGTATGAAAACCATTATTGACCTCATAAAACTTGCATACAGGGAGAGAAATTGTTTTATTGCTATCAAGTCTCATATTTTGATAGCATAAAATTTAAATCTGACACTATTACGTACAATATGTTCGTTTCATAGTAATCTTTTTGGTTTTATAACTACGACAAATTTATAGATTGAAAGCATTAACTTTTCTTTCATTTTGAATTGTGTCTCTAGTTCACATTATACTGCCATGATGTACTCATTAGTCTTCAAAATTAAAACTCATGAACTGTCTCTGAAGTTTTCAACCTAAATTCTGAATACAAAATGAATTAATTAGAATATTTTGAATGGGAAACGTGAAACTGTAGTCTTTGGTATGATATTTATTAATCTCAATTTTTCTGTGTTAAGTACTCGAACCTAAAGATTCCAGTACGAAAAGCAGTACGTTAACCTCAAAGTTACTTAGGTTTAGTTTCTTTTTGGGATCCTACATTTTAAAGACTTCACTTACTCTGGACAGTGAGTAATTTTAAATAGTTTTCTTTCGACTTTTTTGCGGAGACATTTCTTTAGAAACTCCGAATCGAGAATCGTTTTGATTTCATCCAGGAACGCTGGCCAGGAATGCCGGTAAGGTCCTCTTGGATTGTTCCAACTGAGGTAGAAGGTCGAGTATCAACTTTGTAAACAAGGACTTTTCTGTATTTCAGAAGATGCCATACTCCACCAAAAAATTTGCGAGTTGTGCAACAGTTGTCGTCAGGAGTCGTTGGAGAATAATAATTGTAAATCAGACTGTTTGCATTATATGGTAGAACAACAGGTTTTAGCGAACAGCATAAAAGTTGTTTCAGTGCTGTGAAAATTACAGTTTTGCAGATATTTTCATCAATGTTGATCGATAAAACCACCTGAAAGAGAAAATCAATACGACAAACTAAACACGTGGAGCCTATTTACAGACACTTGTAGAAATAGTCATTAGTGTAGCTCTCATTCAATTGAATTACCTCTATTTCCTCATTATCTCTTTCGTTTCACAATTTTATCCCTACGATTTCGCTTCAATTTTCAACACTTTATAAATAAGTGACAACTTACAGGAGACTTGCAAAAACGAAAATATTCTAGCTCAGAATTAAAAAATGAAAAGAAAAAATTATGAAAGTGGAATATTAGGTTTCAGAACAAGTCCCTACCTTTCATTGTTTTATTTGGCATAAATATGTTGAGTTTACAATTTTACTGCTCAACTAATACGTTAAAAACTTTACAATTTTATTGATACTGAATAACCGTCATGAGCAGATTTCATATAACATGCATGATGTGCTACAGCCTCTTTACCACAGGCAGAATCGTTGCGAGAAACGATTCTGCAAGAAGTAGCATTTCAGTTGACCATTCCCTGTTATCGTGTAGAATTATGGCAAACACCATTAGACCTGCATGCTTTCACGATCGGCAGCCAGTAACTCTCTCGGAGGAAACCGACATCAAACACACAAAACTTCCTACCTTAAGCAATACTAGTGAAATTGAGTACAATTGTTGGAATAACTATTAACAAATGATAATGCTATGTAATGTTATTGAACTGGATTACAAGTGCATTTAGATTATGCTTATAAAATATTTGTTTTTAATGATCTAAAATGCACTACAGTCTATTATAAATTGTCAGTGTGCTACATTCATGTCACATTTCAAGCAGATTTGATTTGTGAAATTAAAGTCTACGGAAAAAGCTCCCAGTATTTAAATACCTCCCACATCGTTCTATTATATTTCATTTTGGTGTCTAGGTTCATGAATATTTCTCTCTCTGAATACGCTCTAATACAGCAGTAAAAACCACAGCGACTGGTCAAAGGCCCAGATAGTAAAATTGAGTAATAAGAATAATTAAAAGTTTATTATGTGGGAATGACAATACAAACAAAACCTTCAACGTATGCTAATTAGTGTGTCCGCCGTATCCTTACATAAAATTATTTTGTAAATTGGTTTGAGCTTTCATGCACATGTGAATGAAATTGATCGTATGTATAATACTGCACAAATCATGTAATACAAAAATGGTGTCCGTGAAAAGCTTCAGAGGCGTTCTGGTCAATGGAAAATTTATAATTTCGCTGATAATTTAATGACTGTACATCAATAAAACTACAACAAAGGAAAGGAAAGTTAGCAAACTAAAAATATGGTATCAATTTTCAAAAACTGTTTAATGCAATTATTAGTTCAACATTGAGCCATTGATCACATAACGAAAATGCTTCTAATTGTTATTTCATGAGTTTTCTACATTGCACGTTTTGTATCATTTGATTATAAATAAATATTAACTTGTAAGCGAGTCTTAAAAAAACCTTGAATTAAAGAATAAAAAACCTCAAAGAAAATCGTTGAAAAGAATTAAATTCTTACACAGAATCCTTGTAAATGAATGATACCTTACAGGTCATTTTCAATCACAATAACATTTAAGGGAAGAAACATACTATTGTAACAAAATAGGTCTTATTTTTCTAAACAAGTCACCATTTCTCTAAGATTTAATTGGAAAAAGTAGAGCATAAACAATCTAGTCAAAAACATATATGCTGTCAGACGTTCTGCTACTCCCTAGAGCGCGGTCACTGTAATACCTATAGCTTTACCAGATACTACTTCCCTAATTTCTGAGGAAGTCGTGTTTGAAAGATGTTGCTTGATGATGTAGTTGTTTAGCTTTCTCTTTATTGTTATCACTTTAATTATTTCAGAATCCATTAAAGATGTACTCCTTCAACCATTAGATAGAATTAGAATATGTTACACATGTTTTCTCCGAACCTGCAATTATAGACCTGATAAAAGATCGTGACAGACTTGTGACAGTTAATCATCCCACTTCGAGTGACAGTAGACTAATAGAGTACATATGGGAGGAAATAATTATTAAACGTCAGAGATTATTGTGCAGATTCTCGTACAACACTGGTATCAGTGTTATGTTTCTAATTATACTGAGTCACACTAAACTTATTACCAATCGTTAGTTGACTGTATCCGTATTGAATAACTCGTACAAATTATTACATCAAGTAAATATACGCAATAGATACCAACTATTTAATTAGTTTAACTACTCTCGCAAACTAACATGTAAATAGTTGAAACTTGAAATCGAAAAAGAAATTTTTTAAATTAAACTTTCCAAAATAACTGAAAAAACTACATAGAGTTACGTGGTAGAAAATTAAAAAGTTGTTTTTTCCGGAAATTGCCATATGAAGGCATATTTTTCAAAAATTGAAGCCCAAAAAATTTAACAAATGTTTGTAAATGTTTTTTCAACCCCCATATTAATTTACAATAGTCAGAAAGAAATTCAATAAGATATTCTTTATTTTACGCAATAGTACCTATAATACCGGACTTCGTCTCCGGATTTTGGAGACGTTATATATACATATGTGTGTGTCAATCTCAGCAAGAAACTCAAATGTTTGTTAAATCCGAAGAATGTTAAATTACATGCCAATACGATCATTTTCACACTCGATTCCAATATTCCCGAACGAGAAACTGTTTCACTCTAATTGATATCCTAACAATCAACGCTTCAGAAACTGCAGCACTAAACATTCTTTCCTCTCTGATGACTTGAAAACATTCGGCAGTAAAAGGTTATATCATGGATAGTAATTGGAGACAGTCTAGCGCGACCGATTCCTTTTTTTAACAATGAAGAATCAGTAAATACCGAGAACTGCCTGAATATATTGAAATAATTGAGGCAAGCTGTCAGATTAGATACCAAAGGAAAAAAGTACTGCTGTCAAGAGAATCGTACTCCTGCTCACTACTCCGTCGAATGTATCTCTTTGATCGGACATAAATGCGTATAGAAGGAGCAGTTTCTCCGTTCGACCTCTACTGTTACCGTGCAAAGCATTGTAGAAAACTTAGTACTTGTACATTTCCAAAACTTACTATCAGTGACTACCTAGGAAGCAGTAAATATGAAACACAAAACTAATTGATATCCATACAACAAGCAATAACAGTGATACAGTACACATCCAACCACACGTGGTAATAGTTATTATACATATAACAATAATACAAGTGCTTCGCAATCTTCTAGCTAAGTCTAAGTATACCATGCATGCAAATGACGTATTTGTACTTATTATGAAACTGTAGCAGTTTTTACTTATCGTTCAAGTGCTGTATTCGCCTTCCATTGGAAGCAGAAATGACTCTCAACTGAAAGTCTACGGAAAGAGCTCCCAAGATTTAAGTATTTATTTCATGGCAATGCTAGGACTAGAATATGTATGATTTCTGAATATCACCTAACACAGTAATGGTAACTCGAGCTACGTATTAAATACCTAGAGAGTGAAGAGAAACATTAAATGTAAATTAGCATTAATCTTGTAGTGGCAACAAATCGTAAGCTCATGTAAATTACGATGATTACCCTCTGTTTTTTCAAGCTGTTTTCGGATTCGGTCTAAAATTTCATTAATGTTGTCTTATAACAACACTACACTAGAGAAAACCAAAACAAACAAATAATGTGAAATTAATATGTAAAAACTATTTGATGCAGTTCTTAATTGAACACTCGAACAAAAAATCACACAACGAAAATACAATAGAATGCTTTTAAACCGGCTCTCGCTGGCCAAGCTCTATATATTTATTCAATATGTTTTTTCTTCTCTAACTGCATTAAGCAATTGATATTGTTTTCCTTTTATGTTTACCGTGTCTATGAGTTTTTGTGATTACTTGGGTGATATTAAAAGGTAACTGCAAAGTCCTGTCGTTGCCGGTTAGAAATTCTTTCTCTGTACATCAAAGTCCATGCCGAGTTCTCTTCTACCCAAAATACTTTGACTTAATCGTCCGTTATAGAGTCATTATTAATCAATATTATTCGGGGGAGAATTTTTGTTGTATATGAGGAAATAACTAAAAGGGAATTAAATCTTAGTTTTCAAAACCAGTCTTTTCATTCCAATTATTTTTTCTAGCAAAATGAAATGAATTCAAATAGTGTAAAGTAACTAATATTTGGAGGTGCATAATTATTTAGACTCATGGTAAATTTATAAATAGTGTTTACACCTTTTGCAGACAGAAACCGGTTGCTGTGTGCTGAGCGTACTCAACGTTCAACTTCTCCATTGGAGTGAAAATGCAAATCTGTTTGCAACACATCCAACTTTATTTATTCCAGTTTAATTATTTTGAACTTCTGCCCACTAACTTAAGTTGTTGTTCCCACATTATATAATTTTAACCAAGAAAGATTCAGAAGTATTCATTACGAAAATAAAAAGCTATATATCTTAGAGTAAGTTAAATATTTGGAGCCTTATCCGTAGATTTTTAATCGAAATTACGTTGGGACGATTACAGTGAGGCAAGAGTGAATAATTCCCGCTTAAGACAAGCAATGAATTCGAGTGCGCTCCAAAATCATTAGAAACATATTTCTTGTGGGCATCAAGTGTTTCCATTTAGTACAGAAATTTTTAGCATTATAGAACATATTTAGGAGCATGAGTGCACAGGTTTCATTACTTGTACCATGATTGAGTCGACTACAATAGTGGGTACTTTTTATTCAAACATATCTCACAGGATAAGAACGTGCATTTTATTTGAACTGGTTTCAAAAAAATTGTTTGAGCATATGAATATAAATAAGCATACATTGAGGGAGATCATTAAGGTACTTTGTACCTATTCGAACTCAATCCGATTTTCCATGAAATAACAATAAAAAGTAGAACGGTATTTTAAGAACTGGTACTTAACTTTTTCTCATTTGCGCAATTTCTATTCTAACACTATTGGGATGAAAGGGATATTGGAAAGGATACAGAAGTAATTCTGTTATGCGATCATTTCAATGAGAGCTCAACTAGTAATTATATTAATCCGAACCTGGAGCAAGAAATTAAGTGTGATCTGTAGATAGTGATATTGAAACTATAATTTAAACCTATTATATAGTTTCTATATTTTAATGAAATATGAATATTTATGTCAACGATAATTTACATAAAGTTGTATGAATTTTCATATTTTATATCAGTTCGTTTAGAAACAAGTATCATCAAAAGTGGCCTACAGACGCAGTCCAATCTGTCATTTCAAAGAAAATTCTCTATTCACTGAGCAACAGTCATCGTTTATCATCTTCACGTTTGGGCAACTTCAGAGCAACAAGCAAGTCCAAAAGTCATCCAGAAAAAATATTCCCAAACAATTCACGTCAGGGGTCAAATATTCTAGCATATAAAAGAATTGTAAAGAAATCTAGCCAAACATCTTTAGTTCGACCTCAGGTCCCAACTGCGAGAAAGCTTAAGAGGAACAGAACCCAGAGAAATTGAAGGAATCTTTTGAGCAAAATCCAAAATCCTACATTCGGCACGATGCAAAATGTAGCGCCTAAGCTATGGAATCACCTGGCTAATTCTGAGGAAACATTGCAAGTGGAAGGCCTACATGCCGCACCTGGCGCAAACTTTCAGTCCAGTAAACATGGAATCCAGGTATTTGACATGGCCTTTATTTTTTGACAAAATTTCGAGGAGGAAAAATGGTTACTCCCTAATGAAATGAACACTGTATGATGTCCTTTTGAGTAACGTACGGTGTTTCATTGCTTTTCTTGTTTTATTAAGCATTCCTATCAAATATATTTTACAGACTTTGAATTAATATCAACATCTGTACAATATACTTTAATCAAATTCTAACAAGAACATGCTGAATATTCGAAAATGACAGTTCTAGCAAAACATTGACACATAGAAAATAATTGGCAAACGTCATATTTACGTCAGATTATTGTGGAAATATGAATGCATTTTCGTGCGTGTGACAATAAAGCCAAATAGGTAAAAAATCTATTTTAACTCCTGGAAATTTTATAATTAAAGTCACTTTCTGCGTTGTAAATAGCTGGTAGGTATTTCTGATTGTGGTTGCATTACTACCTCGTCAAATTTGTGTTCAAATGACTGCACCTGAACGGTTAAATCCCTAATAACAAAAAGACTGACAGTTGAAAGCGCAACCAAGCATGTTCTCCAGACTGTTTGTTTCCTTGTCAAAAATTTTAACGAAACAACTGGAAAATCTCTACCATTTCCATAACAGTATATTAGAGCTAAATTACTTATAAATATTTTAATAAAATAGCTGCAATAACTACCTTGAATTTTAGGCTCAATTGAAATTCAGTGTATCTCTTAGAGCTGCAAATGAGGTACCTGAAGGCAAATACCAGGTGATGCTTTTGAGCCTATATTTCCCTCACTTTGTGCATTTTATGATCAGCAAAATCCTTCATGTTCCATTCCCCAAAAACGTGTGCGAGCAAAGGTTTCTCTTAAAAAATTACCATATCATAATAATGTGATTTCACGTTGTCTATATTTGTCTTCTTGTCACCCGATTATAAAATACCAGTTGGGCATGGATATCATAATGCGTATGAAATTTCTTGCAACATTTCAAATTGATGCAAATTGTGACTGTATAATTACAGCAAAATCTCACTCCGTCATAATAATGAGAATATGGCTGAGCGCTACTAATTTTGCCTCAGAAGCGTTGGAGGAGGCGCAGGCCCTGGAAGTGGAAGAGCGTTTTAAGCTATCGCTTTATTTCATGGATGTAGGCCGGACGCAGGGTGGCCCGGCAGTCGGCGTGTGGCAGTGAAGGCGAGTGTAGTGCAACCCTTCTCGCCGTTTGACCTCTGCCACTCCTACCTCGGTATCGAAAACAATAGTAAATCCGACGCTTTAGCAGCGTGTATGAACTTTTTCTTGCTCCTTCATAGTAAAATCAGAACGCACGTAGACGGCATGGACTATTTTATTCCATCAGTATAAAGTGATACTTAATTAATCGTCGTATTTCTAGGGTTTCGATGTTAATTTAATGAAGAAACAAGTGAAACATGTTACTCAATTTACTCTTTGAAATGAACGGTTTTGAAATATACTTGAACGTCCTGCTAACATGTTGATTACTTTCAAATCTGGTGGAGAAAAGGAACAAAAAAAAGCCATAACCCAAGTTGAAACTGTTCCTTTGAAATTGCTCTAACTTGAAACTGTTGAAAAATTTACTTCTGCGGCGTATTAGTGTTTGGAGACTCACCCAGAAAACTTAAAGTCTCTGCACGACTATGTTATAAATAAAACTGATGTATGTTAGTGAGTTTTGTAGGAGTTAAGCAAAGCTCACAAACTTTCATTGTAAATAAGGAAAATGAACGTTTTATTAGTTAAATTAAAGTTGAACGATTTTATTGACGCTTAATGAACTACGAAATCAAAAAGTTATCTTCTGCAATACTATAAAAGCATTCATAACAAACGGTAAACTTTACTTGTGATGAGTTTGTGAGTATGGAACTTTAAAACATTGCATTCTATTATTTGATTTTCGAGGATGATCTGTTAAGACAAAACCAGTCTGTGATCGACCTTAAGCTAAAAAAGTCATTAAAGTTTTCAGCATGAAGAGCTCACATTTTGAAAGCGTGTTCTTGGATAAATCAGGAATTTATCGACGGCGAAATAAGGGAAGTTTGATTCTTATTCCTGAAAACATGCTTGAAATCATCAACAACTCACATTGAATACTGTTTCCTAACATTGGAAAAAGAACTCGAATAAACTTTAAAAAAATTCAGAACACTGTTCATATTGTAAAAAATTCAATAAATTAAATTAAGAAAACATTACTTCACAAACTAAAATAACTGAAATGTCATCACTAATTTATGCCCGAATTATCTAGTGTAAATACTTAAATAGCATTGGGCGAATAGTAAATGTTATATTGTTGTTGTGATCTTCATTGTTTATAGTTGTTGTCCGTTGAGAGCTGCAACGCGTTCAGTCGGCGCTAAACAAGGTGAGCTTAATTATTCGCTTAACAATGCACTTGTTGACGGCGATTACGAGAATAGTTATTAGGACTCCTGCACACAATTGATGAAACTGTACATAACATTAACTTAGTGGTGTATTTAATGATACGCTTCTATATTATTAGAAAATAAACATAGAGGTTTGATCGATCGTGATATTATTTCACTCTCTCCTCATTATAGCCGTCCTTGAAGTGTAAAGATCTCTCCGAAGATGTATTGTGCGGTATGATGAACCTTTATATGATACCACACATGATCAGTTTATCTCATATTGAAAGAAACAATTGAGTCTCTGTTTTGCAAATATTCACGAAATTTAACTGTTATTTTTTTGCTGTAGTATAAAAAATGATACTCAAAACGCATGACATTTATTTTCCATTTCGATCAAGTTTTCAATTGGGTAAAAGTTATAGTTATAAATTAAAAGTAGTAGCCTCATAACTAGTTATTCCAGCGAGAAGAATACATCTATCACATTCGGTTGTAAATTATTTTGTTGATGGTGAAATTGTTGAAGAACATGAACATATATGTTTTCAAAACTGTCGAGGCTTAGGAAGCAGGATTTCCATATAAGTTTAAAATTGATCGTAGGAATGAAATTAATTTGACAAGAGGAATGACATTCATTTAACTACTGTTAAAGTTGTTCAATATTCATATTGAATATTCATTGAATGCTGATTTTATTACATTTTAATTCATTACAGGATTTCATTTTTTATAGAATCAGCAGCTTAGTTTAGTTTTTTCGTCCCGATGCACCATCAGTATAAATACGAAGCAGTGAACGACCTTACCCATCCATCAGTGTTTTCGACAGTCTCATTATGCACAGTGTCGAAAATTTAATTCTTTTACAAGTCTTTATTACAGTCAAAGAAATTTGATCGTTCTAAGGCACTAGCTAATGTTATTCCCGTAGCCTGCTCGACGTTTGATTTTCACTTATGAGTTCGCAATTTAGGAAAATCATAAAAATAAATGAAAGGGCAATGACTGATGAGGGTTAATTTATTTCAACCACTAATCCTTCAGCAGTTCTGTAATTTGTACTGAAGAAAGCTGCCATGTCTTTCTTCAGGTTCCATGAACATTCAAAATGATTACAAAAATACTATGTTAGGTTTGGAAGCGTTTTATATTGGATCGCTGAGGTTTAGTCTGCTTACAAACGTGTGTTTCATATCAATACTAATATTATATGATAAATTTATGATTTGAACATTGCACTCTACTGGTATTAAATTTTTGTATACATATTTTATAAGTTTTCATAGATATTTGTAAATTATATATATCACGAATGGTATGATTGACCAGGACCGCAGTTGTAGGCCGGTCTGTTTCACCAAGATTACCAGTAAATCAAAACATAGTTTCACTTGCATTCGCTACACGTATTTTGAGACATATGTGAAGTCATTATCATACAAGTAGACCCGTCATTCATATTCTACTCGGCTAAATTGAACGGAATGCCAAATTAAGAACCTGGACTGTGTTTCTCCACCAACTCAGGCTTGTGAACAGTGTTATCATCTACACTAGTATACTTTTAATGATACATAATATACTACACCAGTAGACTTGAACGTTATACGTATTTAACTTTAATGCGGCTGTCTAGGTAACTGCAACACGAGTACCATGTTGCCTGCAGTTAATGCCTGCTTAAAAGGTGTGACAGATACAGTTGCATGCTTTCATGACACGTGAAGTGTTTTGATAGGCTTGAAAATCAGAAGAGAACGGTGTACAAACTGCTTTAATTTCATTTTGGTCTCCCAATTGGGTTTTTAATGTTTTTATAATTTTTCATTATGTGGAAATGGTTATGATGAGCATAAAAAATCGGTTTTTAATTAAATGTGCAACAGCAGTGCTTACTTATGACTAAATGACCCATCCCTAACTCTAAAAATTAGGATTCAACATAAAATACAAGAGATTTCATGAGGTCACCTTGGGAGACTTTTTCTCTTTGCATTCTTAAGTTTCTATTCACAATTCTTATAGTGTTCTACTATATATTGTTAAATATATAATTAGGTGTCATCATAGAATATGACATGTACGATAAAAAGCTCATAAAAGATTAAAAATTTTGAAAAGAGAAGAGATATGTCTTTACGAAATACATTTGCATTTCCCTAGCTGATTATTTTTACGAATAGCTTCTTTTCAGAGTTCTAAAGATAAGGCGGAATATTTATGTTTAAGAACATTCAAACACTAAACATACAACATGTATTCTTAGATTTTGGGGCCAGAAAGGTTTTCAGCGCATGTTTGAATTTCTGGATGAAATAACCCGTGAACTTATTTCAGAATGATTTACCGAACACTTAGTACATTAAATCAAACATCTAAATAAATTCTACCCAAATGCCAATCTAAATTTTTGAGTGAGTTGGTTGACCTTCGAGTAAATGAACTTGTTACATCGATAAAAATTTCCTGCCCTAATGTCGATCTACCGATAGAAGCAAAACCCTGCTGACCTTTGTAAGGACGAACGAATAATGCCATGTATTGACAATAGAATTAATTCATGTTTTTGAACGATAAAATCTCTGTCAAGTTAAATGTTAATGCATCAGATGAGCGTTTAGCAATCGGGCACATTCTACAGAAGAATAGTGGAAGAGAAATTTACAACTCACGGATTATAACAAACGTTCACAAAATCGGCATCTACTACTTGGAAAATTCTATTTCACACTACCCATATTGAAAAAAAGGTTAATTTCAACTCATAAATCGTGAAATAAAACGTATAGTTTTATTAATGGACACTGCAGAATATTTTAGAAACACTGTGTTTAGCGACGACTATATATGGATAGAGTGACATTCAAGAAGCACAACTCAAAAATGTGGAGTACTGACGAGGCAGTAAATCACATTTATTTAGTCTTGTATATAATGGTAAAATGCTCCGTTAATGTAAAAAATGATAGCAATGTTTGCAATCGTAATCGGATTATGTCTTTGTTAAGCACTGGTAATTCCTGAACTGCTTGCTTTCCCGGAGGAGCATTTATCTTATGTTATGAACCATTATTCATATTATATCATGCCATTATTCATATTATACTTCGTTACGCATTGTGTTATTTTGTTCGCTGTTTCTTCTCTGTCAGATATTTTGCTATAGTGTGCAATATGTAGGGAAAGAAATTTTTATTCATGTTTAAAACTGCTATGATGATATAAGAGAACGAGGATGGTTCAAATTTTGTTTACTTTAATAAAAATGAATTTCAATTTTCATAGCAGATTTCAAAGTTGTTCACGTCCATGTTTAGCATAAACGTGTTCGACGACAATTCTGAAGAATTTGTATTTTTTATGTTTTGAGGATCGTTTGAGCAGTCATGTTTTGTAACAAATAGTAGCTTTTTAAGTATCAGATAGTACTCTAAACGTCACTATTTATAGCTTAAATAATAGTAAATGTTATTACACTATGTTAATTCGTTACTTTAAATTTTTGAGAAATATATTTACTAAATATGAACAGTTTTGCTACATAAAAGAAAACAGTAACCAAAAATCTAGTTAATTAAAATTCACTAACCATTTCACGCTTAGATTCGGTGCCGGTGTTCGTAACGGGAGCATAAACTAACGGGATCGTGACAGACGCATATGAAAGATGAAACAGTCGGCCAAGAAGGAAGGCCTCACGCTGTTCGTTTTGGTCAGACGGATCTCCAATTTTCTCGCAACGCTGGCTGCACTCACACCCAATGTCTGGAGAGTGACAAGTTCGTGTCACGACCGACTTCTAGGAGAAAGTTTTGACTCCTTTGCAGGTGTCGTCAGCCTACGAATAAAAACAGGATTGCTCATATTTTCTATTGCTTGCTTTAGGTGAGTTCTAGAAGGAACTTGAGCAGCTTTCTGAGCCGAAACTTCAACGCTTGTCTCGAGGCCTTTGACTGATCCACCACATTTGCTTGAATAATTCTATTGGAAAGCAATTTTTTCTTTCCATCATAAGGAACTTGTATACGCATGTGCTTAGGAGAATTATCGTGCTCAGCTCGGAGTTGCTACTGCTTTTTCATGAGAAGTCTTTTGATTTATGCAAAGCACTTGAATGCTTTCAAAAACGTGTGCAATTTTACGAGCAAGCATAAAATGAAAAGTTGTGCTTACGAAATCGAGAGGCAATCTATGACTACCTCGTTATTACCTTTCAATGATTTAGTACAGAACGTGACCGAGACACTTCTTCACTCTTTAAAATTTAATGTTCAGGTCACGATCGGGCTATCAATATTCACTAAATGGTGATGGATGACGTAACTTCGAGTCACTTGAGAGCTATGCAAGCGATAAAAGTTTAGTTTTTGCTAGTAGTGGTCCAACTGGGACACAAAGTTATTACTTTTAGAAATCCAAGAATTGTGTACTCTACCAATGAAGGTCGGGCAAGAAAATTTTGAAGGTCCCGGACGAGTAACTTATAGAAGTTAGCCCTACAAGTGAGAATATTGTATTTTGTAATATTGTTTGGTAAAAACTTTTTGCTGGGTTAGTACTAATAAATTATTTTTAACTGAGCTTCCTCTTTGCCAGTCCACGATGATTCAAAATTGTCTAACATCAACCCAGCCATTTATGCAAATGCATTCATGTTTCTAAAATATCATTATTCAAGAATAGAAAATTGCAAAGATGACTGAGGATTCTAAATAATGGTAATTGTTTTTAGGAAAAAGTATTTTATGTGATAACTGAATTTAAAATTTTGGTGATTGATGGACACGCAACAATTGAAAATTGACGCACGAAACTCTAAAATCAGCAGATTTTGTTAGAGCAACAACAAACCATCTCGTTTGTGCTGAAATACAATTTTAGCAATGTGAATCCAAGGTTTTAACCCCACAAAGGCTAAACGATTTTTTAACTTGACGAAATAATGCATAAATTATCCTTCCTGAAGCAATGTAATTTTACTTAACTTGAGAATGAAATATATAGGATATATGAAAAGTGAAATATTTCTATCATACACCTGGAACGATGGTCGTCCAAATGGGGTTAAATCTAGGGCTGAATCTTTTTTTTTAATTGGTGCATTAATCGTAGATATAGGATAGGTGAATGAAATTATCGGTTTGAATTAGACAGATCTTTCTGATAATTCATATAAATCTATTCAAGAAAGTTCAGTGTATTTCGGTTCCAAAAATTTACAATGCACCTAGGATTAGGTATGATGACGATCAATATTTTATACTTCAATTATATTTTTCTTGCCGAAGTAAACGTTTCATTGATTAAATTGTTGAGCTGGGAACTAAGTTGTATGCAGTTTTAATTAAGCTCGTATTTAAGGGTAAAAAGTTCCGTAACTACATAAACGAATATGCACGAATTTGAATCACTACAAATCTCTAACGAATCGAATGTTTGTTTATCCACAGGCTATAATAATGAACTTTTTAGAGAATCTCAACCCTGCCTCAGTCTGAGAACCAAAAAAAAAAAGACTTCCGAACGGCCTTGAAATTTTATGAGCAAAGGAATTCATTCTTGGTAGAAACTTTGATACATTTGATTGAACAATTATTAAAAAAAGAAAACGCTTAGAAATTTGAAAAAACCTATGAAGAAAATATCTTTTCTTGCTCAAATTAAGAATGACAACGAATATTAACTCTTAACAATTATTTTATATCGATTGTCGAAAACGAATTTGTTTTCTGAAACTCTTTGATGGGTACGCACAAAAATATTCCACACAATAAAATTTTTTCTTATGACGTGAACGTAAATAATCTTTACTACATCAAGCGGGAGGCACCAAATAAAATATTTTCCTTACTTTATCACCCGTTTGTAGTTACGATGAAAATATTCTATGAAACATAGAATAAAGGTTGTACGAGTAGGAGACTTTTCATTGTGATGAATAAAAGATTTGTTTTCGCATTGCCGTCATCGGAGGCTCTATCTCAAATAAATGTTACACTGGATCAAAATATTACTTGCTTCATTTCTTGTGCATGTATTTGTTCGAATGCATTGCAAAACGTCCGCTTTGAAGCGTGCAGATTTTGATTGTAATTGCATTTTAATCTTACAAATGATGATTTCAAACAATTATTAGTGCGTCGCGATCAGAACAAATATTATGATATTTTATGTAAAAAATCCCTTAAAACCCTCTCTAAAAATAATTTCCCCGAGAGGAAATACATTATAGCCCCAAATCCTCACAAAACTTTGTTGAAACTACATCCCCTCTAAAGTACAACAGTCTCTTTCTGCAACAAACCCAAAACAAATAATTTTTCTTTCAAAAATATTGCATTATATTTCAGAACACTGTAACAAAACAAAGCTGATCTCTAACGTTTAATGCATAATACAGAAGGCGACAACAAAGGATTTCTGTGAGCCCCTAAATAGACTAGAGGACCAAACCCCGTTCGTCCCGTGGCTGAATATCTTTGTGATGAATAGCGAAAATTTAGGGAGAAGAAGCTTGAGTGAGTGCAGCACATGAAAACCATAGCTCCCTAACTCTGCTCGTAACCATAAAAGGCTTTCTCCCAAACGGTCCCGAACTGCGTGCAGTCTCTCTCGTCATATAAAGTTAGAAATTAAGAGTCTTCCCTTGCTTCTCTTTCTTGGTCAGAAAGCTCGACAGTCACAATAAAATGCTATGAAGTGTTTCTGGCCAGAAAAGTTTTTTCTGGGTAAGTAAATGTAAGTTTGATATTACTGGTTTACTTGCATGTTGAGAATGATTGAAGTGTTGCTAACTTTATTATGAGTAGATGATTCAAACTTTACAAGCTGACAAAAAGTGTTTCTTGGGCAATGGTAATACTTTGAACGATCGCTTCAGAGAGGGCGTCCTGTTAAATTTTTCCTATTTGAATTATCGAGTATAATTTTGTAAAACATCGAGCAAATTCAAGTTAATACTAAGATTATAGGCAACGTGGTTCTAAACAATAAAAAAATACCCGGTAAAACACTCACTCTAATGTTTCTGCAAAGGCTTTGTACATTTTATTTAGGAAGCTTTACAGGACTACAACAGCTTCCCAACGTAGAATTTACTTAAGGAGTTCCAACGATGGTTTACAAGCTTCCAAACTTTGGTGTTCTTCACATCTGAGCTGCAGACTATAGTGAGCTTCATCATCAGGGAAGCTACGGACACATTGTGCAACTTCTAAACTTGGAGGCGGTAACTTGCTAGCATCACGGAAGCAGATAATGGAAAATTGGAAAAGCGTGAAGCGCAATACGCCTCCGCTTAGAGGTTCTTAAGGCTCTAAAGGAAGGCCATAAGTTCCGTGAATGATATCCTTAAAATGTTGCAGTAAGTGGTAATTTCTTTTGAGATTGTAGAACAATATTTTGTATCTTGCTCACGTAAAAAAGGCATATATGTGCGCTTCCTTCTATCTAAAGCTTCTACTGCAATCACTTTCAGCAGATAGGAACAAAATTGTCGATACTCTTCGTGATCCTGAATCTAAAATTCAATTTCTGGGAGCTTCTGCGTGGGTGGCAGGCACATTTCAGGGGGAAAATGTGTCTAGTAAAGTGAATTTCTACACCGAACACCAAACGGAGTGAGATTTTCCCTGTGAATATTCTGCATTTTACAAATATTGTGTTTTAATAAATTGGACCAAGTACCTTCAAGTTAGGAGCAGTAATAATTTTAATCTTTTCGTGAAAGTATCATGAGAAGCTTAGGATGCATCCGTTAAATTAGAAACTATTTATTCTGCTGCCGAGGTATTGCTTCAGTTTCGAACTTGAGTTGCAAACGTAATCAAATTTAGGTGATTGGTGGACATGCATAAATTCAAAGTTTTGGATAACGCCAGAAACAGTAAAATTAACCTTAGATTGTATGATCATATGTTGAAGAAACTGCAGTTCGTTTCATTCTTAATTTTTCATCGCGCTGTTTTCACCGAATAGTATTATACATGAAATGAAGTTTGTGTGAGCTTCGTTCAAAAAGTGAATTCTGAGAGTAATCAGTGACGGAACATTATGCTTAAATTCATTACATTATGAAGAAAAGTGGTAGTTGTTTTTCATTTCTAGTCATTGGTAACTGTAACCAATTATATAAGTTATGAATGAATAATAAATAGATGTCAAAATAATACATGCAATTTCAAATCGTATTATGTTAGTCAGATCTGATTTGCATTGGTCGTATAATATTTGAAGTTCCTGAACCTTTTAAGTGTTGACTAAGTTCTATACATGTCTTCATACATTCATATATCTTGATTACGAAGCTCTGATCCCAAAAAGAAGAAAAGGTTGTTGCAGGAAATTGACTTGCTATCATACAAGATGTCTTAACAAAAAGTTTTAATCGTTCGAGTGACCAATATTCTTACACATTGGCTTTATTTGTTTTTTTTTGTCTTGGGCACAATTCTTGTAAATCAAATGAAAGAAAATGAATAATTTATGACACAAAAGAAAATCGTACACTCCGTTGTCGAGTCCAGACATTTCTGAGAGCTGCTAAATTTGTAAGTTGATTCTCGCAAAATTCCAGGAACAGCCGATGACGCAGACCGATGAATTCAAGAACATTACAGAACATCTCATCTGGAAAAGCACGACAATTATTTTCTATTTTTCCTTATCTATCAACTGTTGCTGTCAATGCTGGTTAAACTTTCTCTCTGAGATATGCACACGAAACTGTTTTTTTAATTATTTCTGTATTTCTGTGATATTTTCATGTTCCAGTAACATTCTGTGAGAAAATTGTTATCTTAAAAATATGATCACACTCGAAAATTTATTCGTAGTTAATAGTAATTGATTCATTCTAGTGTCTAATTGCCTTCCAACTAATGAAGTCTAAGAGATAAATTTGTAAATTTAGTTTTTTAGATCGTCCCAAATAAGAGATACTTCAATCTACTAAACGTCTTATTTTGAAATCATTTAAACATTTATGTTTAAATACTAATGAACTGGTTCGGAAAGAAGTGAACAGTTTTCCAACAACTTTCCTAAATTTTTTAGTTTATTATTGGAAAAAATGACTTAACCTTTAGTTTGTTTTGAACTTTGGGTTATTGAATGAAATTTCAAGAACAATTAGTATACATTTTAAATAGACTCGAACTTTTACTGGCTGTCAGGACCAATACATTCGATCAATTCTAACCCTGCAGATTGCGAATCGGTTAACTTGGATGAATCTAAACGAGTGTGAAGAAGGGTTCTGTTAAGTCTCCTCGGGGAATATTAGAATGCAAATAATTAATTTAGCTGAGTAATTTTATCCATACAAAGTCTAAAATTATGTGTTACAGTAGGTCTCAAAGCTTTTACTGCACAAGTGGGTTCAGAAAAACGCTCTCAGAACCTGTGAGTCCTTGAGCCAGATGCTTTGAAACTGATCCCGTGCGGCGATTCTCAAACGTTGAATTTATTCCTATGGTCCAAGTTCAGTCACTTGATCTCGTCTTCGTGTCCCTCAATAGTTCTCTGAAAAACATTCTCTGACAATGGCGTGGTCAGCAGTGGACTCTTGAGGTGAAGTTCTCGAGGTCTGTGGCACAGTGGCAATCCCAAGTGATGTGGAGGTAGGGAGTGGTTCTTGCTCTCACCACGGAAGTTCTGAACGCACTTTAGAGTTTGAATTGCACTGAAGCTCCACAATAAGAATTTGAGTCATATAATTGGCACTTGGAGAGCAACTCAGCAGAACAACTCAGCAGAGCGTTAAGCTCCAGAGAGCAGCGCAGATGATCATTGAACTAAAGTTTCATCGGAGAGAAGTGACTGGGAAAAGCAGTGTTATTTCACTTGTATGGTTAAAATTCTGGAAAAAGCATTTCAATTTGTTTTCTGAACGAATATATGAGCGTGCAAGGGGAAGCAGCTATGGCCAAATATTTTTTCATGATAATGTTGAGTAGATCCAAGATATCTTGCAAAACAAAATTCAATTAGAATTTTTGGAATTGGACTTCAAATTTCGGTATAGTTGCATGCATCTAAGAAATTGTTTTTATAATAGTCTCTTGGCATTCTTGCACCTCAAAATTACCCATCAATACTGAATGAGGCAAGCTGCATAAAACTAATTGTAGGAGTAGCTACATTGACTGGCATGTGCGCTTTTACTCCAAAGCTCTGCCATTGTTAGGTTGTTTGATGTGCTGAAAGAACATTACAGAAATTCAAAAGCCACCAGCATGTCAGAAACATGCTAACAAAAATTATATTTCTCTAGGTCCAGTGTTATCATTAACCAACGAACTGCAAACGCACAATTCCAGAGTAAGAAATGAGGTACATAGTAAATCTTGTTTTTTGATTTCACAAATAAATAAAGATCAGCAGGAGTAATTTAATTTAGGTTTAAGCTTTGTGTTTAACGTAATTTTAACCTTTTATTTGCTATATATGTACCCATTAGGTAAAATAGGATAATTTATTATTCGATACAGATATTTCTTCATTACTCTTCATTGTACTCCAGTTTTCAAAATGAGAACACAAAGAGAGTGCGAGACACATTCTAACATTAGAAAAATTCAACCAGTCAGCCAGTCTTTTCAAGATAATATAACTCAGACAAATTTGATGAGCAGAATCTAATATAAGAATTTGAGAAATTAACTGCTGGATCTTCCACTACTGACATTACACGAGCAGTGACTACAACAATTGCTGTGGATGCAAGCACGAAATTACTAGTTCAGAAAATAAACTCATGAGATGTGAAATGTCAGTATTGTTGAATGACATGACATTACTCTTTTTATTTGAGGGTTGATGATATACAAGCATGGATGCAACGCCTGCATTTTCAGGCCACGAGACTTATATTCGTTTTCACAATTCACAAGAAACGAATAACTGTGTTTGCAGTGTTTGTTATTTTGATTATCATATCTCTCTTATTGCTAGGTTAGTGGCAGTACAACAAGACACTTAGTACGGTTGTTTGTGCACTGTGAAAAAAACTGCAATAATTTTCCATGTTCAAACACAGATTATTACCAATATGTACTGCTGATTCTGCCACAACTATGGTGACTTCTGTCATAAGATATGATATTCTATAGCTTGTTTAGAGTGGTTTATATTACTTTATATATGACTAGGCAGCTATATAATTAAATACATGCTCTGCTATATCAGTAAAATTTAGATACTTGAATTCATAGATTATATAGCATATCAGGTTATCACATTATGTGAAATTTCCAACGTATGAAAACCTGGATACCTAATTTTACTGTACCTGTTATCCTTAAGCTTCGTAAATGTTGTTCAAACCCTACTAATACCGTACAGTGAGTGTGTCAGGATTCAAATTGAAAGCTCGATTATTTCCCATGAAAAGAGATTCGTGTGCACAAGTTCTACTTTAATTTGCTGGTCAGTCAACATAGAATAAGTTTTCATCCATCGACGTAAGAAGAGTCATCAGGCATGTGGAAATTTATACTTACCTCACATACGTAACTGTAAGAGAATAAATTGTTTTATACAAGGTCATGAATTGACCGTGCCCTGCTAGAACCCCTTTCTTTATTCTGCACCACGAGTTCAATTCAGGTCAATCATAGATGAAATGCTCTGTAAGGTTCAAAATAACTTCCAGACTTCGTTGGTTGCAGACTTACCAACGAAACTACTTGGTTTTACGCTTGCTGAATTCAAGGTGTCTAACTTTATAAATTTTATAGCATCAGTATACATATTCTATTCACATGTGTTATTTACACAAATCGAAGTCAGTAAAAAAGCAATCTATGATCTGGAACCACCAGCCTTGCGATTTCTGCTCGGATGTTTCGATTAGACCTGTTCGCTCTTTATTCTTTGCAGTCACGCACGCGTTCATTCGATGCAGTCATGCATCCAAAATGAAAGGTATAGGTTAATTTTTTTAATACTCGTATACATATGTTGTTAAGTGAAACTGCTTATCAAAACTATTTATCGCTATTCTTCACATTGCATTTGACGAGACGAAAATTTGTTCATTGTGTTATGGTTTGAGGATTTGAGCGTTTTCAAAAACTAGAATTATAAGATGGGACTTCAGATTGTTAACATAATTTCATGAACTATATCGCATACATAACAAAAATAAATTGAAAGACCACGTAATATCGCGTAAGGCCATTAATAGAAAAAGTTGTGGAGTATTTTGTCAAACTTCCAGCAGACGAAAATAGCATTGTCGTCACATGGATCCTAAAATTAAGAAAAAATTATGCAACTCCAAATTCATATTTGGTTCCATGTATCCAAATGTGTCGTCGCACTTTTTACAGAATGAATTTTAATTAGAAGCTGAGCAGTGTTTTCGAGTGAGTGAATATAACTGTGGTGAATTGCTCAGAGTTCTACTGTTCATGAAAGGTACTGATAAGGACTAGCAAGGAATTACTGCATTGGAGTGACACTGCCGTCAGTCGATGTAATTTTTTGAAGATTTAGGTCTCGCAAAAGCAAGCACAGTTAATGCAGAGCCAATCTCAGTAAGAGGATCTCCTGTCATGCGCTAATAAAAGCCAATCATCTGACGTTGGTGAGGTCACAGACAGCGCAGTGCAGAGTCTTGCTGGATTTGCACCGAAGTTCCATCAGAAACGAAGCTCTCTTAAATTATTTGTTGATCGTTCTAATGGATTTAGCGTTGCTTTTTCGCTCCTAGTGACAATATGAGAAGTCATTTATCATATAGTGTTTTCGATTCAGATCCTTAAATAGCTTACAATAATATACTAAATTGTGTTCTTACCTTTCTTAGGGAATGTTATCGCTTGAACATTGTCTTCCTTTCTCACAAACTTTTCATAATGCCATATTTTAAAACAGCTCATGTTACGCGAGTAAATATTTGCCTATTATTTATTCATTTTCCCATTGTTTTGTCCAAGAAATACAAAAGCTCGCTACAAATGTATGTCATTCAGCAGGTATTATGTTTAATATTCTTTCTCACGTTTGCGACTAAGACGGGAAACTCAGTCATTTTATGTGCGGAAATTTGGGTCCCTCCAGAGACGATTATGCCATGATTTCCCGTTGTTTTGTTAATTAATTAATAAGAAACAAGAAAAATACTTCAAAATGATACTTCTTGAGTATTATGTATTTTTAGCGAAATCTTTTAATTTTTGAGAAGACAATAGGATAATTAACGAATTACTTAAGACGACACCGTTTTATTTTACTTAATGAAGACTAAAGATATTTATTATAAAATCTTGGAAAACGAGTGTAACAATTTGGCAATGAATCACTTCAGGGCGTGCACACATCTGTAAAAATAACACAAATACTTCTTGGATTTAAGTTTCAATTTTTAAATTCTTTTCAACTCATGTTTGCTAACATGAAAACAATTTCAGTTGAGCTCTTAAACGCCAATTTTAATCCACTAAGCGAAATGAATATTATCCCAAAATAATTTTAATTGTTCTTTTGTTAGTGAACGAGTGAGGAAGCTTCCAAGTGTAGGTCTTGAACTGCAGCATTAATAATCAAATCACGATCTCGTTGTTAATATTTAAATACTGTTAGGTTGTACGTCAATAGCCACATGAAGAGTCTAACATACATAGGTTATCCATGATAGGACTAAATTTTGTACACGAATATACTCTGAATATTTCTATGATAGTGTCGACTTGTGAAAAAATATGTATTCCACAGTCAATATGTACCTGTAAAAACCAATAATCTTTTAAAATACAATTTTGTCAACTGCCAGCAAGGAAAATTGCAGGCGCTTTATAAAGCCACTCAGTACTAGCAAATTGGTATAAATGAAAATACACGTATTTATATTAGCGCATCTGCATCGTTTCCACATTTTAGAATAAAATGCAATCTTCAAGCTTAAAAAAAACATATTATAGTCTGCGGTGAAAAACACTCAACTTTTAATGACACATACTTCAGCACCACACATTAATAATGTTATTCATATACAAGTCAAACTATTGCATGAGTTTTTTATTCCAATACCTGAACAGTAATCAATGTGGGAATGAAAACACAACAAGGTACTACTGCACGCTGCTTGGGTGCATTTTTAAATGCGGAAGTTGAAGTCTAATGATCGCCTAAATGAGCAGCACACGCACAACAGTCTTCATCAGATCGACCAGAAATAACGTCTCGGCCTGCGACGTCTGGCAACTTTCTCTCTGTCACTAAGAGTTTCACTAAATGCATTTGCATTAATTTTATCACTCAAAAAATACTGTATTTTGGTAGGTACAAAATGTCTAAGCATAAATTTGAAATTTACTAATTTGTTATCCTGTGGTTGTTGGTGAATTATTCTTAAAAATAAACATCAGTAATGCAAAAAATATTTACTTGACTAGAGAAACTGATTAATCAGCTCGAGGAAACTACGATTGTGAGGCAACGTTCTCTATGCCACACTTTTGTGCTTCAACGTTTTTATATTTTAAACTTTTTTTATGTATATAGACGTTAGTGAATTTGTGCGCTTAACTTTAAATTTATAATAGAACAGAATGAATTCCAATCCGAGCGGGAAAAAAACACTTTTGTCCAATGACCAGAAACTGTAAACAGATTTTACAAATGTAAATTAATTTGGTTTTCTTAAATTTAGGGCATGAGTTAATAACCTTTATTATTGTCAAACAAAATAAATGCTTTAGAATATCTGTGCTTTCAGAAGTCAGAGAAATAAATAATAGACAAATGTGTTACTTTTTAAAATGTTTAATTATTTAAGAACATCAAAATAACTTTTCAGTTTTTCTTCATATGTTACTCGTTCTTAAAATTTACTTTTAAATATTTTACTTCTTCCCCAGTCATTGGAAATTTACCATTCATTCGTATCGTATATATGTATTTTGTTGAGATTTAATTTTTATTTCACCACCAGTTAAAAAGTCGAATGACAAAATAACGAATATGTTTTATGCTGACATATTTTTAATTTTTCTGCTCTTCAACATATTAATTTTTCCAGAATTTTGAGGCAGAATGATAATTTTAAAAAATAAATCTGCAACAAAATTTCATGAATCGACTTGTTAAAAACTCACGTACATAATCCCGTACTGCAGCACCGGATTTTACTTCACAGCATAATAACGCGAACAGAGATATTTTTTACTAGTGTTCGACAGCAAATAAGAATGAATTCGATCAGTCATGCCCGACGCTGAACTAGAATTCATCATAAACAGTTATGCTTCGATGACAAGTTGAAAGAGCGTTGCGACCAACAAAGTTAGGTGGTCGATTGACTTCAATTCTCTTTCGTTTTTTATTTCTGTCACCACTCATGCAACATTCGTGTGACTGTAATAATTATTAAATTTTTGGGAAGAAATTCTCATGGTGGTGATATTAGGTAGAAACACCAATGGCGAACTTCAAATGAAGTGAATAAAACACTTCATGAAGGTTTCATGTTGAGTTTTTTAATTTTAAATAGGCACCATGGTGATGATTGACGTCTGGGTAACGTACATCTTAAATATTAATTTTAGCTTTGAGAAAATCTAATCGGCATTTGAGATAAACGGTTTGAAAGCTGAGACTTATGTATTGAAGGACACTTTATTAGGCATGAAGAGATAAAAAGCTTAAATAACTAATGAACAAGAGGGCCGATGTCAGGTGAAAGCAGAGAATGAACCCTTCTTGATATTCCAAAAATATTTCAGTTTATACAACTCAGACAGCGTGCGTTGTATTGTGATAACTCTCGTTAGATTTATGAATAAAAATACAGAAAAAATATCTAGAATGAAAATTCAACTTGCTTGTTTTCCAAATCGATAATTGCGTCACCAAGACCATCTGTGGCCATCACTAAAAATTGGTGACTTCGACCGAAGGTATAAGCATCCATTTGCGTCACTCCAAATGACAACCCATTTATCCACTGAACGAGAGTGGTATTCATTCGCTGTCTCATTTGCATCAAATTTTCCATGCCGTGCTGAACGAGTGCGGTTTATCAAGACTCAAAAGTCTTTCATCGCTTTGCCTAAAATTTTTTTGCTCCGTCACAGTATGTTATAATTTGTTTACTCGGTGTTTCTCGAATGCAGTACATTTCTTACCATCAATTCAACATTGTATATTTGTTCTAACAAAATTTCCGCATTTAGATTCTCTTTGGTATTGGTTGTACTTCTATACAGGGCAAGCAAGTGTAATTTCATGCAGAAATGCAAAACAAATAATCGTAATAGTTGCATAGGGGACTGATCACAACGTCTTAAATTAACAATTGAATATGTGTAATAGCATTTAGTAAGAAATACGTGTTTAAAAAATTAGTTTCATGTATTATCGAGCGTGTCCATTGTTAGTTTTAGCCATGTCTTCTACACCTCCTCAAAACTCACAAGCTACCCGTCTTACTACATTTTTTTGAGAGCCAAAATCCTTCCTCATATCTGAGGACAAACTCTCTCCCGGATCTCTAAGCCTAACTATTTATATTTCTTTCACACACTGTATAGATGCCGCCAATATCTGGGTCTTACTGTTGATCTTTTCACGTACATACCGTATATATGACCAAACACGGTCACCGAAGCGTTGAGTCTGAACTAGATCGATCCTGTGAGGTTTTTGCTGAGAGGTTTGTCTTTGCTTACATTCTCATGATAATTTTTTTTCGTTTCACCTGCAGCTGAGTCCTCCACCACCTCTGAATTAATCATGCATTGTGTGAGCAGGAAATAACTTTACCCTTATGTGATTATGTAGTTCAATATATGAAAGTAACTTGACGCAAACTTTCCTTGAAGTCCTACAACGACAAAGGTCATTAAGCTGTCTGGATGCATTGTCTGGAAAGTTTTGCAGCACCCATTTGTCACGCTGCCAGACACATTTACCCGATGGTTGCTGTTAATCTTTGTTCAGAGACGTTGTGAATGTTTTCCCCTACTGTTGCCTGAGTTTAGTGCAACCTCTTTGTCTTGATAAAATTCACCAAGCAACAAACACGATGCGCTTCCTAAACTTTTCAAGACAGAAGAAATATTTCTCTCAAAGTCACATTTTGTCCCCATGCTCTCAATTGTCCCTGAAATAGTTATCACTAAAATTGTTATTTCAAAAGCAAGTGTTTTCACTTACTTTCTAAAGTATTGGTCACTCTTACTTCCAAGTTCCGCTAAACAATTTTATCGATAACTCTATTATGGAATCTCCCCCTAAACTGAGAGTTAACATTCTTCCACATTTTATTTATTCTTTTATTTTAGAGCAAAGTTTTTACTTCGTTTCACTCAGCTTCAAATTTTATAAACTGACATGTCGCAGATAAATTGTACAATGGTTTTGTGGCAAGTTTTAGGAAGTGATGACATTAAAGCAAAAAATGCAACTTATCTAAATAAACAGTTCACACATTAGTAGAATAAATGAATGACTCAATCTTTCAAAGCAATAACCCATATTAAACGTGGGTTCGATATTATTTATATATATATATATATATATATATATATATATATATATATATATATATATATATATATATATATATATATATAACGTCAGTATCAGTTAATTTTGCCCGAATGCCACTTGTACATAAAATTTGCTAAAACACTGGAGCAGTATTCTGATGCAAGATTGAGGCCATGTGTTTTTGTGCCAAATCTTAGCTGGGCAAATGAAAAATCTTTTAGGTTAGCTGCCATAAGTTCATCCGTGTTTTTATGTTCATTTGACGAACTCATTAATATTTTTGGCCGTGAGCAGCCTAATAGGATTTGATCTCAGTAGAACTCTGGAAAGATCTGCAGTCATTTTTTCAAACAAAAAAAGTTCAGAAGTTACTGGCAACCCAAGAGATATGAGGAAGATTTGCTGTGGGAACGATTGATTGCAGCAAGCGAATCATCTTTGATTTTAAGAAATACATCTTAAAAATACGGTTTTGTCATTATACAGATCAACGAAAGAGACCGAAGTAGACATGTATCTCTTAAAAAAAACTATATGCTGAATGAGGAAAATTACCGAGTTTTCAGTAAATATACTAGGTTTCATAGTTTTATGATATAAAACACATTTAAAAAAATGATATCGTTCACTGGAATAGTTTCTGAGTTCTTTTGCTTCCGTGGTTGACGTACGAGTATGAGCGCGAGATGAGCTTGCTGACGTAATTGCATTTTATTGATAAATCAATCAGCCGGAGAGATGTATTCAACGCAAAATTGCTTAAGCTCAACGTCTTGTTGCTATACTCTGTATTTATACACAATACATAAGGAAAATTTGTGTGGTTACGATAAAACTTTGAAATGTGGGTTAATTGATACTGAAATTACTTTACATGTAGTGGAGGGACGAACGATGTATTATGAAAATAGTTTTAAGTGCGTTTACTAATAATAAAACACATTTTTGACAATAACAGATGCATATTCTGATCTATTTTTTCTTGAAATAACAGTGCTGTGTCTGCTATTGCACAAAATCAATAACATGTAGGCTAAAGTCTGTCAACTAATTAAATTCTCACTTTCTCTAGGCTCATTCAAACTAACCCACATACCCTCTAGGAAAGCACACCTAAGTCTATCGGTCTTAATGAATCACTCACTGAAAGCCACAAATATATTACGATCATCCAACCAAGTTCACTTGTCTTCCATGATCACACTATCAAAATCACTTGTGCTTCATCATGATTTATTGAAATTTTCTTTGTATGTCCGACAGCTAGGAGCTTAAAGCGAAACGAAATGTAACTAATAGGAAGAATCAAACATTTATGTTAAACATTAAATTCTATATGCATTTATAAGATATTACACATGACCATGTTTCACACAATTGACTCTGCTAGATGTCAAGAGTTTTATTATATAAACTGAACTGAATTAATATGTGAAATTTGATCGAATCTCCTGAATGATCAGAATGCAAGACGCAATCATTTTCATCCGGTATTTCCACAAACTAAGCTACTACAATACAGGTACATTATTGTAATGCTATGTACTGAATTAGGTCGTTGAACATTTTACATGCAATATATTTCAAAATAACCCTACCATATAAGTCAGCCCTAGCTCCTCACACGGATTTGCATTATACCAATTTACCATCGAGGCAGTTTTTCATACATGTAATGAAAAAATAATAGATACGAAACTAGTAACTGGAAGCTTAATTCCAATTACTAGTTTTACAGAAACAAGGAACTTCAAAGAAGGAACAAGGTAAAGACTGTAACTTGTTACTATTTGAACTTGTGTACTGAATTCTAAATTGATTTCTATACGAGGCTCCTATTCTTAATTGATCAGATGATGATCAGAAGTGCTTCATAGCTTTCTTAATAAAATCTGGTGTCTTAGTTTTCATTATTTACTGAAATACAAATTCCAATAACCGAAACGAGGCCATTTTTTTTAAAGCGTTACTGTGAATTTTTCTCAGAAAGTCCTTGCAAGGACTCTTCGCTACAGTTCCATTGCATTTCTTTTGAAGTTCACCAGTGCGAGACTGCTAGCTTTTAACGCAGAAAAATATGAGCCTCGATAAAAGAAGGGTCTCAACTGTACTCTTTTGCAGTTTTGATCCATTAGCACGGTGATAAATTGCACATCTTTAAGAATTCAAGTTCTTTGACATTGAATTGAGCACTTGACATTGCAAATGTTTTTTTGTAGAATGTAATAGCATGCAATTTACTCAGACCCTTTGAGTTGATTTTGGAAAAATGGATGCCGCTGGACAATCGTTGGAAGCTGTAGAATGAATGTTAATTTTATTTCAATGTCGACCGCTGGTCTCTATTTACAAAGCAATGATAGCTCTCTTTTTTCTATTTATATTTGCTATCTCCCTTCGCATTCTGTAGAATGCCGTGTTCTGGTTTCGAAAAGCTCAGGTCTGAAGGAAATGAAGAAATTTAGGCGAGGCTGAAGTGTAATTAGCACTAGGATTTGCGACTCCATTTTTAAAGCAATTGAGCTCTTCAGAATTAGCTTCCAGCTCCCAATGGAGGTCTTGGAGTCCGGAGTAAATGGTCGAAAGCCTCAACACTTCCTTCTGACCAAGAAACTGTCGTCCCATTCTGTTGGAGTTTAAAATCCTCGTGGTCATTACATACTAACTGGAAATTTAGAATGTCCTGATTTCTGGGAATTAAAAACATCATCACAATACGATTGTTCGACAAATGTCGCCTTGAACATGTATATTTTTGGAAACATATACATTGAACGTATAATTAATTAATTAGGCCTCAAGTGAGAATCATCGAAATTTCTCTACATTTATCTCATACCAAATGTGGCTTCAATGATAGTCTTAAGAATATTTTTTTTCCTGCCCCGTTTTAGTGGAACTATTAACTTGAATTCCTTGAGAGGCTTATTTGTAGATGTCAGCATAGAATAAAAATAGCAAGTAGTTGTTCTTATATCATGTATATTGCTGTCAATGTAAAGTGAATTGAATGATTCGACAACGAAGAAAACTCTCGTACCTTCATACGGAATAACTACATTCAAAGAATAATCCCTCATTTACATTACACAGTACATATCTTTGCCACAATCTTGGCTTTGGAACACTTGAGAGCGATAGAATGAGCTGAGATTGGCATTTTGTGCTTGCTTTCAGGACGGTAACTCAGTTCCATTGCCGCTAATTACAGACACAGCATGCCGAGGTGCACAAGCACGTATCGGAATATCGGGTCGTTCATTCATTTAAGGACTGGGCATATGCCAGTGTCAACTCTGCGAAATGACTTCCTATCTGCACTGTGCCCTCGAAAAGCAGTGGAAGTTAAATTTAATGGTCTTCACTGACGCTATCTCCTGCAATAAGCAATAGTCTCACTTCTATTGTTTGTCGAAATTTGAGTCCTGGATTGCTCACAAGGGAATTCAAAAGAGTAAGCTTAAACAAAATTGGAATCACAGGTATTTAAGAAAATCTGTGTAAAAATACTGAATAACTATGTTTTATAAAGTGATGTCTCGTTATTTCTTCAACGCAAAGATAGTAGTAGTTCTGATCCTACACAACTAGTGCTATAATACACTGTGTGTAGCACTTTTGATTTCTCGGCCCAAAATACATTTGATAAATGTATTTTGCTTGTAATCTGAAAGGAAATAACAATTTTTCGATTTATTATCCGAAAAATATTATATTCTTGGTCTAAATGAAGTTTGGTGATAAATGAGTCGCGTTTTCGGAAAAATTTGTGTATCGTACAGTCGTCCTGTACGACATACGAGCATCTATGAAACGAATCATCGAAAATTATCCGTCCATTGAAATAATAAAGTTAAGAGTTTTCCGTGTAGTATATGTTTCTCAAAACAATTTCATATCTTCCTTTGACGAAACATTAACATAGCAAACGAGCAAATAATTGTAACCATCATTCTAAGATACGTCGATCAGAAGAACGTTCTTTTGGTACGATAAAATTTCAGGTCAGAACAAAACATTGCTTCTAAAGTTTTAAGGAGAAAATCTTTTCCATGGTCGACAAAGAAAGAATGTTGTAAATACTGGCTTTCCTTTCACGAGAGGTCTTGAAACGAGGATGAGCAGCCTTGGATCGGAGTCAATAAATTGCCTGGAAAAACATAATACTTTCAAGGAAACTTACATGTAGTTAGCTCTGAAACTTCAATGAATGTGAAGTAAATAATTTACACAAATTTAAAATGGTAATCCTAGTTAAATTAAACGAAAAACTTTTTTACAAGTAATTACCAATCGTAAAGTAAATGGATTTTAATGAACTATTCCAAAAATGCGTTTCAAAAATCACGCATAATTTATCGAAAGTATAATAAAATACTGAGCTCTTAGATGTATGTTTTGTTTCATTCGATTTATGGGGAATTTCTTAAATGAATCGCTCATTAGCGATGTATTTCAACGCTTCAATTATCCTCAAAACAACCGCGTAGTTTCTAGTACTACTAATAAATGACATTTTTTCTATAACATTTGGCTGATTCAAATATAACAATTTTTTTAAAATTCCCTTTGAGTACAAATCATGGGCACAAAATAGTTCGTAAGACAAAATACATAATCGTGACTGTCATTCAAGTCAATCATAAATGAGATCGATGAACTCAAAACTATGCTGCAATAATGGCATGCAGTGCATTGAGAACAGTTATTTGCCATTAAGACATTATTCTTGTGCATTTTATTGACTTAAATCTCAAGCGAGGCAGTCGCCTGGATGATGACTAATTGTAATTGATTTTCATGGAGTTGAACTAAAATTGTTAAATGAAGGCTCAGTACCTCCTAGGTTTTCAATTTTCTCGAACAGCAAGAGCGTTTGCTCGAACAGTGTTCATTATGTCATATTAGGACGCAATACGTAGCGATATTTTCATATCAGGATTAGTGTAGTTAGCTTTCTTAGATAAATTCTTTGTGAATAGTGCCATTTGCTTTCATAAATGTATGGGTGGGAATGGACGAATGGAAATTCGTTTATATTTTGTGAATTAGAATTAAAGCAAGACGAGCTGAGTTAAGCACGCTCGATTAGTGAGGAGAGAACCGTAAAGAGAAGAAATATGTCTGTTTTATTGATATAGTGAGGTAGGTCAATACTCAGAACAAACCCAATGAAGGTCATTAATATTTTGAAGTGAACTTAGCCAATGAAGGAAAAGAAAATATCTTTTAACTTAACTAACTGCATTAAAAATTTTTCTTATACCTCATCGCACACATAGTAAACACAGAAAATTTATACGAGAGATCTAATGAATGGATAACAATCATCACATTGTAATCAGGCCTCAATCACTGAAGCTACTCAGAAGTGCGTATCTATGTTTTTTGTTGTATTTGTGTATTTGTGTTTACGGTATGTGTATGTAGAAGTGCGTTCTTAAATGTTTATTGAACACATAGAGATTAACCGAAAAGTTTTCGTCAACTTCAAAACACTCAAGGAATATTTCCACTTTATCCGAAATATCAAAGCTTACCAGAAATTGGGTTCAATTTAAATGCATATGCAATACTCCTTCTCCTTTCAAATTTAAACTGATTCAAATATTCTGCCTATGGATCATTCGATAGAAATTGAAATATATTAAAATTGGGAGTTCCTTACTGACTTCATTTTGTCGTGAAAACACAATTGTATTATATTTATTTTAGGTGAGACTCTAGCTAGTAAAATTTTTCGATGCAGCCACGCCGGCCCGAATGGTTGAATTTGCCAGGCAAAATAATGCTCTCGGGATACTCTCGTAAAGAAAGAAACACTCGAGGTAATTTTAGAGCGCAGGCTTCGGGCAGGTACAATCTGAAGAAACAGATTTGGACGGCATCTCTCATTGATATTCATTTTAGACAGTAAGAGATGCAGCTATTGCCTCCCTCGTTTCTAGTCACAAATCAAGCTCAGCATTCTTTCAGGAAAAGGTCAATGTATTGTAGTAAATTTAGGTCGGTGTGGAATTTTGGAGAATTCGAAGTGGAAACCTATACTACGACTTGGAACCGTGTTCAGTGTTTTTTTTCCAGTGCATGCAAAAAATTGGGCTAAACGAAATCATTCACCGACTGCCTACATGTTGCTTCTTAATATTGCGAAGCTAAATGAATATTTATAAAAAGACGACTCATGCAATGTACCGTCCAATTTAGAAATAAACTATTCTACCTCGAACCTAAGGCGATGTTTAACAATTCATCTCTCGCACAGCGGGGATATTTTTTATTCAATGGACTTGCAGAAATAATTTTAATATGACTTGTTGGAGCAGCTCTAAATTTATGTAAAATATAGAAGTACGTTCCTTGTTCTGAAGTTCTCATTTAGAATGATGTTTATATTTATTATTTGTAATTGAATGCGGATTATGTTGTTCTACATCCCTGAATATTTGTGTCTGTTTGTGATAATTGCTCTCAGTTCAATGACACTGCATTTTTATGTGAGTAAGTTAGTTTAGCTCCAACATGAATTATGCTTGATTGTTATCGTTAACTATTGTTCTTCCTTAATAGTGTCATGAATATTTGATCAAGACGAGACGAATACTTTAAAAAAATAGACTCAGCCAAATAAGAAATGGAGTAGCTTTTCAAGCCGTGCGTTGTAATGCCGGAGTCTTTTCCTTACTAAAGTACTACAGCTGAAGAACTGTGGACCAGTCGTAGGACTTAAATAAATTTGCTTCCTAAATTTCTTAGGCTTTTTACGTAAGGCTTGATCATCAGAATAGAATTTAC
The DNA here is from genome assembly GCA_006783055.1 of Trinorchestia longiramus. NCBI lineage: Eukaryota > Metazoa > Arthropoda > Malacostraca > Amphipoda > Talitridae > Trinorchestia > Trinorchestia longiramus. Next base: position 359,620 of record VCRD01000278.1, read on the forward strand.
TAGGAGCATGCACGGATGTCAGTTTTCTTTACTGTCAGTTGAGCCCCTACTTCATTTTACTGTACCATACCAATATTTTCTGCTATATGTGGTTGAATCTTAATTAGAAATGACATTTTATCCGGAACTCGTGGGTGCTTAAACTTCATTTTCCAATTGAATTTCAAATACCTGAATTAACAAGCGAGGCCATTCATCCGTACCTGCCCCCTAATCTTGGCTGAGGCTAGAATACCCGCTGCAGATTGGCTCAAAGGTCCCTTCAATATCAATCGCAAGGGCCCCTAACTTTGGACTTGACCTGCCTTCTGAGCTACCGGGCGCAATCACACGGGCAGACTCTATTCTAAAGTTGCAGAATCCCGACTGGGCAACAGGATCAAGTTTAAAAGTGGCCTCTGAAGTTATAATATGGCCGATGCCCGTCACGGCACAACTTCAATAGCAAGATAATGGAACACGAGTTAGTCTTATTGCTTCCAAAAATGGTGGCTCCCGATAAATCTTTTTAGAAAACTACTCCCATAAACTTCCCTAAACTAAATCACGTTATTGGAAAGACTTGTTTAAAACATCCTTAAAGAAAAAGTGGAATCGGAAATTTAATTTAGGATTGATAAAAGAACTTGCAAACTTTGTAGGAAGATTTTTGTCGATGAACTTCAGCTTTGTTCTCAGTAATTTTCCAAACAAAGTTCAGTAGCCCTGAATACACGAGCCCATTTAACGACATGAGATGATCTGACAAGCGAAGTTAAAATCAGAAACTCAAAAAACGAGTTCAGGTTACATCAGGAGAAGAATTAGCGTGAACTTTTCAGTTACGAAAAATGCTGTGATTAACAACGTGAGATTTTTAAACTGGACCGCTAATGAGTTTTTTAATGTTTTTGCCTACGAACACAACACAGAAACAAGGCTCAAAAATCCAATAATGAGAAGCGACAGTAACATCAAATGGGTGAAAATACGACAATATTTTTCCATCAGGAAGAAAATTTTCGGTATTTTAAGCATGTGAGGCAGAATGTGCGTAATTTTGCTCCTTATTTGGAATACTACCAGTACTTTGAGAACGAATTCCACGAATTTAATTTAATTTTGTTTAGTATGCTAACTTATAACGAAACTAAATTTTAATGAAATTGCGGAAATTTTGATCTACTAAGGCCAGTTCATTTCGAAGGGAAGAGTCGGCTCAAAAAAATTGAAAACCCGTTGTGTGATTGAATTTCTTCACGTGATTAGGAGAAAACGAACAATTTTTCTCAGAAGCAAGAAGAAAAAGTAAAGTTCTTTAATATATCTTAATACCCTTAAAACTATTTTACGATTTACCAGCGATGGAATCACAGCTTAACGAAATATTCTGTGGAAATTTAGTCACCGGTTAATATTTGATCAACAATTTATGTAGATTCTGTTTTGTCAAACTTTTCTCTGAACTTACACCTAAGCCCACGTATGTCTAAAATTTACCAGAAAAGTAGATACAACCTTAATATTCATTTTTTAAAGTCTGCATTGAAATTCATATTCGATGGTGAATTAGGTCGCTGATTCAACTTTTTCCTTAGGAATTATCAGAATTTAATTGATTTTTGATATATTGTGTTAATATCATCATAGAATATTGAAATTAAAAGTTTCTTTATTGAGGGGTAAAAGATATATAAAGAAAAAATCACGTCTTTCATAATAATCTAGCGCCTTTGGAATCCACAACGCAATGCTTAAAACCCGTGCACTAAAAAAACTCAAAACCTCTCTCTTCACATCGAAAGAAGAATGGAATCCTTCAAAGTCAAACCTGAATTCTCATGATTATGGCATTTGGTCTATTGTGGAGAGTTAGATTTCACACATCACCAAAATTTGGAGGCTCTACACTCAAAACTAAAAAGCAAAGAACCAAAACCCTGAAACAGTTCTTCATAACTTGTGTAGGCCATTCTTTAAGCGCTGTCAACTTGCTCTTTACTCAGACGGAGGAATTATCGTTTTGTAAACGATATCGTAGAGTTCACTGATAAATTTGTCCTGGAATTTAGTGTCTAGTTTAATTTCACTTCTGAGGCTGAATTCTGTCGCCGACTAAATTCATTTTCTAGACAAAATTGAATTACTGATAGAAATTCAGTCACGAGGCTAAAATGTTGCCGTCTAAATTCAATAAAAAGACTAAATTTTCTCGCCGTCTAAATTTACAGCAAGTCGATCCGGTCACCAGTGAATTCAATTCAGTTTGCTTCAGTCATAAGACTATATTTAATTATCATTCCCAATCAGACTAACTCACTCGTTTTTTGAATTCAAACGCTGATCAAAACAGAAGTCTGCTGGAGTTATGCATTGAATTTTATGATTTATTCGCGATTAGATAACAAGTTCAAAAACATCTAGGGAAGTGTTACATCTCCGTCTACGAATCATCTATAAATAGATCTCGTAGTGCGTAGACAGATGCACTTCATGGATTCCATGATGAATTGCATTAATATGGAATTAGAGTTTTAGAAATCTAAGTGTATTTTGAAGTCTCTGGTGTATTTCCTTGTCTAAGTGTACTCCGAAGTACACAGGTATCATGCATTACGGCATAATATTAATGAAGTACACTTCAAGTGCATCGGTAAATGTCTTGTTTCGGTGAGAACAAAAATTAAAATGTAGTGTAGAAACAGATAAACCAATTTGTGAAAATGGCCGAATTCAAACACTAGAGCTGTTCACAGCAATCTTTAAAGTTTCAATAGAGATTGTTGAAAGAACTAAATAATTTTCATTTGCATTCCTCATGAACTAACACCAAGAATCTAGCTAACCAGCTATGAAACTCGCCAGCCTAATTGAAAGATAAATCGCAAATAGAGAGAATGCATATTACGTTATCCAAAATATATGCTGGAAGAGAAATTTGAGGGTTAAAAAACACAAGTTATCATTTAATTTAGTGAGTATTAAATTCTAATTTCGTTGCTAGTAAGTAATTTCAAGAGCAAACGAAAAAGTGGCTTTTGATGTTAATATAAATTGGGATGAAAAATTATCATTCTTCCCTGCCGACGATGTTAATCTGAACATATCATTAAAGTTTTTTCTGTCAATAGAGATTAAACACAAAATGTACTCTGATGAAATTAGAAAAAACACAACTCTCAGACAGTTTATTATAAACTTGTGAATAAATATTCTCTATGATAATGCTTTGTTATAGTGAAGCTCAGCTACAGACTCATCAGACTCAGTGTATCCCAGAATACAAATTACCTAGGTGGTAATCTGATAATGTATACCTGCATTCTTTATTGTTGGCTGAATACTCTATTTGCCACAGTATTCTAGTTTAACTGAACATTTCTGTAGAACAAAAGTCTTGGAAGTCTCCCCTATCGTGAAAATTATATCCTTTGAATGAACTTTCTAATTTTGAAACTTCACATTCAAAAGAGAGCTTGGATTTTGATTCTTGTTGGCATGTATGTTTGCCATTGTTGCATACTATTGACAAGAACTTAGGTCAATATTCATTTTCCGACAGAGCTGGGTGTCTCACCCCTTTTAAAAACACACACCAACATTCTTCCCCTCGAACCAGGGCTTGGAAACGAGGAGTTAAGGGTAACCCCCAACAATGGTTTGTTTGGTCGATGTTCCTCACAAATGCCAGGCCTAGGATTAATTTCCAAGGATCTTTACACAAAAGTCTGAAAGACTTTCAGAATCTTCCTCATTGATCGAGCCTCTGAAAAATGACTTTTTAATTAATGAAGAACAATGGGAGTCAGGAAGGTCTTTTGACTCGCATGTCTCTCATAATTTTCGTGCATAAGGAAGGCTCAGAGGTAAATCCTTTGAGGAATAAATACGGTCTTCGTTGACAGCATTCAAATTTGTATCGTGACACAAACTATTTTGATGGAGGCCGAGAAGGCTTGACAAAATTCTGTTAAATTCTTAATTAAGCTAGTACTCTTAGATTAAAATGTTGAAATATTTAAAAAAACGATAAATTATACAATGAGTGAGCACCCACAGTTTGTGCGTATCTGCACACAGGTGTTTAAGGTTCTTGTTTTTCATTGTAGTCACACCTATAGACGAAAGTATTTCAAGAATGAAAAGTGTACTGATCATAGAAATTAATTAAGTATTATTTAATGTACCAGCTACGCATACTGATTCATTATGCAAACATTCTTTTTTATGAGACATAAAATTTTGTTCTGCAGATTTTGGAAAACCACAATCATTCGCAAAAATCAAACGCGTTGTTCGTATATATAGTGAATCATATGACCAGTACACAAACAGTGTTTTTTTGTGAGTTTGTTTGACCACATAGGAACAATCAAACATTTATAAAGATCCTGGTGGCCAACAACATATGTGATACCAATCAAAAATGAACTGAAATTAGTTTGTATGAAAACGACAATTTTGCAAATTTTTTAGGTCTAAAATATAAAGTATCATCAATAAGTACAATCTTATTCGAGGACATACGAGTCTTAATAAACTTGTAAGTATATAATACGTATCTAAACAAAGAATTCCTAGCACCCCCATGTTATTTTGGGGTCTGAAGGCGTACGTGAATAATAGAGAAGCTGCGACCAAAACTCGTCGTCTTTACAAGGATGAAGTTGACGGCGGTTTTCGCCTTCAGCTCGTCCTTTGCGGCCTTAACAAAGGGATTTGGAACGATAAACGGTGGCACTAGGTTGGCATTCTCAGCAAGGCGCCGACATCGTGCCGCCAGAATTTGTCATTGTTAGTCGAGGTGCGTTAGAAGAACGCTCGATTTGAATGCCAGTGTACTACCAGATAAAGAGTGACGTCAGGGTATGAGGCCCAAAAACACTGAAAATATCATTGCGTTATTTGAAATGAATTAAAAATAATTTATATTCAAATGACTGCTTTCAGTCGCTGATGATGGATGTGATGTGATGCAATGGACGAAATTTTTTTAGAAGCCTACAGCAATAAAGAGTATCATGAGACAGAGTTCTTGCCACAATTTGGCCACAACCTAAAACGACACGCTTCCATCTTACATGAAGAATTATTTTGGGAATAGATGTACTTCAATGCATGCGTCTCAACTGGCTAGCATCTCCCTTCCGTGTACTGTACTGTATGAGAGTCGACTTTGCTTTGAAAATATAGGGATGGAAGTGTTTCAGAAATAATTTTACAAAAATATTTAATAACATCAATGAACAACTTGACTGTTTTTTTTTGCAATTGATGCTTGTGGAAGATATGGATACTGCACTAATTTTTTGCATGATATTACCAATAGCTATTCATGCTGCATATACAATGTCATAAGTTCGAATACATCCTTTAATGTAGATGAAGAGCAAATTGTTTTTTTGATGTATGGATTTTTCCATGATAAATTACTCATATATGTATATAAGAGAATATTCTGGATCTTCCTTATTTGCTCTGCGATTTTACGATTCAATACGTCAGGTAATGAAAAAAAGCGATAGTGCAATTAAGCTTTTTTGCACAGCAAACCTTTATACGCATTCAACCACGCTTTGTATCGATTCATGTTGCTTAGATCTCCCTGTAAAATTAGCCCTTTGTCACATTAATTGTTAACCGTCGTATGCGATTCATCTCAAATATTTCGTATATCCCTAAGTGTTGTTAAAGATTGAACGATTGCAATTATACAATGATTGGAAGTATTGAATTATGCTTAAACACTTGAAGCAATATTTTATAAAATAGCAAGTCACCGAAGCAAGGTTTTTAGAACAATACAAATTGGTTATAGCTGAAAAAGTCGTCCAAATTCATGTTACAAAATAGAATAGCAAGTTGTAAACTTCCGTTGAAAACAAGACCTAAAACTGCAATACAGGAATATGTATTAAAAATATTTTTCAGTGTGGACTAGAATGTAGAAAAGGAAAGGTCAGAAGGAATAATTTTAAGATTTAAGGAAGGAAAGATTTCTATAAGACAAAACTAAGAAAGGTTTAGTGTAAGTCGACTTCAACATGTAGAAGAATAAATTATGTATTATTATGTGGAATATAACGTTAGAAAGGCATGTGAAGGAGACTTGAGTACAACAGATGGTTATTCATAAAGAATATTTTAAATTACAGATGCCAAAATATTCTAAAAGGGGATAAGAATATAAAGAATGGAAGGTCTTTGGGCACGCTATAGCAATGTATAACAAAGATTAAAAAAAGATATGATTATGACAAGGGAATGATTCTAGAGTAGAATAACTCTAGAAAAATAAAATGTGATGAACAAGAGCCTGGCTAATGGATGTAGAATGATAGCCAAGTTATGAAGAATCAATGATAACATTCTGCGTAGCATAAAACCAACAGGTCAACATGAATATCCGAAGGATATGACACATTTAGTAAATGAAATGAACTAGAATAGAATAGAATGAGGCTATAGGAACGAACCTTCTGGCCCATTCTTGGGTCGGATAATTACTTCGATAATTATTCGGTTGTTTACCCAAGTCCCATGCCGTATTTCTAGCCGCGTCAACCATGTCGGCAGCGGGATTCGAACCCGGGTCTTTCCGCTCGCAAGCAGATTCGATCACCAGTCGACCAAGACTAGATTATAAACCATGCTTAATTTGGGGAACGAGAAATTAGAAATAATTGGATAGAGTACATAAATAAAATTACTGTATTTCACACCTTAGTAATTCAGTCTTTATAAGAAAAACCATTGCCGATATTGCTTACCAACAATGACTAACTTAAAATATGTAAAAACTATTTCTCTAACAGGTTTGGACAACAAAAATCGTCAAATAAGCATTGAGACAGTGTACATGTTTCCAATGCATATGTGTCCTCGTACAATAAATCAATTTAGTAAGTGTTATTTGAAAACAACAGTATGTCATACATAACCCATAGTTACATTGGTATAGTTGTTTTTTTTCAACTTGTTTGCTTATAAATGTACATTATATGTGACGCTCCATGCTACAAGAGCAAAGTCTCCACCAGCTAAAAATGCATTTTCCTTGGTACCAAAATCTCACAGTTACGTGTCTTTAATGCTTTCAGATTTACGATGAATACCATCAGCGACCGGAAACCCAGCGATAGAGAAAAGCACTTGCGCTTCTCTATCAGTTGTCACTCATTGCGAGCCGTTCTGTAGCCGTTGTCAATTAATTCACTCACTTGTGTATAGTGAGCAACACTGATTAAATGGAAGAATAAAGTAGCCTCTGGAGAAAGCTTTTTATTATCACGCTGCAACCGAGAGAGAATATTTTTAATAGCTGTCTCGGACGTGACAGAAATGGCCCTGTCAGGGAAGCGATATTGTCACCCGTTCAGGCACAGCGTCTTATTGGTTCAGACCCAGGCGCTTTGGGATAGCGATTTTTCAAAACTTGTTTATGGTATCATCATCATTATGACAGGCAACGTCTCATACGTTAGGCGTGTGTTAATTCGATCACGTATATTTTTCGTATTTTAGTTGGTACCATAATTTATACTGTATAAGAAGGTAGTTCCCCGTATGAAATTACCTGGAAAAATATCAAGAAAGTAAATGCAAACTTATATTCATATCGTGTTGTTGTAATTGCTGCTAGTAAATATCAGTCGTCCAATGAAATGCTATGATAGATGAGATCTGATTTCCGCTTCATGTAAATTTTTTCACCAATTTCCACATATCATTGTAATATACTTACTAGGCATGTAATATTGTTTACACAATTCCAGAAACCTAATTTGGGCTCAAATTAACACCTAATTACCTTATATAAACTTGTTTAATCTTGGAGTCTGCAGCTTTCATTCAAATAGTATGTAAGCTAAATCCCAGTCAAAGAAAGCGATCAATATAAATGACAATTTCATTTAGCTAAACCACGGTCGAACACGGTTGAATCGCTGCATTGGTCAAACTCGCTTTGCTGATTGACTTGTGACGGTTGAATGCCTTTAAACTTTTAAACTTTATTCATTATTTTACTTCTGATTGTACATATTCAAAATCGGTTTACTTTTACATAGCCTAGCTAATTGAAATATGATCGAAGGCACGCATCAGTTGGATTTGAAACGACGACTTGAAGTGTCATTGAGATTATTTTTCAGGATGTTTTATTGGAATTGTACTTTATGTTGACTGAGGTTTGCATTTTTCGATTATGCCAATGAAACTGCAACGTTGAGAGCATTAATAATTTTATTAATGAACATAGACATCGTAAGAGCAATAGCTGGTTTCAGTAGGTGGTTTCAGAGGCTGTTTTCTTCGATTCCATTGATCTGTGTATTACTCTTAAATTGTACTTGAGAGACATTTCCCATTTTCAAATTCAATGTATAAAATTAACTTGGATCTCAGAGACATGTTATTTTACAGATCAGAGGAATTACAGTCATTTTGCTGTCTTGCAGTATGTTCTTACTTTCGAATCGCATTGACCTGGTGTGACAGTGACGTGCTACTCAGCGTGCGTTTTCGATCTCTTCTTCTTTATGTTGAAATTATAATACTTCTTGGAGTCACAAAAGAACTCCAGTCTCTTGCAGAAATACTGCTTTCATTTTCTTCTGCGTTTCCCAATGTGCGCTCAATGGTGCCGTTCTTACAAGGAAGCGAGGCAGTAGACGGCCATAATACGTAATGCCCATAACCTAATATTCCGACGACGATCTCAGCAATGGGCTCTTGGTATTCCGTGGCATCATAGCTCTCGCTTGCACGCCCAGCCTAATAAACGAACATTAAATGCATTAAGCGAAAAATACGCTTGGCATCTCTGCTCAATACTAGAGCTCCAGACACCCGGACACTTGCAGCCCTAGCGTGTCTTGCGGAGCTTATATCAACCTAATGGAGTTTGTCCGTGTCCAAAAATCTACGTTTACTGATTTATTTGTACCATCATTATATTAGAGAGACGTGATCCTGGATTTTATGTTAGTTGGACTTCCACCTCACAAATCAACTTGTTGGCTATAAAAATTTGGCTGCTGCATACGTAAACTTCTACATGATTTTATTGTATGTATATTAGCTTGAATTACGAGTACATACCAGCTAGTCTTATCTTTCACCGACTTCATTGCTTATCAAATCTTCTAAGCTTCTGAATAACCAGTAAAAATTTAATTAGTTTAACTTGGAACAATTATATGCTTAGTGGACTTGAACTGATATTTTATGATGTATCTATAATAATTGGTACAATTGGTTTTATAAACGATTAAGTAACATATAGTGTAAATTTACGCAGCAAAAAATTCAACTCTGCGCTTCCCTCCACAGTAAAATACTTTTTTGGTTTTCATAACAGGCATGAATTAGTTGGTCTGAAAATGCTTTCTCAGTGTAGAATCAACTTCAGAAAATCATCACAATGGAAATCTCTTCTCATAAACTCCAAACTCTGTTGTTTTGGAACACTCGAGCACAAACATTGCCAGGTATTCCCACAACCCCCTGGATTGACATTGTCAACTGCTCAGCTCGCTTTAAATTACTGCTACGACGATTTTTTACACTATGATAGTTTTTGTTCAAACTTAAAATATAATCGAACGATCCTGTACCTCTGAAATAAACCAACAGGACCAAAACTTGTTCATTATTTATATGGAATGAACACATAAGCTCCACACTTGAGTACATTTTGATGTGTTGCACAAAAGCCTTCGCCTAGTCCAGTCTGAGGTAAAGTTGGACATGGAGACGGCATTTGCGGTGCTAATACCTTTTACATATTGGCCAACTTTGGAAAGCAAGAGCCAAAATGTTCCTAGTTTGTAACTTGCTTCCAACGAAGTTTAGAGGCTTAGCAGCTTCGACACAAGTGTAAATTACAGGATCAAGAGAGTTTGCGTATATATAAAGGAAAGGTTTACAACGTGCTTGTTGAGCGTTGCACTGAACTGCAAACCGCTCCATACAGTTTAGGAAATTGTTGCATGTTTAGGGGACTTAGGATCACACGTTTTCATGACAGTGGTTTACTCCTGGAACAAAACAACGACCTTTTAAATAACTGGTTAGATGTTCACGAAAGCTTAAGAATGCATGGTGAGTTGTCAATGAAATCACAGCACCTTAGTTCAAAAGAGGTGGTCTCAGTTGGTGTATTAGCTGAAAACTATAGTTAAATAGTGAGCAAAACAAAAATTAAAATGTTTAAGCAGGAACTTTGTTCCATTTATATACCACATAATATTATTTACTTTTAAAGAATCTATGATTCCGGGTCTGTGTAAATTTGCAGGAATTAATTCTGTTCGAGAGTAGAAATATAATTCATATCGGTGTATGCAATTTCATTCGCAACAACCTTCGTTTAAAAATCTGTGAAATATCTCGTTTATTTTCCAAATGGTGGTTTTAGAAGTGCTTATTATAACATAAACTCAAGAATCTCGTTTTCTCTGCAGAAAATAATTTTTCTCATAATTTTACGAAGCGTTATTTGTTTTATTGTTTGACGTATTTTGTGCAAGACTTTTGTAATTTTCGTCTAGATCAAATACATCAACACCTAAAATATCGAAATGGAAATATAATGTAGAGGATTGTCTAGATAGATTTTTTCGATTTCTTCTCTGGTAGTAAGAAAAATTCTGGCCAATGTTTCTTCGTTTACATGTTCTTGTTTGTTTTGAAATAGTTTTGATGCATTCAACTGGACTACATCAGTTGCATCTCAGTAACTTTTCCGTTTTAGATCACAGTCACTATGTATAGCTGTGCAAATCACATTCAATTGTCATTGACGGGATAAATTTTCATTCGTATGCTCCTGCGAGTACGATAAGCCACCAATTACTTGTTTTAACAGTTATTTCACATGTTTCTTTAATAGTTTTCTAAGTCATGTTTGACTACCATATCTGTGTGGGAACTATTTCGTTAACTGTTATAGCTACAAACACGTGGGTTGTGTTCCTACACAAACAATTTTATTTCGGTTTGGTTTTGCCTTGAATTTTGTTGACATAAAGGTACAGGAGCAACAGCGAACTTTGTTCAGCGTCTGCTGACGTTAAGTGCGTCTAGAATCTTGCCAGCTTCTGAGTCATGGAAGCCTGTTGCTTTTTTCTACCGAAAATAAACTGAACTTTATTTGAGCACGCTTGGTCGTATTCAGACTATAAACACCTTAAACAAAGATCATCTTGTTTTGGAAATTTACGAGAAGACAGCTAGTTTGAGTTTCAAATCTAAAACCTTATGCATGAAAAAGATTTCTAGATTCTTAATAGCGTAAAAATTACCAATTCAACAGTCGTAATGCGGAATTGAATCGACAAATGTTTAAATCTAATAATTTCGTCTCTGCTCAGAGTATATGGGTCAGAAATTCATGTTGGAGAAGAAAGACTTTTATTCATTCAATAACTTTTCTTTCGTCTGTTTGCGTGAGCTCAATCTTTGAACGAAGTGAAGGTACAATTTTGAAAATGAAATATTAATTTTATAGAAGCACAGACCTTGAAGCACAAAAATAACAAGCAACGGGAACTTCTTTCTACGAATGTTTGGCAGATATTTTATAGTAATTTTTCAAGTTATAACATAGTGCTAGGTGAAGGCTCTATTGAACTATAGTTTCACGATAAACAAAGCATCACAAAAGTTTTCGTTTTCATGTATAATAAAGCAGTTTAAAAAAAAATTATTGAACAAGTTCTCTCGCAGCAATTTGTTGTCCTTGTGGCTTTGCTCCGTCGCAGCTACTTTAACGTATATTAATTCGTAATGCAAAATCTCTGATAGCTAAGAAGAAAGTGAAGATAAAAATTCTCATGCTTACAAAACTTTTGATCGCACCTTCGTTATTATTATTCCTCATATTTTTTAGGCAGCATCCATTATACATCAGATAAAATACTGCTTAAACGTGTTAATTTCAGAAGTTAGTAAACGCAGGTAGAGCGATCATGTCTTTTAAAATGCCAAGGCACAAGTTGACTTCAGAAGCAGATAAACTATTTACCATTTGCATTGCACACCTTTAATATGCATGCGTAAATATATTTGAACATTTCAAAAGCCTATTGTAAAGGATTTGATTATTTCTGTTCTATTGAATAATAAAATAAAATTCAGATTAGAATTTTAGATCATTTATTTCTGCTCGTGGATTTTATTTGGGTAGAACTGAAAAACACGCGTAGATAAAATTACTTGTCTTTGTTTATCCAATATTGGTTTCACTTCATCGGAGACTTCCTTGCCTTATTGAGTGAAGCCAAAGAAATCATGAACGAAACTCGGATGTCATAAAAGTTCGATATGAACCTCAGTAAAAAAGGCTATTTGATTAGGTTAACTTCTTGTACCTGAACCATTTGTTCAGAAGTACGAACGTGAAAGATTAACAAAGTTTTTCTGTCAGATGCTTACTAATTGCGGCAAAAACTTCCGGCTTGACCTGAAATTATGCTGAAACAAAAAGTGACTCTGATATACTGCATGTACCTGTGCAGGGAATGTATGCAATAAAAGTCTTTGACAGCCTTTATTAAGTCTATAATAGAACTGTTAACCGAAGAGCTGCACATGGTAGTTTAAAAAACACTCGAATATCCATGTTTTATTCTGGTGCTGTCAGTTACAACTATATCATCTGCGAAGATTTTCGAACTGATTATTTTTTCAATATAGTTTTTACTGATTTGAAGTTATTTTCGAGAAAGAAAAGTTTGAAAAGTTGTTCGGTTCTACTATCGAACTAATTTTTACATAAATAGGATCTAAACATGTAAGTCATTTTTTACTAGTTTTCTTTATTTTCAATTCACCTGATCTAACTGATGACAAGTATACTATTTCTAAAACAAACAAAGCAACAATTGTTTATGCACCACTTTCTACTTTTCTTTATCCGTAGGAGAGCGGCAACCTCATAGAACACTTAAGAGCGATCCAAGAGGATGGTGGTCGGAAATCAAGAGATCTCAGCTCATGTAATCTGCACATCTAACAAGTTTCACAAGTTTCTCTATGTATGAGTGCCAAAACAGCGATATTATAGACTTTGAGAATAGAACTCTAGATCATCGATGCTTTATAATCAAAATTTCATTTGAATGTGTGTTGAAGTACTAAAGTATATATCATCTCATAAAATAAATGAACAACTTTTCTCTCTCATTTACGGCAGACTGGTTGGCTGAGAAAGGGCCAGATCATGGATAAAAAGCCAAAGGAAACTTAATAAACCCTAATAATTTTGATTGGGTTCTGACTTATCAGCGTACACATTTCTGCAGCGCATCCCACTATTCCGATTTCATCCATCGTTTATATCATCCATTACTAATCTGTATCCTTTCACTCCAAAGCTATCAATATAACTAACGATTTTCCTAAACGAGTCTCTTTTATGTGAAGTGTTCATTTTTTTAGATTCATATCGAGACGTATTAACTGAAACGCACGTTTCACTCATCGGCTTTAGATATGAACACATTGATCTTTAAAATATATACTTCCACTCCACTTCAGCCTCAGACATCGTGATATTTTCGATTGTGTTTTTGTTAACTAATTACTCCAGATTCCATGGGTTCTTACTCTCTAATAGCCATGTCTTACTCTTTCCGTTCATTTTCACAGGTAAATTGTGGGGTCTCACTGTTACCTGTTCTGTCGTGTGTTCTGATTGTTTTCACATAATTGACATCAACTTATTTAAGAAAGAAGTTCGTTGTTCTCTACCGCGCTTTCAGTCCTTTTCCATTTGTATTCATTTGTTCTGATGAAATGGGTCATACTCATTCGGTTTTCATTACATATCCAAGTCAGAAATATCCAAAAAAGATCATGCGCTTAGCTCATCAAGCAGGAAACATAGATTGATGAAAAATTTAATTTTTTCCCGGTGAAGGTCTGTATAAAAATATATTTATCAGTATTACACTGCTATTACTGTGTCTCTAATTGATCTATTTAGTTATGTATCAGTTCAGATCAATATTTTAACTTTTTAAGGAATTTGTACAATTTTGAAAATGACCAACTTTTAAGCCTACAATCATCGTTTATTTCCACATTATGCCTCGAATTCGTACTTGAATGGAATGGACTAGAAATAATACCTAAATGACATAACTTTTAAAGAAAACTAACTTTAACTTAGAATAGTTTTCAGTGAACTGAAGAATCAATACCTACACGTGGCACTGAGAGGCTTCAAGGTTGCATGTAGGGTTTGAGAATGCTCCTTAGTAAATTCTGTGTTCCATGGTCATGACAAAGCATACCCAAGGTCTTGGGAATGAATTGATCACACACTAATTCATGGTCTCATTCCAGGGTCATTCTTATAAATCAATGCTCAATTTAATGAAATAAAGTTCTCCATTCTACGTAAAACCAGAACATGTACTCAATCCTGCATCTAAAGTGTACGTAGCAATAAATTCTGATGCATATATTTATTTAAACCAGGTGATGATGACTACTGTTAAAGTTGGTCTTTCAAGGAAAAGAGTTTGATGTTCGCAAAATGGGGTATAAACCTCTCCCACTAGTGCGGTCTGTTTGTAAAGAAGTGTTTGAATTTACCTCGATTTGACAAAAAATTCAGTTAACGCAAGTGCACGTCGATATTCTGCTACATGCCTTTTGGGTATTCGCACTTTGGATAGAGCAGATTTGTACAGGTGTAGAGAGAGAGAAAACATTGGTAACTGTTGAATATCACAGTGTACAGAACAATGAGAAAACATACGATTTCAATACATCTTCATGCAAGCAGACCTTTGAAACATTTCATAGGTAATTCTAAGGTTACCTGGGATTCTCAAAAAACTACGTTATTTGTGTACTAAAATCATGACTAAAACATATATATTTTCTCTAACTTACAGCTGAGTAAAGTCTTCATTAAATACAAGAAATCATGCTTTGACCTCATGAATAGATGATGTCACAGTGTTCAGCATTGATCAGGATTGATCAATAAAGCTGATCAGCATTGATCAGCTTCAGTAAGTAAAACTCTCGTCAGTTTTTGAACTCCTTCAGTGAAAACAATTCGCATAACGCACTGGTTACAAAACGCTTACGCTGCGGGAGGTTTCTGGGAAGATTTGGCCAAACCGCACAAAGGTTCGACAAATTTGGATATAGAATTTGTGCGATTCCATTTAGAAATTACTGAAAAGAGACGAGTCATAGAAGTCCTTCTGGGTCTTTTGGGTTTGTGATGTGAAGTCCAGTGACGGCATAGGCTCTTAATTTACTAGAAAAGGGGCGTTTGGCACGTTTCCAGCTCGAAGCCTTCGCTTTGGTTTCCCTTTTTGTTAAAGTTGTCGTTGAGCTTCAGTCTCACTGCAACTCAAGGCAATTCTCTCAAAATTACCACAAAAACTTTAGGTGTGTCTCACATTATCTGTTGAAAAAAAAGGAAACTTGATTTAGCTCTTGGAAATACAAGCTTTATGAGTGAGTTTTGTCGTGGCTTTCAGAGTCAGTTATTTGGAAATTCTACTCGTAATATTTTCATTGTGATATGAATATTCTCCTGATTGCTACAGCTTATCAAATCAAACAGACATCTTGACGATTTTATCTGTAAAAATATTATGGATTTTCTTGATGATTTCTTATTGCAAATGTAAAAAAGATATATATGTATATATTTTGTAAAAAATTCGCATCCAATGATTCAAAAATAGGTAACATTATGTACACTACATGTTAAACACACAGAGCACACATATCTTACTCGCCAGAGTATCCCAAAAAACTTCTGTACATCGGTGTCAACGAAACCGACGTATGTATGCATTTTTCGTGTACATCCTGTAGATTCTGCATGACTAGAAAAGAATAGAGTAAAATGAGACGTAGAAACATGAACGACCCGTTTGGTCTATTCTTCGGCGGCCCATGCCCAATCTATACCATGGCATCAATTCTGAACAGGTACCTTAATCACACACATTCACTTCATTATCGTACACGGATCTCAATCACACACAGGCCCCAAGAGTAAACGAGGATACGAAGAGGAGGAAAAGCAATTATAGTCGCAGTCATCGACTTTTGCGCAATAATTAATGGAATTTCATCACACAATAATTGGACGGTTCATAGTACACAATGGTTGTATGAGACGTGGTAGTTTAAACTATTATTGTAAGCGAAATATTTTAATCATTTCAGGCTTGTATCTCGTAGTAGGCAAACACTTCCTGAACTGCCAAACTATTTCATAAGAATGTTTTCTTCTAATTCCATTTGTATTTGCAATGTAAGAGTCTCATTTTGTACGAATATAAATATGTAATGATTATGTAGGGTATTCCAAGTCACACTATGAGCTAGGGCATACTTCGAAAATATTTGCCAGATGTTATTTTGTCATCTAGCATAATTCGTTACAAACATGAAATTCAAGTACTGCATTTTGTAAAAATTTGCACAACCGTAGTTGATTGAAAACAGATTTATATTTTTCATGGGATTGCATAATGAATACTCAAGATAAATCAGGTATAAAATTCTGTTAAACAGACCGACATTAAATGGGATCTCATCATAGATACTGAATCATCATAGATACTCATAGATACATCATATCCATGGGACTGCGTGATAGATACTTAAGATAAATTAGATATAAAATTCTGAGTAGCAGAACGAGACTAACTTCAAGTCAGATAAGCAAGTCACGACACATAAAATTTTACTTTTTACACCGAACATATTTTTTACCCTTAGATTATATTTTAATATTTTTCAAAACATTTCGATATTTTTACAGGCGCTGAAACTAAGCTCAGCCAGAATTTAATGTGTGACTCAATAATTTTGCTTGTAAGCGTTGCTGATGTAAATTAACACTTTTTTATTAAATGTCCCGTATCCCGGGAGCAAAATTATTGTTAATAGAATTTCCACTGGAGTATTTTAGTTGGGAGTAATTTCAAGAGCAGGGAAACAGCAAGAAAAGATCTAAAAATATAACATATTTTAAGAGGGTATTACTGTATGTGTTTTAAACTGATATTAAAGACGAAAAATCATGATTTTTTACCTTATAAAACAACACAAATGTGAAAAAGATGGATTGATTATTTTCAATTGTTTAGTATATACTGAAGAAAAGGTTAAATATGACGGAGAGTAAAACATAAATCGATTATAACTTTGAATTTGTAGTATGAGATTCATTTTATCCCAGTTTTTTGCATGTTAGAATCAAGTATTGGCAATAAACACATAACCATACAATAAATGTGTCAGGAAAGCATGTTGCTGGTAGTCAGTTTTTCAACGATTTAATTTCTTCAAGTATTTATTAGCTTATAAAGTCATAATGATCGATAGAAACGTTACTGAATGTGAGAACTTCGTCTTAGGTACTGCAATTAGCAATAATTATCACACGTTCTGAAGTGATTCAACGTAGCCTTCGGATGGAGGAGCCAAAAAATAAATTGCATAGTTTTTCTGACCGTTTTTATGATTTGTACCATATTCTGTGTACTGTTTAGAATTGTATAATTTTCTGATAAGTTCTTCATGCTGAGTCCCTCACAGTTCAACTAAAGATCAATACTCGTGAACTTCTTGTATGCTTGAATTATATTCGATTATTCGATAAAAAAAGGCGTCGCAAATACAAGAAATGTACAACACTCACCGTGCCCCGGCCTCTCCCATGGCAACATATCATCAATGTTCCCACATGCGACGTTTTGTGATATTTATGTACAATAAAAAAGAACAATCGATGAAGCCCAGAGGCAAAATAAAGCGCTCACGCACTGCCAGGGTTCAGCGGTTGAAGCGTGTCATGAATGCAAGGGTTCTATACATATTTATGACTTTCCCAACATTTCTTCACGGTATCATGCATTGTCAGAACAAGTATTTCAATTATTTATGTATTATTACTCAATTATTTGTTTCAGATGGCTTGTGAATCGTCATTACCAACTTTCTATTTTATTTGAAGAAGTTATAATCCTTTTATAGGTGCTTTTCGTTCGAAGTTCAACAGTCAGTCATTGTCACATGTCTCAGCCCTTATTCAACCACGAGACAGTGGAGTTTTATTGACGTTCTTCTGAGGTAATGACTTAATTACAGTTAATCACTTCGTTAGGGGCTGTCGTCCTCTGCAAACTACTTCTCTTGGTTTGTGAATTTTTTTGGATTGAATACAATGAAAATATATGTGAATTTACGTTAACGTCACGCAACGTATGAATTTAGTACTTCAAAAACTTTATGTCTGCTCTACGGTTATAGTTTAGAATCTCTACACACACGATGGAGTTTAGGTATTTCTTAAGAGAGGATACGTGAATTCAAATTTTTAGTTTCTAATCAATCTGAGTGAGGTAATTTTAATTTACAGGCTGTTCGCAGTCATAAAAGTTCTCATTTTCATTGCATAGCTCTCTGATTTGACGAATGCTTAAGTGAGCGTCTAGGAAATAGTTTCAACTTTGTATTGAACACCAAAAAATTGTTTTAAATACTAACACAAAATATTAACGTATTGTACAGATGTTGACACAAAAAATACTAGTACAGCAAGGAAAAATATGTCTTTTTTATTATGAGACGGATTATTGCTTTTTGACAGACTTGTTAATTTCAGTTGAAATGATGTGCAAGCGAGTATTCGCAGTGTTAACTATATTCAGACCTGACCATGAATGTTAATTCATGTCTGGGTTCTTGAGAAAAAATTAGAGGATTAAACATGAAAAATTTCATGCAATGTTTTAACAGTACTACCATTTGCACTTAAAAGTCGGAGAAAAAGTACAAAATGATGATAATGATACTAAGAGTAGAAATAATAAACAACAAGTTAGTTATATAACTGGTTATATACACAGCGCAAGACATGCTCCAGGGAAATTAAATTAGCCGAGGTAAAGCTCTTGTGCTCCTTTATTCCAACATTTCAGAAATTCTGTTGGAAGAAAAAGCTCACAACACTCCTCAATAATGCACAACGAATATACGAGTACATCATCCAAGGCTTGAGGGGACTTTTTGTCATCATGCATATTGGATCACAGGACTTACCCTCATTTTCAGTACCGCCGTGCAAACCAAAATTTAAAAAAATACGTTTTTTCATGCTCAACTATGGTGAGACTTCTGCAGTTTCATCTAAAATAGATGTTGAGGTTCACACATTTTAAGGGATTTTCAACCAGCATTCATTACTAAACCATGGAATAAAAGGCAAGCACTAACTATTAATGAAGACTAGCGCTTCACACTGAAATATAGCCCTAGATGTTTCTTAAAATAAATGTTAGTCCGTTTTATTAGCACATAGGCAGAAGTATGAGCTACAAGTTATTGAGATGTTTACTAGAAGTACTTTCAACTCTTTGGAGATTCCTTGTTTTCCAGGAGACACTGTTGACCCAATCTGTGGGGTATTGCGCAGCTGATCCAAAAAGGACCAACAGTAGACGACGCTATGCCTCCTTAATGCTTTCTTCCAAATGGACAGGCCGTAATAAATTGCGCCGCCTCGACCTAATGGTGCAGAACAGCCTTACACAGCCTTTCTGAATGATTCAAACTGCTGCAGTCCTCGCCTTTCTCAGAGACAGCCATTTGCATAACATCCCTCACACACAACAGTCTATTGTCCGATAGACCTTTCGCAAGTCACCCATGCATAGTGCCGATCAATACTGAATGCATTGCATTGATTAGCAAATAGACCATTCAGAACATCGATTAATACTCTATGCAACGTTCTGATCAATATGTTGATCTAATTATAGTCTCATTGCCTTAGATTTAGCTTTGAATTCGTCGCTCAACTTGCACCCGAGCACAATTTTCGGCGTGCGGTTTGCTTGAAACTTTGGTTGGTTAGGATGTCACCTTTGGAGTTATTCAGGGCTTCCTCTGTGACGCTGTTGGCTCGTTTTGTTGTAGAAACTTGCACCAGTTTAATTTAGTTTGTTGAACTCGTTTCTTTATTCGTGAGTTGTGTGCTAGATGTAGTGACAATAATCACCCGGTAAATCTATATATAGACATTTTTATTTGTAAAGTCAGTGGCTCAGAGATATAGGCTATATGCATATGTATTGAAAGAGTATTTTTGGGATGCTCGAGGAGTGAGGTCTGCTTTGATTTCACGACTTGCTCTCCAGGTTAGGAAAACGAAATTCTTGTAATGCTGTTTTTCACTTTGATATCATATGCAAAAGTCTCTTCTCCATATAACGTGTTTGACCCACCCAAGAAGCTTAATTTTGGAGTCTTGTGGGGTAATGAAGTCATGGGTTTTCTTTTGACTGTACAAGCAATTTGTTTTTCAGTACATGATGGATGGTCGAAACTATTGTTTTTAGTCCTAATCCAAATTTCGTGATGAGGGTTTAGTTATTACACAGATGTAAACATCTTCATTACTCTCCCAATAGATTACGTTGAAGATGCTTCATTATTATCAATATTGCATAATCCTAGCAGAAATTACAATTATAGATTAATACCACGTAATAGACAACTCACTTTTAATATTATTAAACCGTGAACAAGCCAAACACTACAATTATTTTTGTCCTACTGATTCAAAAAATATTTTATTTATGTTTCGATGTGTACTCTTCATTTACTTCCTTTGGCAGTCAAACAACATAAACCATTGCTGAACGTAGTTTCATACCCTTGATAGCTGAAAATCTCTGCCCAGCACTGGAAAAGAACCACTGAAAAAGGTTTATTACTGGCGTGGAAACATGAAAGGTGTCCGGCTGAAAGCTCTGTTTTACCCATTCAGGTTTCACGTTCCTAGTTTTTCTATGAAAATCTAAGTCCATCTTTCCCTCAGAGTAAAAATTTGATGACTGAATATTTCTAAAACTTTGTTTCACCCATTTCAGTTCTCTAAGAAATTAAGTTTAGTTCGCATTACCTCCGTAAAATTGTATTGGAACAAGGTTTGGCACGACACAATTCTTGGTGGTGAGATATAACTGGAATGCAATCGGTGGTAGCGAGCAGTGATTGGGTTAGAAGCCCCGTTGCGTTATTCCGTTTGGTGTCCGCTCACCTCCATGCAATCACACAAATGGTTAAACTACCTCTGCCCAGCGACCCTCTCGGCCGGCTCAATCTTTTTTACTAACTCGTGTATTTACCTAATCGCCTATACGTCCGCTCTGGCAAAAGTTACCAACCTGAAAGGTCATCGTGAAAAAACAATATTCGATTCCTCTCGGCTTGAAAAATGGGGTTTGAAAGGATTGTCTGAAAACAGTGAAAGTCGTGCAAAATAGTTGTCAAGAATAATACAGTAACAGTTGTGTACGTACTGTGCGTCAATATACAACAAATCAAGAGAGTCATAACACTCGTGCATTCTGGAATACTAATGTTTATTAACTTTACAATTGACAAGAAAATGCTCTCAAATCTTCTTAATCAATCATTGAGCCAATTCAACCTTCATCAAGTGTCTGCCTATATTTGTACCAGTGTTGGCTACAAGGTTCAAATTCAGCTAGATAAATTATTCAATAGTGAAGTAATTTCACTCTTCACTTTTTTTTATCAACTATTTAGGGACCGTGAGGCAACAAAAATTCAATCCATGTGTACTTTTAAAAGTTTGATGTGATTTGACAACCTCGGCGGTTCACAGCTTCGACGTTGCCAAAATAACACCTGTAAAACAATGAACTTTTCGACCAAGGTGATACTAGAATAAACAATCATAAGTGTATAAGTACAGCATTGAGGCCAACAACGAGATATAAAACAAATGAAAACCAACCACACTAGCCGACCGATGAACAAAACGACGAAATCAGCTGTATTTAATTAACCCGGTATTAACCAAAAGCTAATAAATGGACCGAAAAGTAAGCACTTAATGATATTAGTTGGCAACGGGCAAAGCGTCCTAGCTAAAATTGCTGGAACTACAGGTCTTTAGGAAACTCTATCATACGGTGATATAAATTACTCTTAATGAAACTTTGTTAGATTGAAATGAAAAACATTTTCAAGCGGGAGATTTTCCTTCTTTATACTGAAAAAATGAATATGGACAACAATATCTACAAACTTCGCACAACGAAACAAGGGGCTGCTTAATGATTAACTAAATATAAACAATCTGTACAGCACCATGTCATGCAGCCGACTATACGGCACAATATTTTAAGCTTGTGTCTATTGAATAGAATAAATGACATAAATGTTTCTGACACGATGAAAGATTACTAAATGATTAATTTTGCGCTTCTAGTCCTTGACCCTAACAAAAATACATAACGATAAAAGTGTTCTAGAACGTTCTAGTCAATAACAGCAGTTGCGACAATGAGAAACTTATGAGAAACCAAAACTTTCAGGAGTGTTCTATGACACTAAAAGAAAAAATTACTGCAGGTACTGAGTATCATATCCCAGCAAAGCGACAAAAGCCAACCCTTAACCCTCCTTGGTTTTCAGAGTAAATTTAACGTTATTAACTTGGCAAGCAACAGAAGATTTAAAAGATAGCAAAAAAGCTCATCATTAAGAACATACTTGGACTTTTAGAAAATGAACGTTAAGATATACAATGCAAAATAAATAACCTGCAGTTGCAGCAGAAATGAAAGCAAGCCCGAAGAGCTTCTACGAATATGTAAATGATAGGCAACTCAAAAGAGATAATAGCGGACTATTGATCGACCTTGGTAGTTCGGAAGGAAGCCGGAATTATAAATTCGGCACCTCATTTCAATGTTCAGTCACGATGACCTTGGTGCAATTCCTCAACCTCAATAGTCTTTAAAATCGAGGAGGTCCTGACAGACGACGTATTCACTGCAAAAGACATCGAAGAACAGTCCAGACTCTGTCGAATTTGACGGTCTAACTCTCCGAGTTCCCAAAGACCTAGTCAAAGTAATCAGAATACCTTAGCGAACATTCTAAATTGATTGCTCGAAACTGGAGTGGTCTCGCAAGAGATGAAGCATATAAATGACACTTATACTTTTGTAAAAAGGGAACAATCGAGCATGCAATAACTACTGTCCAATTACGAGGAAGCCAATGATCAGTGAAACAAAGGTAGGATTACTCCAAGTCCGATTAACAAAACACGGTCAACCTCAAAAGCTTGATCAAAAACAGTCAGTATAGAGCTTGGGAAAAATGCAGCTAACTTCCTTAACTTCTTTGGAGAAGTCATTCATATTTACGTGTAAGACAGTACAAAAACAGTTGACTTTATTCATCTCGACATTCAAAAGCCGTTGGTAAAGTTTCCAACAAAAGGCTTGTGGCTAAAGTGAGCCTTCTTGGTATTCAAGGAAACTAGTCTCGATCGATACTGAACTGCCTAGTTTTCTGGTTGCATTCAACGAGTGACGGTGCATATACAATATGGTGACACATGTAATACAAGAGTCCCTCAAGGTAGTTTTACTTCGTTTATCTTCATCGCCTACATCCACGTCCTAGACCACTAAATTATCAATAAAATCAAAATGTCGACCAGGGCACGAAACCTTGCTCAAGTTTCGAGACAAAGACGACATCGATTCAAACAAACCTCAAGCGTTTATCCTGACGACCGAAATTTGATAAATGAGCTCAACATTGACAGATATTCAATAATGAAAGCTGGAACAAATAAGCACCATTTCCAACATACACTGAACGACATTCATATTGAAGTAAAGGAGATGTAAAGAAATCTTGGCATTTGTACTGCTAAAGACTGTAAACATGACAAGCAAATTGAAGAAAGGGTAAAATATACGAACTGAATGCTGGGTTTTAAAGCAAGAAACTACGAGTCCAAAAATATGAAATAATCTCTTTATCAAGAGCTACTTCTGCATATGTAAAATATGCCGTGCCACTCTCGTCTCTAACCCTAATATTCGATATCAGTTGAATAGACAGCGTTTAGCATAAAGAAACGAATATGATTTCAGATCTCGATAATTTTAGCTATGAACGGCGATTTCATCAGCTTGAGCTCATTGCCTTCGTACAAAGAAAGCTGATAGGTTAACTAGTAGAGACCTACAAATATTTTACTGGCTTCTACGATGTTAGCCCAAAATGGCTTTCTGGTAACAACAGTGATATAAATAGCAAAAATAATCGCCAGGAAATAATAATAAAAAATTAAGGACACATTCGCATGAAAAATTTTTATCCAGCGAAATTTTTGGACTCTGGAATCAGCTACCCGAAAATATTGTCTTTGGTAACACTTTAAACACACCCAAAAATCGTCTCAATCGATACTGAATGAGAAATCCCTTAGTGATTTAAAGTATTGATATGTGATACGATCGGAGCTCCCAAGAGAGATAGAGACAAAAAACGAACATGCATGCGTAATGAACCAAATACGATTATATCAATATCTGTCTTTACTCCTTCTCTGATGCCTGTGCAGGATTGGTGTCTGACGGCATGGAAATTAGGTTCGAACTTAAGAATGAACTCCTTATCTCATTTATGTGGCTATATTTTGTTCTATTATTTTAGTTACATGTTCTTTAGTCATAGATTCTGTGAATCGGAAACGTGAGAGATATCGCAATGTGTATCAAATTGGCAGGTATTCGATTAAGTAACGTTAAAATTGCAGTCTAAAAATTAATAATTTATAGCTTAATTTGGTTTGGACAGCAAATCGAGTATTTTGCATGATAAATCCTACAAATGCTTCAGCTAGTTCAATGTACACGAAGGCCAACATCACATACTCATATATCGACATCACAAACGTCAGAGCTTAAACGAGCAATTAATTGTCATAAATACGCGTGTCAATTATTCTGTATGACAGTACTATGAATCATTGAAATAAATTTCTAATATTCATTTCATGAGTTGAGCATTCGAACAAAGCTTAATTAAATATTTAAGGAGAGTCATGTCTCGTAAACGCTTACTTCTTTCTTTTACCAGTTGTCGTAGTGTAATAAAATAAATTTTTTAATGCATAATCTTATGTATCTAAGATGATTCAATTTGAAGTTGTGCTTTCAGCTTGAAGATATTTCACCGAATATATCTTTGAAGTGCAATAAAAATCCAATTTCATTAAACAAAATCTATCACAGCTTATATACTTCCTGCGACGAGTCATCGATATACGAAATATGATTTTGGGCTTAGTTTAAATAATTGTGTTTTCTTGAACCTGATTTGAACTTCTTTCTATTGTTTCAGATCTTACAGTTGAAACTATGACGCATTCTGAAGCTAGAAGTTGTCGACGTGAACTCTCGGTTGTCACAGTTAGTCGCTCCGCTCAGCGACTAAAGCTCATCGGAGGCAAAGCTTCCCCCAACACCAATACTGTCTCTCACAACTACAGTGAAAGCGCCATCAGGTCTCCAAAGATGAACTTCATCCAAGTCAAAGGCCTTGCCTATGTCGGGCTTATTCTTGTTTATGGATTAATGCTGCCAGGTACGTCTAAGAGATTTTCTTTCATTCGCCAATTCCAATTTTGGTTTGAAACACCTTTAGTCTACTAACAGTGACAGTACTTCAATTTATTTTGCTTAACTTCTGAAGTATATTTGCAATTTCATTTACGTCTTACGAACTCATGTTTTTGTTTGAAGCACATGAATTTTGTTTCGTTCCAATAGAATAATCATTTTCTTCACTCTCCGTTAGTTCATAGTTTTTAAGTTAGAATGCTGTTTCGTTAATGGCATAAAACTATGGCTGTTCTAATGAGAGATCAAGTATTCTACGTCGGCAGCGGCAAATGATGAGAAATTCACTATTTAGGGAGTTTGCTGTTCAATTATCGTAAATGGTCAAGTGGAAGTGCGTTGACCTAACAAATGATGAATTAAAGTGATATTCTAATGCACTTTATTCTAATATTGTTATGGAGCATAACTTACAGTTTTATTGCTTAGAATGAGTTTCTAACTTTCCTGGTTAATTTGAGTCAACGATGATGAAGTTTAATTCGCTCGTTAAACATGTTATCAAAATTTTCATTTTCAATCAACTGATATTCTAAAAAGTTTACAATTAGAACGGTGTGGATGAAGGTTATAGGATCTCATAAAAACCAGGCGGAAAAACGGAAGAAATACGATTCTTCTTCCAAGACCGGTAACTTAATCTTAACAATTACTTTTTCTATCGGTATAATCATGAACTTCATTTCAACAAATAATTTTCAGAGGGAGAAGCCTCTAAATTTCACATAATTATGGAACATCTTCGAAACCCATTTTTTTCATCGATATGAGAATGCACATTTATATTTTTCTGGAAATTGCCCTAGAATATACATTAATGGACGTTTAACATCAATGATTAAATACACAGTAACATAAAGATATTCCTTACCATTGGACTTAGTGGTATATTATATACTTACATTTGTTACCACGATCAGAAAGGTAGAAAAGATGAACAAGTTCCATCAGAAAGAGAAGCTCCAGTTCTCCCCACTTCAGTCTTCTTTACGGCCTCCTGAACAGAGCACGGCCAGCTATGTAATCTGTGTCAGTACCTCAGACTCAATGCGCTTGAGTACATTTCCCGTGTACAACACGTCAAACCAATTTATTAAAACTAATTGAAATAAGTATAAAATCATATATAAAGAATATCAGTACCTATAGTTCTAATCGTTTCTACGAACGTCAATTTGTCTGCACCGAGCGATAAGGTTCTAAAGAAAAATAGAGGTAATTAGGCAGGTAAATATCCTGTGATAGGTAAAATTAGAATCCACCGACTGAGTCGACGTTCAACGTTCGTAATAAATAAATAATTTATCTCTGAAAATGTTTGCGAATTTCCCAGGCATTATATAGTAATTAACGCATTAGCGAGAGCTGAGCATCAAAGTGATCTACGGTATAAGCGGGATAGTGAACCTAAAATGAAAGTCTGATATTTAGAGAAATAATGAAAATTTTGAAGCTTCTACCTGAATTTAGTCTTTCATGTTACTGTGGGATAAAAACATTTGTGAATTTAAGCATTCACTGTATACAGGAATACATAAATATTAACTTTTCTATTTCACAGGAATAGAATAGAATAGAATAGAATAGAATGAGGCTATAGGAACGAACCTTCTGGCCCATTCTTGGATCGGATAATTACTTCGATAATTATTCGGTTGTTTTATCCAAGTACCATGCCGTATTTCTAGCCGCGTCAATCATGTCGGCAGCGGGATTCGAACCCGGGTCTTTCCGCTCGCAAGCGGATTCGCTCACCAGTCGACCAAGCTGGTGATCACCAGTCGACCAAGCTGGTGATAAATACTGTTGCACACATTACATACTTGTACATTACCAAGTGTTCCGTCATGTGAATTGGTTGTTATGAAGTATGTACATTCCGAGCTCTGTACCTCTTATAGAAATGCGCATCATTCATGCTATAAATGAGTACCGCTACTCTAAAACTACGAACGACATGTATTAAACCTTAGGGGGAACAATTTGCTTGAACCCATGATAAAATTTAGCATTTGTACCACATTTGCGTTCAGCATTCCAAGAAACAACTTTGAAAGATTGGAAAGTCTATAAAACTACCCAGAAGAGTCTATGGAAGTAGACACAGTACTCATTCACAGTCAGAATATTTGGTACTGTGCTTCTCAGTAGTGTGGTATCAATATTTACGCTTGTTATAGTACGGAATTTCTTCTGTGTCATTAATTGACTATCATCAAAAATTGCAAGCACCATTATTATACATTAGAAACAATAGAAAATATTTATTTGTTTATCAAATTATGTAGAGACAATATTACCAATTTCTTGCAAAGTACACTCGCCTTTCCTTCTTCGTTGGTGTGCGATTAGATGACATTCTTTGGAGTTGGTGTGCATGAATTCACTGATCGTATGATCTCTATTTCAGAGATATACATTTTTTACTGAGGAATATCAGAAAATTCCTCGAACTTAGTGAGAAATTGTTTGTTGGAATTTTACTTTCAAGTTAGACTTTCTATATGCACTCATGTACGTATAATTACATGTACTTTGTCATCATACATACTATGTAGAACAACTCACGAATCATGATAAGTCGAGCGTAAAAAAACAGATCTGAAATCAGTAAACATTTAATTTATAAATTTGGTGACTGAAGGAGTCGGAAAATTGTTCATTTACACTTTTTAAGATTTTGAGAAAAATGTAGGACCCTGATCCATAAATTTACATGATTCAAAAATTTACACTATCTTTTAAAGTCATCAGTAAATGAAAAGCAAGTATTGCTTCTGCTCTAAACAGTACATACGCTCTGCAGGCATGAAATGTCGGTCGGTAAGAGGTCATCTACATGGAGCTTGGCGATCAGCTCGCATCTTGGCATAATTTATTCAGAGACTCGCTGACGTAATCTATTCATAATTCATAATTTATTCTTTTTATTCACGTGCTTCGTGGCGTTGAAATCTTGAGCACAAACCGTTGAGGTTCTTTGTTGGCATGCTTACGCTTTTCAATTTCTATCAATGCTTTTCAACAGTTTTGCTTCTGTAATGTTGTTCCAGGTTTATTTAGCCGGTGGAAAAACAGATATTTTTTTTCATCTAGGTCCCAATGAATATGTTCTTTTACGCTTTTCTAGAGGAATTAGACTTCTACAGATACGTTTTGTCAAATAATTTTCAGTTATATTGATAAATCAATCTCCAGGTGAGCTTCAATGTTGTTGATACACAAAACTCAGTATTGATTTCATTTCTATGGAAATGCTTCTCCATTCTATTGATATGGTGACGCCCAAGCAGTGATTTCAAGCTTTATGTGAGGCCTGCAATCGATGGTCTAATGGCTCTTGATTACTTGGTAATTGGCCCAACTTTGAAGGATGGAGAGGCACCGTCACCCTTTGTTACAATCAAAAGCTTTAATGAGAAACCACCTTGGTGGTCCGCTTGCCCTCTCCATCCATAATAACTACCAATGAATATTAATGAAAGCCATCAATCTTTGAACCAAACGTCGTAAGGCGTCGTCAAGAGGCTGTTAATATAAGCTATAGCCATGATAACTTATTAAATTAGGTATTAATCAAACAATGGAGCATTATTCGAATTTATAATGGCATGCGTTCATAGGTCATACACTAGGTTTGTTTACTGTGTTTGTAAGGAAATATGAGAGCATAACTCGACTGAAACTATCAATGGTAATCAATACTCAAAAATATTCTAGCAATCAGTGTAAGCTCTAAATGATCGCATTTCCGACTGGGAGGAAAGACTATTTTTGTCCATACGACACAATGGACTCCTCAGTATTCTATGAATTGTCCTTGTTCATTTATGTTTACGAAACCACTAAGGGTAAAATTGTTTTAGATGAATGCTTCAAAAGTATACAAATTAATCTCGATTATAAATTAGTTTTGAAAAATGTTCCGAATAAAGGTTTACTTCCATGCATTGCTTCATTTTAAATGACTGTACAGAGACTTGTGTTGAGAATTTCAATACGGCAAAAAAATAGCATGATTAATTCAAAGAAATGAGCTTGCTCATCTCTCATTAAATAAGCAGCTGTTGAGGCAGTTTAATGTAATCAAATATTAGCTCTTGATGATGGTTTTAATAATTTACTCGAAAGATTGCCATTTACTGTGACTGCTTTTCTTGGTCCTTTCCACGCTGTGACTCATGCCTACATTCTGATACAAAAGTAAGATCGCGATAGCGAGTCAAAAGCTTGGATGTTACTGGCGCGTTTCAAATTAGTTACTGTTGAGAACTACGGATCAAATGTTCGAAAGTCTGACTTATCATCAGAGGGAAGTGGAATGTACCGTTTGATTTCTTTCTGAGAAAATAACCGAGTATCAGCGAAAAATTTGTCATCGAAGTAGAATTCTTGCCTGAAACAGTGCCAACGTTTAGAGTGCATTTTAAAATCTGCATTGTGCTTGTAAGATACTTGTGGTGTATGCATGTATATCATCCGAAAATTTAATTACAGTCTATTCTGATTATACTGATGAGGCAATACAGGGGTAAATTTTAAGAAATTGGCCTTGCACAACTTAAAACCTAAATGTTTTACCTTTTGAACCTATTTCAAGCGACAGTTTTTAAATAATAACAGAAATTAAAGTTAATGTTCCGAAAATCTCCACTTATTCCTAAAAAAATGCATTTAATGTAACATAAAGTAACATATCATTTAAAGTAAGAAATAAAATCATACTGAAAGTAATATATAATGACAGAGATATTATCGTTCAGTTAAAAGTTCCAAGGTTTGGTGTCTGAAATGATTGGTTACCGGTCTTGCTACCTTGTGTTTTAACCTCAGATCGTGTTGTCAGAAGATCTGGACTGTCTTCAACAATGGGGAGCTGTTGGCGCAATCTGATTATTTTATTATAATTCTAGACAACATAATGCCTCCTGTAATCATCTCACTTGCGTTCAACGTTTCACATTAATATTAATAGCCCCGTTTACCAACTGTATTAAACATAGAAACAAAAGACCCAAATGAATTTTTTTCTT
Organism: Trinorchestia longiramus; assembly: GCA_006783055.1. Classification (NCBI taxonomy): domain Eukaryota; kingdom Metazoa; phylum Arthropoda; class Malacostraca; order Amphipoda; family Talitridae; genus Trinorchestia; species Trinorchestia longiramus. The sequence goes on from VCRD01000278.1 coordinate 390,149, forward strand.
GCTTTAACAGTACAAACGAAATAGAGATTGCAGTTTTTATTAGTGCATAAAAAATACAATATTATCATTATATTTCTAGTTTAACCACAGCCATAAAAAATACAACGAAATTGTGTATCAGTAACCCTTTTCATAACCTGCGTACAAGATACGAACAAAAAATGTTGTTTCAAACTCCGAACCATGGATAAACATTTAGAAGAAATCGCCTCAGAAGCAATTGAAGCCCAACAGCTTTTAAATTAGAAGTTGTATGAAAAGAATTACAATGCATTGTTGCGCGAGTGGTTGAAACTTTGCGTGTAATTATAATTGTGGTAGCTCGAGGTTCTCTGGAAGCGATGGGCTGATGACTTGAGCCTGGATATGAAGTTTTGATTGTTGGTAAACGATTTTGAAGGTCCAGAGTTAACTGATTGCATTAAAATTGCCCAAGTTCGAAAGAGCACGCCATGGGAAATCCATGATCAACGGAAAAAGAACGTGGTTCAATATGTATTTTATGTTTCTGCCAGAAATGTTTTAGTATTATCAGTATACGATATTACTTTATGAAAATGTGCTTTGAGTAATTTACGCTATCAGTTTGTTAGTGTTTCTGAATACCTAAATGAGTAATATACCTGATGCTATTTTCATGATCAAAAGAGGGGAGGGTTTGAGCAAATAAGAGACAATAATCTCTCTTCGTAAAATGTAATTTACAGCTCACTACCATCTACCTAATGTTTTATATTCTACATATATATAACACTAATTCCTATTGTGGCTTTTAGAATAAGTTTAATGTCAGGAAGTGAAATACATGCAGGGTTCAGCTGAAGAAGGTTGAGACTTTACTTGCTGGCTCTCAAAAGACTTCTAATACATTTCTGAAGCCTCTCACCTGCACTTCGCATGGGTGTCAAAAACTTTTAGTTATTGAAATAGGTTCGACCATTGAACAAAAGATAGCCATTAATCTGATCAGTTCTCATGACTTGGCTACTTATAATTATTATCGAAAATGTAGCACTACACGCAAACCTCGTTATTTTCACCATCATTATTTGCATTATTCACAACTTGTAGTGTTTATTACAGTATTTCTTTATTATATTCAGCAATGCTCCGTTATTTTCGTGATTTTCATTGACGTATTCATGTGTACATATAATTTTCATCCCCTAAATTGTGGCTTAGAGTTCGACAAAAAACGAGGCTTCACTGTATTCCTAAAAGAAAAATAAATTCCGTGAGGTCATATATACGTTACATATTCATTTAATTATTTTTCAATACACTCTGCAAACCAGCATCTATTTTCTAAATTCATTATTTTAGGTACATTTTTTCGACCACCTGAAATCACTAGACTCGGTACTTCCTCTGCATTCGAGAGCAAATAGACATTCGAAGCAGTTAGATTATAAAAAGTTTGGATACTGCCTAAAACGTATTTTTAAACTTACCTGATAAGGAATTATTCTACAACTTTTAAACAATTCATTGCTTCCATTATCATTTTTAAATCTCTTATTAACTGTTTTCTCCTAATTGAAAGGCACAATAAAAACTGATGAGGGCATATGATAGCTGATAACAAACAGACAATCACCAATTATTCGCAATCATAATTATTTATGAAACTCGTTCACGATGAGTTAAAACTTGCTTTATCTATTCGCTGTATGTGTAACATTCACTACAAATGTATAATGGAATCCATAAAAGTGCTTACCAGTGAGTATTTCTAGCTTCGAATTTATTGATATTAGGGTGGAAGTGAAATTGATAAATGTGCTTCTAAAAAAGAGGACGAATTCCAGTAATTGAACTCCTTACGACATGAATACGGCAAGAAACTCCAGAGTGTGAAACTCTGAAGTAATTTTTCTGAAACGTTAAGAAAAATAACTTTGTTTGTGCTGTGTCCAGTTTTTGACAACAAATTTCCAATGCTTCAAAGCCCAAAACTCAGCGGTAGTTCAACGAAAAGACGGTCTGGAGTACGGCATGGGTTATATACGAGAAGATCTATCGGCGTTTTCACAGCAAAGGCCTTGTCTAAACAGACCCCTCCTATGTTTTAGGCCACTCTTTACCTTCTGACAGTTATTGCCTCTAGGTCACCAGTAGCTTTGGCTCTTCACTTTGCTGGCAACGTTTCTATAACCAATTTCCGTTTCCCAAAGTATGGATTACGAGGCTACGGACCGCAGCCACCGACAACCCGTTTTAGCGGTCAGCTTTACAGAACAACAAAGATAATATTCGACCTCGACCTCGCGCATTCATTTACATGCGTTACTTGCATTACTACTACGAAAGTAATAAGGGAAGCATTAAATAAGAAAACATGGCAGTTTGTTACTGAAAAAAATAATGCTTCAGGAAGGAAGGGGGAAACATAACATAGCAATTATCAAAAATTCCACTTACTTGTTCTTACAGAAAAAAGATGATATATGAGTAGTAAAAAACGTCATTGGAGCCAGCATTTTTTACAGCATTCCTAAATTATCTGCTAGAAGTTTCGCAACCTTACTGACAAAGTCGGCAAAACAGCCAGAAAAATGCACAGGATTACCTTTGAGCTCAGTCTAGGCTTGACAAACTGCTCACTAACTAAATCAATATGAATACAAAAGGCCCTTGCATGAGGGAAATATTTCTTTTGTGCAAATTGAAACTGTACAAGGATGTTATTCGTTCTATTTTTGGTTTCGACGAGCAAATCTCATCTGAATTTTTCCCTTCCACAGACGAACCGTCAAGAAAACATGTGTTAAACCTTGAAATTGCACCAAACCGCTTGTTTCACTTGCAAAAACTGTGCACAATTTCTTTATTATTCATCAATTATTCAATGATAAGGTCATCTTTTTCATCCAACATTAACGGAAAGTATCCGTAGATTTCGAGCAAAAAATATGTATGCCGAGTGAAATCATCATAAATCTTTTTTCCCTGAATGGAAAGAAAATGTCAAGAAAAATCAATGTCTAATTTGCGCCCATGTCCCTCGAGTTGATTGGAACTATTGAGCGCATCTTAATGAGCTCCAGAACTGCAATGTCACCCAACTCCCACTCCGGTCCAAGTTTGTGTGTGCTTCCAAACATCGAGATGGGCTCCTGCAAACGCTTCAAAGGCAAATTTTAAGGCTGAAGATCGATTTATGGAGGGATTCCTACTTGAACATAAGTTAAACACTGGCGATCAATTCACATGGATGCATGAATAGAAGAATAATTGAAAGATAAAGCAGATTTCTATTTAAGTAAATTTTGCAAGGAGATTGAAGTTTGGAGCTGCTTCACTAATGCGATATCTGAATGAAGGAAGTTGAATATCGGTACTCAATTCTTTCAATTACAAATTGGAGTGTAATTCATGTCTAGATACAAATGGTATGAATGAAACTCAGTTCATTAGAGTAATTAATATGAACAAATAATTCAATAATGAAAGCTAATCTTCCTCACAATTAGCGTAAAATACGATGTCTCTTGAGAATTGTTCCATATGCTCGGATGACCATCAATGAAGATGCACCTGCGAGAGAATAAAATGTTCAAAGATTAGCTACATTTAATGAAACACTGCATTTTTAATCACCAGCTTGGTTGACTGGTGAGCGAATCTGCTTGCGAGCGGAAAGACCCGGGTTCGAATCCCGCTGCCGACATGGTTGACGCGGCTAGAAATACGGCATGGGACTTGGGTAAAACAACCGAATAATTATCGAAGTAATTATCCGACCCAAGAATGGGCCCGAAGGTTCGTTCCTATAGCCTCATTCTATTCTATTCTATTCTATTCTATTTCGGCTCCTGATGGTCTCTGAAAAACGATAGGCTTGGCCGATGCCCGCATACACTTAAACACAAACGTTATCATAAAATCGGAGTGATTCATGACCATACTAATCATAAGAAAAATATTATAAAACGACAAATTCATTCAGTCCATTCATGAAATGGCTGATATCTCTAGGTTATTTTAGGTAGGGCTGGGTTAGGTTAGGTGGGGTCGGGTCGTTTGGTCGGGTGGCATATTTTTGGGTGACATCACATGATGGATTAGAATAGTGCAGTAATTCTGAGCGTTTTTATCCTATCCTTTTTAAGCACCAGTGGCCTCATCCCAGAGACAAAGCTACGTTGTGCGCCACAACTCGTGTTTTTTATTTATTAAATAAACTAAAGTTGGTTTATTCAGTTATTATTTATTTAAATTTTTTTTGGTACGATTCCAGATACAGTCAAATTTTTAAATCGTAATCGTTTGCCAGTCTTTTTTAGCTGACGGGGAGAGTTCTACAAGTTCAATTCCACGTAATATTTTTGATTAGGCTCCGACGAATCGTTCCAGTTTCCATGCCTATAGTAGCTAGTTCCTGATTAAGCATAGAAGTAAATTTAAAATCATTGTTATTCTATTTTCAATGGGTTCTTCACTTTTCCAGTATTTCAATTGAAATAAACGCATAGCACTTCTTTGATTCACTTTCTTGATGATGCAATACAATTTCATGTGGGTAAAAAAACTCATTTTTAGGATATTGTGTAGCTTCACCTCGTGATCTGTGAATAAGTTTTTCACGGAAACAAACAACTCGGAACAAGAAAATATGATTTCCACTAAAAACTGCTGTGAATTGTATTTTAGTCTAATTTATAATTTGCCCAAATCAACTCCAGGAATTAGTAAAAAGAACTCTTCTGGTACTGTATATGATCAGGCAAAGAAATAAACTAAACCAAGATAAAAACAGCTACCGTCACACAAAACTTTGAAGACCCTCCAGGATCCAGGAAGACTGGAGAGTTATTTCTCGAAACACCATTAAAAAATTACGGGGAAGTCTGGCTCTTAGCAAATAAGATAAAAAGAAATGAGGGAGAGCTCAAAACTTTTGTGGAGCACTCTATTGTAGTAATATATTAATTAGTTGGATAACTTGTTGGACGAATATGTTAGAGAACTATAGTAATTTTCTGCTTCAAAAGCATAGCTTCTCTAGTTGTATTGTTTGGTGCATTCAGCATTACAGAAATCTTTGAAGTTTCAAGCACCATCATCTATTAACAACGAATTCCCTACCTGTTGGTGGGAAAAATATCTTTAGATTATGCCTAAAAATTGTTCGACACTTAAAGACGAGTACAAAAAACCTGTACAAGTTTTAACTTCGAGGTGTATATATATTTCACATGACAAAGCAGATGATTCTTTGACTTGATTAAGCAGTCAATGCTTAATGTAAACTAACCTTGAAATTTATTTGAGCAAGAGTTTTCCTATTATAAATGTTTCTTTTTGCGCACTGTCAGAAACAAAAGGTTTAATGAGGATAATGATCACATCGTATAGTTTGTTCATTGTTTACGTTCTCTACATGCTAGGTTACAGTGTTAATTGAATTATTTATTTATTCGTTCTGAAATACGAGTACAGAGATACCAAAAGAGGTGCTCCGTAACATAATACGTTCATTGTTTTTTTATTAGTGCGCACGAGAGTGAGATGGACTACATAGTAGTAACAAAACTGGGGTCATAATTAATTCTGTCGAATGTAAAACCTCTGCCTAGAACAAAATACTCTCCCTGTATTGTATTTCCGAATGATAAAAATTTAATTGTTTTTTAACTCAAGTTCATGCTCTTTTATCTTAATTATAAATTCAAAATCATAAACCTGAGGTTGCCAGTATCATAAGTGATGCTTGACCAATATTACGGACTTGTTTAACCAGTAACTGAATGATATTTTGATACCACTGGCATGCTAAATGAAAACTGCTACATTTGATTGGCTTCACTTTCATGAAAACTAACGCACTAAATTAAGAAAGTTAGTCTCAGTTTAAAATGTTCATCGAACTCATTAAGAATTTTTTTAGACTTTATTTCTATTATTCTTCCAACACTGAAAGTGATACTACAAAAATATTCACCTCCAGCTTCGAGTTTACTATTTTTTAAACTTTTGAAGACCTGTTGACCATACGAGAAAATCGTATTAACCATAATATCAACCATATTAACTACACTCGTGTATCATCCTTAGTAGCTATTTTTTGCTGTTATACCTGTACGTCAATGCTTTTAATAGCATTTTTTCTTGTCTTGAATACAATTTTGAAAGCCAAAATTCATAGCAATGACTTGTTAATTCTTTCACACTTGTATTGAAAATTTGTTTCATTTTCCGACCAGGTCAAGCCCTGAGTTGGTCAAGTCGCCCCCCTCGTCATGTGGTGCCCCCTCCCACCTCCCCGCGCCCCACTTTGCCCCCCGTCTTCGACACCAAGACCCCCACCAACTTCACAGTGACGGCTTCCAAAACTGCCGTGCTCTCCTGCATCGTTCACAATCTCGGAAATAACTCCGTGAGTACTGGCTTTATGTCTTTAAGTTAGAAAAAATTTCACTCGTTTTTCATGTTTCTGAGGAACTTTCTTTCATGGGTTAAGTGCTCAAATTACAACACTGACTAGCCGTGTATATTTCATTCATTTGTTTAACAATAGTTATGGATAATTGTTTCGCATATGAACTGTAAATTGAATTCATGCATTCGTACTGCCGATGTGCTTTGGTAGCGTGGGTCTTTTGCCATTCGTACACTGCCAGCACCAGGCATCAGTACCTGCGAAATCGTCTACACTTCACACGGTCAATGAAACGCCCGGCGCCTCCATCTGCGACGGCAATCAAAACTACAGAGCTCATGTGCAGAATCAAAAGGACCTAAATTCATGGAATGATGTTGTTTACTTGGTCGTTTTAACCTGCTAACTCCAACTGTGTGAGGCAGTGTTTGGGAAAGTTGTGAAGGCGTTAAGAACATCACGTTCAAGTATTACATACAACCATGCTCCAGTGAGCGTAACACGTTAGATGTGCATGTTGAGATCGACAGAACTTTTGAACGTCTGTTATTACCGAATTAACACGTGTGATTACTTAACTACACTGCAACTCAGTTTTAGAATACTTTTTATTCTCAATTAACAGAAAGTGATTTTGCTTGAATTTTACAGTGAATGAAAAATATTTTAGAGCGAGAAAGTGGGGACAAAGCCAAATCATTTAATGCATTTTTCTAAATCATGAAAGAGCAGCCTTTCATGGATTAAGCACACGCAGTTTGAAATGCTACGTAAATGAGCGAGAACATTACAAACTAGACAAATTTTTATTTGGGCTGTACTGAAGAGTTAAGGACCGCTTCCTCCGTTATTCATAGCGCCTGATGAGCACACATGAGTCATCATTACGGCTCTTCATCTTCGTCAGACCTGTGGCA
>VCRD01000278.1:398279-480514 GCA_006783055.1 Trinorchestia longiramus
GAACAACCTTCATGCGTTGATGGTGCTGGAGTGAGGAAGTAACCATGTCAAAAACAAGCTTCAGAAAAATAAAATAGAACCTGGGAGCCTCTTTTTCAATACCCGCATGAAGTAAGGAATGTGAGTTGCCCTAATTAAGAAATACAAAGATATGTTTACCTCTTCAACTTATGTTTTCTTGGTTTTGACAAGAATAGAAAACGAAGTACTAAAAATAGCATTAAAGAAATGATGAACATGTTTTGTGAAGGGCCTGTGTACTTTCTATTAGCCTGTACTTGGTTTATAAAACATATTGCTTGAGATAAATGTAATTCATAGGAACAGGACGTATATATATATAAATAAATATATATATATATATATATATATATATATATATATATATATACATTTAGAGCATGTATTCAATCAACCCCTGGGCAAAAAAAAATCCTGGAAATCCCTGAGAGGATGCACCTTAATAATTTTGTGAAGACAAAAATGAAAATCTATGCCAAAATTTTAGTTACTTTATTTACTTCCCGTCAGGTAACAAAATTATTGAAGTGACAGGTTGAAGTGACTACGTTACAGAAAAGCTGAGAGGATGGAAGGGAAAGCTGCTGTAAAAACTCGAATTCTTCACATAGCGCTCACATCGCTCACAACCATCACAAAAACAAAATGTTTTCAATTTAATTTGCGAGGTAAAGGCCGGTGAAAAATGTTCATGCGTTTCAGAATTTGAAGTTAATTACTAGTCAAAAAATGCCACATTCGTTGTCGAGGCTTAGAACATTTCGCAGTCGCCTCAGATGTCATGTAACCCGTGGAGGGAATGGAAGGCCGGCGTTAATTTTTAAGCTGATGATCGAAAAGTTAAGCCGCGGCGGGAGAACAGTTTCTCGCTTGCGTTCCCCTCTGGGTTTCAAGAGCTGCATTCATTTTTCTTTAAGTTAGCCTTTAGTACAGGGTGCGACAACATAATTTTCTTTTTTTTTGTCTTTCAAAGAGGTACGAAAAAAGGAAAATATGTTGCCGCACCGTGTATGAATGTTTTGGCGTTGCCCTGCAGCACTGACACACTCATGAGTCCTGAAATCTTATGTCCTTTGAATAAGAAGAATGTTCTGCATCATTAAATAAAAGAAGTTCATGTATAGTATACTTTATTGAATCGATAATTATTCTTTGCAACTTTTGAGAATCAATGCTCTTGAAACGAACTCATGGCGAACATTAATGCTATGAACATACTAACGCGTTTGTTACCTAATAAAGTTTGCGTTCTTGAGTTTTTCCTTAGTAGACGCCAAAAGTAGAACATTAAACTTCAACCGACATACCCTGATTGCAAAAAATGAAAAGTTTGAAGCTGATATCTAAAAAGTTGATATATTTTTCATGGAGTGAATAAACAATTCTCGAGTGGCAATTCTGGGAGGCATCGTAACAAGATCAGGCCGATGAAATTGCTCTGATGATAGGGCTTTTTTTGTTAAGGTAAAATATACATGGACGTTAAAAAAATGTGAGCGTCCTGGATGCCCAAAAGATTGTCATAAAAAGGTATTTACGTATTTGAACCAGAATCGTTTTTTGTTTGAGTTTGTTGTTTTATTTAGTTCTTTCTTTTAAATTAGGACAGGATTCTCTTGCCTCAGTTGAGCGGAAGTTTTGTAAAACTGTTCCGGCGTACGTTGAGTAACACCTTCTGCAATTAGCATTGTTTTCTGTCAATAAAAGTATTTGAATGGATAATCACGGCATTTGCTGTAATTGCAGCACACTGATACTTTTTTATATCAGGAATATCCACCGCACAAAAATGGGAAACTTTGGTATCTCGTTTATTACATTTCTTTCATCTCTTCTTGGACGCAGAAGTAAATTTGATGACAACGTCATGCATTTCGTGACCACTCAACTCGCCGGAGTATGAGTTCGATTACCATGTACACATTTGGATCTGTTTTTTACTTGGAGATGAGGGTAACCTTTTGAGTTTCAAGTGAACATAGATGCACAAAATCGTGGTTGGGTAAATGATTATTTTGCTGACAATAGCGAGTTGCTTGCTCCTAGGAGGTATAGGAGACACCACTCTTCAGCAAGCCTTCGAACGCTTCGTATGATTTTGTGATATATACAAAAACAGCATTCGTGTCTTGAAGCCTACGTCCATATATGGTAACAATGTAAGTCGTCTAATATGGTTTTAATTGACTTTGATTCATTGGGTAATTGATTGAGCATTGAAGGTACGTGATATAAATATAATTATCCATAAAGGTTTGTGTCTACCACTTCCTACAAGTACCAATAAAAATTGTAGATGATATAGTGACTCGTAAAAAATCGAAGGAAAATTTTCTTTTTCCAGTATCTGAAGAAAATACTGGATCAGCAACGTTAAGCTTACTGAAGTGTCTAAGTCTGGAAAAACATTCTCTATGCACAAATAAATTTTTACTTAAAGTACAAGTCTGAAAGAAATAGCCACGTTAATGTCCATCTTTCTCAGCTGATGCTAAACGAGCTACACATTTGTATTTGGTGCTTGAGCATAATTTTGTTTTTATTATTACATAAACTATTAGTTAAATCAGGAGCTCATTTCTGATCTACGTTCATAGAACTACTTTGCATAATTTTTACACTGTTATCATATGGTTTTATAAAATGAACTATAAAGTTAGACAGATACATAAATTTGTTTGAAAAATTGAAAAAGAATAAGAAAATCTAGTCCAAAATCTTACTGAAGTACTGCACCAACATACTTGCGTTCACTTAAACTGAACTGTTGATTTATTCGTACAAACACACTTTTTTAATTTTTCTATTTGTACTCTAACGTTTTATTTATTTTTAAAATTAAACTTCTCTGAAATTCAAGCCTCTTCCTGCATCAAACTGAACGTCTCAAGAAAAAGTTGTATGGTTATGACTTGCTGCCCACTGGAACAGTCTTGCAATTGTTGGAAAGCCTTTGAATCCATGCAAATCAATGCACATACCATCAGTAACAATGAAATTAGGTTCACTTACGAATTCATGGTAAGATAAAAACTTTTAACGAACGTTGCGACTCAAAATTTTGTGGAATCCAATGTAACTGCAACCGATCACAATTTTCGGGTTAAAAAAAGTATGATCTCTTTATTCGCTTTATTGTTTATGACTCCTGAAGACTTTTTGATTTCAACTTGTTTTTAAGCCTTTGCACCACCACCAACTTTTAATATTTGATTTCAATGAAGCATTCTGCATTCAATATATCGATTCCAGACTTATTTTTCAGGGAGGTTTCACTGACAGATGCCAGTGAAAAATATAAACGACAGACAATTTCGCAGGTTGACGACACGCATGTCATTGTCATTGATCCTTCCTCGAACGTTGCTGGAAGAACGACTGTTAGGTGCGCTACTTTGAACGTAGTACTAATGTCATGACTTCCAACCTCGATTGTTGCCGTACGTCGTACATGTCATTCCCAAATAGTTAGTCACTGTTGAATGATGTATAACTCATAACTGTGTTTTCAAGAATAATTGGGGACACCAACCGTGTTTTATTGTAATCGTTCCCACATGCGTTCCGTATTTGCATAGAAAGACGATGTTCCTCCTGTAGCTCAGTGTACACTTCTGAACTTCTCGTTTGCTCTATTTTTGCTTAGACTCCAGGCCATCACACTGAATGGTACGATGTGTCATGCCACGTATTGGCAATTGCGAGCCGGTCTATGGCAACCCAATGTACTCGAACAACTCAGTGGGCCTAACACAGCATTGTTCTGCTTCTGCTCAATGCACGATGAATGTTTACGGTTGAAGTTGCCTCTTCAACCAACGTCTTAATGGCGTGGAATTTACGCGTAATTGTATTGTAACACTAAACATTTGTTACCACGTGCAAAAAACACTCCTGTCGATTTAGCTAGAAATTCCAAGGGAAAAATAAGGCCTTGAATAAGTCTGAACTACAATACCGTAGTATTTTTGAGAAATTTGCCCCACAGAAGTGGGACAAAAAAAATTTGCCCCACAGACAATACTTCAATAAATTCTCTAAAAATTCGAGCAACTGCTGAGTTCATTGGAAGGCTTCCAATGTTTACGTGTTCTGTTCTAATCTTCTCCATATTTTCAAATCTAGGAACGTGCAGACTATTTATTCATGCAAAATTAGCAGAATATTGTGGACTCTATGTAATTGCGCAAAAGAATTCAAATTACATTCATGTTCATGCAGGAAGGGACTGAAGGTGATTATTGAAGCTCAGGTTAATTATACAAAGAAACAAGTGTATGACGAATTACATCATATGGAGATGCGTTTTGTGGTCTAATGATGATAAATAAGAATTGCGCGACTTAATTGTAGTGAAATATTCCTAGCTGAATTTTAATACGTTTGAAAAGCATTGCTGTCCTGGAGCAAAGTAATAAACTAATCATCATATGCAGCTAAATTTGTGCATCAAATTTTGCTTTATTTTCTTAATGGGACAAGCGATGAACAAGGAAATTGCTTCAAAAGAATACGGAGTTGGATTTTAAGTATGAAATTCAAAATTTGTGTCTGAAATCAACTGTTGTTTTTACATTAAAAGTAATACAAGCTAACGTAGAGCTTCCTAGCTGACACAACGTTGCTCACTTACAGAACATCCAGTACTTCATAAACTCAATCAGAAATTTATTGTGATCCAATGTTGAGTGTTGAAACCATGTCATGTACAGCCTTGAATCTAGAAGAGCTCAAGGGATCCTAAAAAATTCAACTTAATTTAACTTCGAGTTTGTTTCAGCCTTGAAACTAATTCTCATCAGTGCTGAACGAGAAAGGTCACGGAATTCTCTATTAATTTCATATAAATATCTAAAGTATGTACTGTTTTACTTCATGCCTATTCTCGGTCTGTAACAGTAAACAAGACATTATTTTGTCGATCATTTGAAAAATTTACCTGCTGAAAATTTTATTGGTAACTTGGGATTAAAATATTATTTATTAGTAATGAATGATGTTTATGACTTCAAATATATTAAGTATGGCATGTTACGAATATGTATTTTGAAAGCAATTAATCTTGCATTGCTACAGTTTTTTATTGTTAATGAATTTCATTGAATTTCATTGCTCATCTGTTATTTTGTTCTTATTTCAATGAAACTTTCATGATGGCCCTCTCTAAATAAAATCTTGAAACTATCTGAATTTGCAATGCGTTCAGTTTTAGATTCATCTCCTATTTTCAAACACAATTAATAACCTTATAGCCATTGATTTTAGAGCTGCATTTCATTAACCAATGGGGTTATTAATACCACTTTTGGAAATTCATTTCGTTTGATACATAATAAGGATCCAGTTTGTCTGCGACTTCTTCCCTGGATGTGAATCTAAAACTATCTAAATAAATGATGACCAGTTGGAGGTCTGGAGAACATGTAGAATAGAGTAATGTAATTTAACCCAGCTTTCCATGAGATCTTTGTTTAATCAAACTGTATTAAGACAGCCATTATCGTGACAGAGTATAACTTCCTCCTTTAGTAAGCTTCGTCACGTGGTCAATTCTTGGTATTTTGTGCCTTAAATTTAAATACTGCCTTTAAAATTTTTGGAGACTTTTACTATCAGTGCAGAAAGGCAAATTTTGTCCGGCATAATATATCGTACTCAAGTAGTTCAAAAATCGTTTTGTCGAAAGTACCACAAATTACCTTAAGCATTTCCAATAACTCTGTCGGTTCTAGATTAGTGAACCATTTTTCCTAAACATTATTTTAGTTTCTCTCATCCGTAATCTTGCTCAGTTGCATAGTTAGTGTAATTTCGCTAAACATTTCGATCAGTCGCAAAATTTCGTTAAACGTTTCGCTAGGCAGTTTAGCGCGTAGTTTCGCTCTGTCACGTAATTTCGATTAACGGTTCACTATGTAGCATTGTCTCGTAATTTCTCTCAGTCTCATAACCAGAACCCACTATCGCTCTTCAGGTATCATGGATCAGGCACCGGGACCTGCATATCCTCTCCGTAGGGAGTGCAACCTACACCAGTGATGAGAGGTTTCAGGTTATGCCTGACAAGAACACCGGCGACTGGGCACTAAGACTCATGTACGCCGTTCCCAGGGACTCTGGGCAGTACGACTGTCAAGTGTCCTCCACTCCGACGTCTGGAAGGACCTTTCATCTCGAAGTCGTGGGTGAGTCAGGATAGGAATGATATTTTTATGAAGTAGTAGTAGTGGTGCGAGTGTCATGTAGTTTACATGTCACGTTCCCTTAATGAGTTTTATATCGCCAAGTTTATAGGTTTTAATGAGGACCTGCTGTCTATACTTTAAAGCAATCCCGTTAAAAGTTCAATTAAGCAATTCATGTAGTAAATATCGTAAATAATGTGTCTCATTGAACCAAACGAACTATAGAAATAAAAGTTCAGAGCTTTAATGAATACGAGTATTGAGGTGAATGTTGCGAACGGTTATCAGGAATTGAAACTTCTATTTACTGAGGAAAACTTTCCACTCAGACAGACTTCCGGGACTCTGAAACGGTTTTGATTTCTCATGCAGTGCTCATTGTTACCATAGTAAACTCTTATGAACGGGCAACAAACAGGTGTCACTATTCGTATACAACTAGTTTATTTGCGTGTGGGAACGCTTGCACAAAAAATGCGAAAAATATTTCGGTTGTTCACTTGCCCAATCAAGAAGTTTGAGCAAAAATGAACTCATTTTAAATAAGATCTAAAAATTCTACAATTGCCTGATATTCACCATATGCTTCGTAGTGAAACTGCAGAGAAATAGAAAACTTCTTTGGAGTAAACATGTTTTAAATAGTGATTTTACTTAATGTTGAATATTCCCTTTACTCATAATGAGGGTGAGAACAATTCAATATATATGATGGATATCAGCATTCTTGTTCTCTGATAATGTATATGAACATCTATCAAACTCCTTAGAGATTTCATCTACAAGGAATTCGAATCTTTCAGTATTGAACCCCTGTGATACGTGACATTTTGGAAAATGGAAATTAAATACGTTCAGTGCATGTCTGACACATGTCAGCACAAGTATTTTGTTTTAGGTAAAACCACTAAACAATTCAATTGAACATATTCACAGCATTGTTTACTTTGCTGCCGAGGTAGTTGACTTGTTCTGTTACAAGGCCAGTGGCACACATGGAAGCGGGCTGTGGCTTACATTCATTACCACATCAAAGTTGTCTTTATTGTAAACGAGCAGTGAATCGTGAAGGCATTGCACCCTAAGCTAAGTTAATTATTAGGAACACGTGTATATTAGGTGTTATCGCCAATTTTTACCTTCTGAGCCTCCATGGAACGAGTTCATGGACAAACACAACCTGACAAAGTTTACTCGCTTTGAAGCGTGTCTTTTCCGAAATTTCGATACCAGTGTTTGAGTTGAAAGCCTGGCAGTGAAAAAGTCATACATATTACATCTTGACTTGATTTTTTCTCTAATTATAAGCTTGAAATTTAAAGTTTAATATTAAAATTTCATTTGAAAAGGATGTTAAGTGCCTTATGTAACAGTATAAATTGTCTACATAGTAATTTAAATTGCCTACATTTTGACTGTTTGTAGTTTCAGACAGTGATTTCATTAAGTGCGATTCCCTCATCTGAACATTTTGTAGCCTGAATTTTACCGTGCGCCCATATAATTTCAGCGGTTTCTATTTCTGACGAGTTTATAAAAGCATTCATGAAAAACGTTTTCAAACTATCCCAATAGTGTTCATGTCTGTAAGTTAGTTTGCATTAATAACTTTATTGTATATACTGATACTAAGAGCAATGTTAATATTTGAGACGGCGGTAAAATCCCTACTCTAGTCACTCATCAAGCCCTGGTAATGGTCAGAAAACATAATAGAAAAATTTAATGTTTTTTTTAAATAACACATTTAGAATCGTTTAATAAAATTAGACTGATAAGAAAATCATGCATAATTTGAGAATTTTGACGCTATTAGAATTTTATGTTAAACTAAATGTTGAATGATATAACGTAAGATTTCAATGGCAATTAAAAACTCTATTCAGCAAACTGCATTTAGTATGACGTGAACAAAGCCGTCAAATTTCATATCTAAGGAAGTATGACTTGTATACTGTAAAACGTGTCAGTCCAATTACATTCCCCCTGCCAGTGTGGTCAACACAATGCCCCACGAGTAAGTCCTGCTATCTTTTAAGATGCCGCTGGGTATAGATTCACGAATGACTTCATTTCTGTCCCTCACTACCCTTATTGCCGCTTATTTTAGCACTGGGCTGAATTTGACTGTAGAACTCACTTCTAATTGATGTGACATTCATCACAGAGCCGCGGGCGGAAGTGCTGCGGGCACCTGAGATGCACGTAGGTGTTGGGTCGCTCATCAACCTGACGTGCGTCGTGCCCTACTCGCCTGAGACTCCAGACTACCTCCACTGGTACCACAAAGAAAAGGTACCAGTAAGAAATACTCGAATAGTACTATAGAAAAAAGCTATGTGATTTTACGTATTTATTTAATTTATTGATGGAGACCATCAAAAACTGATTTCCTGGTATCTACGTTCATGTGTGTAGTTAGGAGATATTGGGTTAGAGAGTGGATTTAATGAGAACTGGGGTAATGAGAGTTGATATAATGAGAGTTCAGTTCATTAGAATTGGAGTAAAGAAAGTTGAGGTAATGAAAGTAAGAGTTAATCAGAGTTGAGTTAAAGAGAGTAGAGGTAATGAGAGTAAGAGTTAATGAGAGTTGAGTTAAACAGAATTGAGTTAATGAAAGTTGAGCAAATGAGAGTTAAGCTAATGAGAATTAAGTTATTGAGAGTTGAGTAAAACTTGCACTTATTCGTATCGACACCTCCAGACAGAATAATTCTAATTCCTTTGAGTATTTTATACGTGAGGAAATATCATAAAAAAATCATTTGTACTTGGGAAATGAATTCTGTAGATCGTCAAAGAAGTTACAAAACAAACATGTATGGCTGGAAGGTTAACCTCGTAATGAGAAAGCGTACTTCATCATTTTTTTATTTGTTAATAGTACATTTGGTTATATTGGTTCATACGTATTATATTCAGCAGTTCAAATCGTCTTCATTAAGCTCTATTGAACACTATTATCCTTCAGTGACTGTCTTTCATTGAAGCAGCGACGCAGAGCATGTTAAAATCGTTCTACTGGATGCTCTGATGTTATACCAGTAAATTTTTATTACTTATCCGGGAAGCAATTTCGTACAGTTATAATTCCAGAATAACTTACAACTACTCCTCGATTAAAACACCATTCAACTAGTCATGTTGACAAACCGTTTAATGAGTATTTTTAGTCAGACTATCATTTCCCTTTTTTTAGCTTACTATTTCATATGATATATATGCGATAATTAATTTCATATATTTCATTCATCATAAAACTCTTATTAATACATATTGCTTCTGCAAGCCACATTCAATTCTCATATGTATGAAAAACATCTCGAATCATAGGTTTATTCAACCCAAATGATTCCAAACTTGAAATAGAAGTTTCTGTTCAAAAATCTACAAAACATTTCGTCTCTAATAGAGATCAGGTATCACATGCATTTCATCCACCTTAAGTCTGAGTAACAACTTAAATTCAATTTTGATTTCTCAAACATGCAGATGGTTCGCGAAGACGGTAACAGGGTTTGGATGCGCACAACGCTGGGTCATAAGTCGATCAGTCAGTTAGTTGTGAAGGATGCCCAGCCTTCTGACTCTGGCCTGTACACTTGCAGCCCTGCACACTCCAGAGAGCACTCCATCACCGTGCACGTGCTAACAGGTGACTTTACTCGCTTGATGAGCTATGAATAGAATAGAAAAAGCAATAGGAACGAGCAGTTTGGCCCATTCTTGGGTTGATACCCAAGTCCCATGCCGGGGTACCCAAGTCTCATGGCGGAATACCCAAGTCCCATGCCAGGATACCCAAGTCCCATGCCGGGATACCCAAGTCCCAAGCGTATGAGACGACGATCGTGAGAAGCAAACTAACGGATCATTGAATTTTAATTTGTAACTTGCTTCAAACTATACTGTGGAGAGTTATTATTGGTTTCCTAAAATAACCTTATAACTGACTATTGTGCACACGTGCGCAAGGGAAGTTGAAGGATATAGTAAGAATAGAATGCCATAGAATAGAATATTGTAACAGGAATTAACAGAGTTGTTCATTCCCGAGTCTCATATCGTCAGACATCAATCACTCTCAGAAATCAAAATAGGAGTGACGTAAGTTGGAAAGGTTACACTCAATAAATCAATAGTTACACTCACAGTTATCAATTGGTACTTCAAAATATATTACTCGTGATATACAATAATAGCACTGCCAGCTTGGTCGACTGGTGAGTGAACCCGCTTGCGATGCGAGAAGACCCGGGTTCAACACTCGCTACCGTCGTGGTCTGTTTGTACTCGACCATTGGTGGCTAGAAATACGACATAGGATTTGGGTATTAGCCCAAGAATAGGAAAAATAGCTCGTTCCTAATGCCTCATTCTATACATCATATATCTTTATATATATAATTCTATCACTCATAGTATGTACACCATAATTATAGGACTCATTGCACACAATTATTAATGTGACTCGTGGAATAGACTAATTATGTGACTCGTGATACACAATAATTGTGTTACTTATCGTATAGAATAATTTTGTTACTCATCGTACACAATAGCTATGTGACTCGTTGCATCGAGTACAATAACTATGTAATTCATTGCACAAAATAATTATGTGACTCGTCGTAACAATAGGATAAAATCTTTACGCTCTGGCACCAGTACTTTCAATTTAAGGTAAACAAACTACGGTTTTGCATGTGTCTTGCTAGGTATTCACATCAACAGTGACAGCATGTTCGCTACTTCTTTCTTTTTCTTCATATTGTATTGATACTTCTTTTGAATAAGGCATCACTAGGGTTATAGTTAATTTAGAAACAGAGAGACATTTTAATGTACTTCGGTTCCTTACTAAAGCGTACTAACTCTTTTCTTTCATTTCCTCTATCTACATTTCAGATTCCACCTTATAACTCAGTACCCTAAAATGCATTATATATGATTCGTTACGCAGTATCTGTCATAACGATCTTTGGATGTGTTCACGGTGCTCTGGCACTGCAGACGAGATTTTCGGGCAACTTGTTCAAGATTCTGATAATTTTAACTGGAAATGAATTTGAAGACATGGGTGTCTTGAAGTTTTTATTTTAAATTTCTGGCCGTTGTTTTTCGTTTACACGTCATTGTCTTAGTCGAAAAACTCAGTCAATATCGTGAAAAATGTAGACGCGTATCACAATGAAAAGTGTTCAGTGTGACAATATTAACTGAAAAAGAACTAAATAATAAAGCTCTACTTGTATCCCACGTTGATTATCATGATCTGAACTACAGTCATTTGTAACTAGCTTAATGAAAATAGAGCTGAAAACGAATTCTGCTATAAGAGAAGTGTAGTCTATATTTTCGGGAGGCTCCAGCAGACGTCGGCAGATCGTAAGACTTCTTGTTGGTACGATGCCAATCTAACAATGGCAAACACGATAAAATTTTCCCTACCAAATAACATATTTATTACCATCTATTTGCTATTATTTATTACATCTGTTAGAACAGCTCTTGCTGAAAGAGTAACTCATTCTTTCGTACGCAGATGACTTTATTTTAGAGACAGTTTAAGTTGCAAGTAAACAAGAAAATTTTTGCTAGCAGCATGAATGTTCATCCCAGGAAGAATACCATTCACTTTCAAGACGAGTAACGTGTGATCACAGGAAGTGTAACGAGTAGTAGTTAAAAATGAGACAACAAGGAATTTGTGTTTGTAGTTAGCCTCGGTGCGAAGCGACTTTCAGCATATCAGCTGCTGGAAACGATGCACGATTGTCAAATAGTATTTGTCATTTGATACTAAATTATAAGTGTTATTTTTACTTTTAGGCAAACTATAAAATTACGCTGGTACACATTGCAGAAAGATATTTCAAGGTTTTCGTTTGTCGCGTTCAGATGCAATGATGTAAATGTCGTTTTTTAGTGTGTAGTCCAGCTAGAAGCCTTGTATTCCGTGCTCTGTGATGTCCTAAGGCCTGAACTGGCCATGCGATCATACGGTGTTGCCCAGCTAACAAATAAGCAGTTCCGTTGCTCATGTCTTGTGGTCGTATGTCAGGAATGCGAGTAATTTTCCGCGTTGGAACGACCGCACTTTCAGAACGAGAATGTCCATTTTTAAAGTAAGAATAGTTAGCGTCATATCTGGCTGCGGCTGAGTCGAAATTACTTTATTTTTTTCGAGCAGTCAAAAATTGACTCGAAACTATGCTTCTGTAGAGGAGCAAAATAGTTTTATGTAAGCAAGGAAAAATTGATGTAGAGATTCAGCAGGATATATTCCCTTTATGGCGGATGAGAATAAGTCATCTATAAAACTATAAAAATTAGTTTTCAGGCAGAAGCTTCCTATTTCTATGCTCCGACTTATCTATGATGTTTTCCAAGGAACTCAATATTTGAATGGTTCAAAGCATAAGGGATCTGTGTGAGGTTTGTTAGAATTTTCAAAATCTTATAGGAGAAGATCTTAGTGTCATTTATTCTTTCTCATATTCGCTTTCAGAATTTTGAACCAACCCACCAATGAAATAAGTCGGTATGTAGTCAAACTGCATACAAATCATAATTCGCCTCAATTATATAGAATAATATGTGCTGATCTACGTGTCTTATTATATAATTTCTTGACGGGGCCGTTCTACATGTCGGTCAAGAAGAGAAATGGAGTGAGGCATAGAATAAAGCAAAGTGAGACACACAGTAGCTAGAAGTGTGGCATAGAGTAAGTAGAATTTAAGCATAGGCAGGCAAAATTGTGGTATAGAGTAGGTAGAAAAGAGAGACTCAGCTTGGGATGCTTTGAGATATGTAGTTTTGAAGTGAATGAGTATTGATTGAATATCGCATATGAACATAAATTTTTCAGACGTTTTGGTTGGAAAATGGAAAACAACTTGGGTCTGCTAACAGAAGAGAAATAAAAGTTTTTTAGCGGTGAAATATTAGAGAAGTATGACGAGCGTGATTCCGTGTCATGGAGTAAGATGATGAAATGCTACGCAGATCAGGTGTCAATGAGCAGCTCTGAACCTAAAAAGCCATAGAGCTCTGAACCTTAAAAGGGTGCATGGGAAACTGTACGGCCTAGAAAATCAATGCAGATGAATAATTTTTGTGATGCTGACTATATTGAAATCTGGTTTCAAATGTCGGATTTTCAATTAAAAAGTATGACATTCAAGAGTGATCTATACTCTGTTGTAATAAAGGTAATCCAGCGAGAGCTGCTGTTGTTTCTTTAAAATATTACTTGACCCTTTCTTCAGTCATTATAATTTATTTTGTTCTTCGATTCCCTACGAGTTCTGCTTAAATTTTCACTATTATTTTGTAATTTTTCCTGTATCTTAACTCGCAAATATAATTTCAGATGTGAATGTGTTCGATTGGATTGTTTAATTTTTTACCTAAAACAAAAAGCTTGTGCTGGCATGTATCAGTTTTTAATGTTTGTAATAGATTTGGCTATCCCTCAGCAGGCGAGTACCCGGCGGCGATGCAAGGAGGATCCTCTGTGACCTGCGCCCCTCACTGGCGGTTGCTGCGCCTTATGGTCGC
Organism: Trinorchestia longiramus; assembly: GCA_006783055.1. Taxonomy (NCBI): domain Eukaryota; kingdom Metazoa; phylum Arthropoda; class Malacostraca; order Amphipoda; family Talitridae; genus Trinorchestia; species Trinorchestia longiramus. The sequence continues at coordinate 412,055 of VCRD01000278.1, forward strand.
TCCCCTCCTCACGCTGCTCATTGCATCCCACAAACCCTATTTTTATATGTAATTAAATAAAGTGTTTCTTTTTTAAAACTTGTTGTTTTTGTCCTATGGTTCTATAGTCTCAACAGTTTATCTTCAAGAGTGGTTGGGTGATTTGTATCCTAGTGAAGATGAGCAATTCCAGAAAGAGAGAGGCTCTATCGTTTTGGGAATAGTGACTTCCAGTTCTTTACATCTGTCCTTCATGGCAAGTGCTGCAAAATTTATTACATTTTGATTCACTTTTTCTATTCATTTCTCACTAACTGAAAGCAAGCCTCGATAGACTGTACTCGGTTTCATTAATGAATGGCAATCCTATCATTCGTAGTGACCGCAGCCTCGTTCTAGTGAACGGAGGAGAGAATACGATAAATACTTGAGTAGAACAAAATCATCTCTCATAAGCAGTAATTTAAACATTGCCTGAAAGGTGGTTCATGTTTAGTAGATCGTTGAAATTACACCAAAACTTTGCCACTCCAACTGCGATGTGCCCCGTCCTGAGATTTTTCAATATAAACAAATGTTTGAGAGCAAAGTTTTAACATAGAGATATCTTATTAATATTTTTACTTTTTGATAGGCGTTGTGCGATGTATCAGTGGACACCGTGTGACGTGGAACAAAGTTTGTTGCACTTCTTGGATAAGAAATTTATATCTACAGTACAGGATTGGGCGTGACTGTCTGCTGAAATTGCGTGATTTAGTGGTTGGAAGGCACAGTTTCAGACACCAATAATTCAGCAAAGTGTCAGCGCATTTTACCATAATTACACCTATTTGGTGATGGGTCTTCTAACTGAGCAGAAACAAAGACCAATGTTACTCGTGATTTATGTCATGTGTGAACAAATAGTTGGTTGATCCATGTTCGCTGCCAGCTTTATATTTTACATTCAGAAATCGTCACATAAGACTTCATTGATCTCAAACTCTATACTGAACAATTGGTACCGGATATACAGCCATTAGTTTATGTCGCTCTATCAGAAATAAATTTCTATTCGAAATGGAGAGATTTTTAGCACTAATGTAATTATGATAAAAAATTTGATTAGATGATTTACCTCCCAAAAAGAATTAAGTTGTTAAAAATCTGAGAAGTCTTTCTGGATAGTTTTAAGTGATTTCAATTGCGCTTTAAAAAAAATAATTCAATCTCTCAGATTTCCTGACTGTTTTACAGCATATAGATGAATATTCATTCATGCATCTCCACTCAAGAACAAAAATACTCTCGAGCAGTCATACTTTTAGGAAGATATTTATGCATTCAAAATTTCAAGTTCCCAAACTTTTATTTCGAAATTGTTTTGAACTTTTGACTGGAGTAAAGTAATGTTCCTAAAACGAATACAAGCATTTGGTTTCGAGCTGTGGGAAAGTATTTGATATTTGAGAATTATCATCGCCATGTTAAGTACGTATTTCTTTCATGGAGTTGAAATACGTGCATTTGGAAACAAGTTTCAATATATGTACATATTTTCTGGTAATTTTGCAGGAAGTACAAACTGTAGAGCAAATAGAAAGCTTTTCTTTATCAAATTTTCATTTTGATCCCACTATACATATAATAATACACAGTTTGTTGCTTGCTTGCTTGGTCCGTCTCTCTGTCACGCTCTGAAGAATTTAGATGGGAGAAATTTTCCTGAGGTATACATGTATTGTAAGCATTGTGTTGTGGATACCATAGGCACATCCTTCAAGGCAAGAAACTCTTTTGCAAAGCCCGCGTTTGCTGGCAAATCAAACGAAAAATTTCAGTAAAAAACACGTGAATTTTTCACGAGTGGGTCTACTAGTTTACAATATTCTAGTCATCGTGAAGAAGCATCACTACTCGTCCCATATGCTAGAACACTACAAAATTGTGATAAATACCAAGGGTTCTCCTCCCGTTGCTGCTACAGAGCATTTATTTCAAGCTCATTGTGTCAAAACATTATCAGTTCGAAAGGCATTTCACCTGACCAGATCTCCATGAAATTGTTATAGCACAAATACCAATGTTTTTATTTATAAGCATGCTGAAAATTTGACAAACAGTAAAGCATTGACGTGTATTACAAAGAATAAAAGAGCGACGTATGTGGCACTTTATTGCAGTTTTACAGTGAAAGCTGCATCCTTGATTTTTCTTTTGACACCAAAGTTAATTAATTTTCGAATGCACAAACAATCAACTTTATCCAGAAACATTGACGATATGTTGTATAACGGTTAAAATTAAAAATATTCCCACCCACGCAGTTTGTAAAATTTCATAAGACAAAGAAACAAGGTACAATTTTTCCTTGGTTGTGGCATTAAATGTAAATTGGACGAGTCACGCGAAAAAATGTACGTATTTAAAATTTAACTTTTAAATTGTCAAAGCCGAACTGAGTTGAGACGCAGTAAAAGTCTTAAAGTTCTTTTCATTGATGGCAAGCTTCAGTAAACGAAAATAAACATCAATTTTCTCTTACCCTGCTTCTCGTAAAATTTGAGGAATTACTTTTAAACATCCGAATGTCCACGAGATAAATTCCAACATTTTTGAGATGAATACTATACCTACTAGTTTGTGAGACGACTAAAGTCTGTTCATTTAATTATTTTGTTAAGAACAGAGTAAAAGATCGCTCCAAGTTCTTGGTAGCGAACAACATTTCCATTAGAAAAACGTTTAATGAATGAAAAATATATTTTTAAGTAGTGGTTATACATAAATAACACTTCATGGATTAAATAAACCACTTCGTACAGTTGTATCCCACACTTCAATAGTTCTCTGTGAAATATAAATGATATATATATGAGAAAAGTCATGACAAGAATGTTAGGGAATTGCATTATGAAAGTTAATCCGTGAAATTGTTTAAGCCCCATGAAGAAAATATTCATATTTTAACGATTGGATACAAAGATCATCCAACAGCTTGCACAAAGCCAAGATAAAAACATGTATTTTGTAGATGTAATAAATTTTGGTAGTGATAATTCATTATTTTCATGAGTGCTACGATAAAAGGAAGAAACTTAAAATTTCATTTAATTATAAATTATTCGTAATTTTTACGAAGTAACAACTTCCTTCAACATCTTCAACAACAACGATTATTTACGAATAAACGTAAGCAAAAATATTCGTCGTATAGGGAACAAAAAAAATTTATAAGTACATTTCACGAATCGCAGTGAAGTACATCAACGCTTAGTGCTTTACGTATTGGTTTGATTGTGGGTTAATCATTCTTACTTAGATTGAATTTATTCTAATTGTAACCCTAGAAAGTAAACAAACTGAACTGACATAATTTCTTAGATGTGATATCATTATAGAGGATGACAGCAAAATTGAAATTGCAGTTATGAATAATTGAATAAAGATATGTCATAGCTGTTTTTGCACAAAATTAGCTCACAAAAATAAAGTAAAGGCATCATTTGTTTCTACTTTGACTTATGTTGTACGTTTGCAAAGCCAGTGCAGTGCGAAAAAATAGAACAGAGCTGAAATGTTACGATAATATTATCATGAATTAGATATCATTCATATTTACTATCTGTTACTTTTACTATACTGAAAATGTGAATTACATTAGGACAAGTACACATCCTGGCTCATTGACGTTCAACAAAGGCATTATGTTATTCAATTATGGATTGTATACTTGTACAACTAAATTACAATATTAAAAGATTTCGAATGTGAGTCTCAATATACTTAAACTACATGGAACACTTAACTCTTCAATTTTATCTGAAAAAAAGGATCAACAATTAGGTCGTTTTAATTCCTTTGTTTCATCACCTTCAAATTTGAAGTTACACTGTAGATTGATTGATTTCTATGTTGTTATACCCAAGTCATTGTAAGGTTTTTGAAACAAAAATTAAGTGACTTCTATTCTGAACATCCCAAAAATTCAATTACCTCCAATTTGCATCATTCGCAACACGACATGCTACAATATGTTTGAAATTTTTAAAGAATAATTGTATCCAAACCACATACAATTTTAAATTTTTTATTAAGCATATATATACGTAACCACGTACAAATGTGCACTTTCAATGATAATTGTGTTTGCTATTCCACAAAACTCCTTTTGTATCATCGTGTCATGTTTTATCGCTGAAGATTTTATTGTTATGAAAGCCCTAATATAATTTGACAACAATGAATCATAATTATGAATTTACATGCTAGTATATATTTCGACGTACACGAGGTTGAATTTATGCTCGAGGATGCAGGTATGTCTCATAGCCATAGGGGCTCCTTTAAGACCAAGTATCGAGAGCTCGATCTCCCAGAGCAAAGTGAAGGCAGATCTTGAGAGGCTGAACTCGGCTTCATTAATTAGAGGCAATCCTATCCCTAACAGCAGCCACAGCCAAGTGAATCTAGGGGGGTACGTATAATACGATATTGTAGATAGATACTTGAGTGAAACGAGATTACCGCTCACTAGCTTAAGTTAGAGCACGTTGTTCTTAGGACTAAGTTATTTCATGTTCTATGATTAACTTGGAAGCAAATATGGAAGTTAACTCAAAATCAGTGACCAGATGTATATACATAGATGTTCTCCAGAGTCAACTCAAATGCAGATCTTAATTGTAGCTCAAGATCATCGTTAAACAGCTAAGAATATGAGCTCAACTTCTAAGCATAGGTAGACAAGAATGTGAGCCCAATTCCACGTGAAGATAAATTTGAATGTCAGTTCAAAATCAATGCAGAGGCGAATTTAAATATCTACTCAAAATATAATTGAATTTGCGTTATACAGTTAACATTTCCGTTCAATTAGCTTCAAGTTTCTAATTTGTGCGATAAAAAAGCTCTGATAGATCATTCAGCAAGTTGACTGTACAGGTTCTGAATTTGAAAAAAACAAGCGGCGATGGCATTTTGTTTTAAACTAAAATTTATGAAATTCTTAGCAAATGTTTAGTTAGCATTAACAGAGAATATCTGCAAGTAGCTTATATGTGATAAAACAAATTGAGTTTGTTGGCATTGAACATTTTTTCATCATTGTTGTGGGCTTTTGACGCATATATGTATTTGTATGCAATACAGAGGAATAAAGCTAGTATTTGTTTTATGTTACAAAAGGCACACTACCGAGATTGTCTGCTATTTTTCCCACCCGTAGGAATATCGCAGTAGGTAGATGTGATCGAACGTTCTGTGTACATGTGGCCAATAGGCAGCGACGTGCAGAGCCAGGTCGTGAAGGCCTGGATTTAGGCCCAAGAAAGTCTCGATAGGAGTTTGCATACTCTGTTTAAGGCTCATAAGGAGATATGTTGTGCGTATCATGAATATTCTATTTTAGGATTCCCTGTACGAAGCTGTCAAGTGTGTCTCGTATTCTGCAAACAGAAATAGTGGGCTTCAAATCCAAAAGAGACCTTGGATGGCGTCTTTATGAGACGCTAATGTGATATTGGAAAACTTACAGAACTTCTTAGAAATGCCCGATATCGTAAAACACTACTGCATTGCACATAAAAAGCCTTATTGAAGTACTAAGCTGATGCTTGACGATTTTATAATAATGATGTTTGGAATTCATGATAAAATTGCTTTGGAACATTACGCGTAGGCAAAAGTTTAATAAATATCTTGATGGAAGCTCTGAGACGGCTGTGGAATCATCCAAAAATAAAATATTTCTTCAACAGAGTAACGAGAATTTGTTGTACATTAAATACAAACAGCCTTGAAAACAGCTCCTGGAAGGAAAATATTCAAGCTCTTCGAATTTCATCGCACAAACTTTTTTCCGTAGTATACTGATGACTAATCGATTATGTAATATTGTGAGGAGCATAACACAACTCTAGCTGTAGCTGTAGTCTGAGGTTGGAACACGATTTTCAACATAATATCCCTCCGACAGCTAAAGATACCTCCCCTGTAAGTCATGATCTCCTCGTATTAAGTATAATCTAATATTAGGTACTGATATTTTAGGGTCAACCCATAAAAGAAAATATCTGTCTGCGCATGTACATTATTTTAAAAATCTGCCAAAAATACTTCTGTGGCGAATTCTGGCTCAAGGTTAAATGCTAGTGTGAATCGTTACTTAATCTTTTCAGTGCGAGGACTCAATATAACATACTCGGTGTATCTAAGTAGCATGGAAATGAATTCATATTGAATACCTGAGGGAGAAGCTTCTCATACTTGTTTCTCTGTCTGACCCCTTTCTTTCCCCGCTGATACCTCCATCGACTACGTTTATCTCATACTGAGATAAACCGATGCTTAATTAGTGAATTCATTCACAACGAAATTTCTCCTGCAATCTCTATAAACTGAAATCTTCTTCATTACCTTTGAAGTCTAATTTTTCTTTTCATCTCAAGTTTCCTTCACCCAGGAGTACAATGACTAGAAGATAACTGGTACCATTAATTAATTTACCTATTTTCCTTTGATCATTTAAATTAACTCGGACTTGCTTATAATTTTTGTATACGTTTTTTTGAACAGCAATTATCATGATTTTTGTTGTTGTCAGGATTGAGAGCCACCGGCAAAAAAATACATTTGTAATTTTTAAGTTTTCTGTGTCATCATTCTCTAGCCTAATCTCACATGCAACTTTACTTTGTTGTATTACCTTCTCCATTTTTGCGTGAGAACTGATTCACATAATTTTGTTGGACTTCATACAAGCCTATGTCACTTAACACAGTAACCTATCTTATGCCACTTTATTACTTAAATAGATTTGTAGTGCTTTTTGTTCATTTGTCATTGACGAACAACAGCCCGTAGAAATAATCATGTGTCTTTCATTTATGAAATAGCAGTGCTAGGTATTGAGGTTTTTTGAGTTGCTTTCGTAGAGATTCTAGGAAAGCCTTTTAGTTTGGTCGCAGTATTGCGTGCGTTTCAGTAAACAAAGCTGCTTGCCTCACATTCAGTCTGTGAGCTCCATTTTTGGCTGGAAATAGCATGCGTGCAAAGTAAACTTCTCCCGCAGCGTTCGCAGTGTTAATAACATTGATGTTTAAAATATGAACTAACTTAGGGTTGCAGATCTGGACTTTGAAAGACTCTGCATAAATGGTACAACCTGAAAAAGAAGATACATTACAGTATACGACAGTTCTCAGCTTGAGAATATATACACGAGGTCTCCAGAATTAAATTCATAATATTAACTTAAAACTGTTGTGATGAAGGGTTATGTGGTCGTGAAATTTGAATATGTATCAGTTATGAATTTATTCGGTTTAGAAACATAATTTGAGTGCCAGTTATGATACATATTATGGTGGCTCTATTTCTTAAAGCCATTCATGTATTTCTGTATTGGATGCAATTTCTTCTCACTGTGTGGACAAAATTTCTCAAAATTTCACTGATAGTTCGGGAGAGCATCGTAAAATTTATCTAATGTAAATTTTATTTGACTGCAAAGTCTAATGACAATAATATTCTAAGAAAATATTGCTCTAGGGCTGTGGAGTGAATTATTAACCACTAAGTGGCCTAATTATTATGGTAATATTTATGGTATCACTGAATGATATCAAATACTACAGTTTATAAAATTTGCTTTAGAAATGTACATAAAGTGTCATGAAATTTATTCTCACCTCGTAATATTTACCAGTCAAAGATTGCTTGGACCACGTGTGTTTTGTAGCAAGAGATCAAATTATGTACCCATAATTCAAGACGAAATCGAAATTACTTTCTTCATAAATATCATTAAAATGCTAATATTTTCACGAAAAATATTTGATTATAAGCTCTTCTCTCTTGAAATATAAGAACATGACAGCGGCAGGTGCTAATTAATATAATAAAAGCTTCAGTGTTTCCAAGGCAAATCAAGTTAGACAATTTTTCTCAAGAAAATTTTCTTTTTTAAATTTCTGATTAGTTTTACTCTGCGTCCAGGTCAAGGATATAATTGATTTAATTAGACTTCACATTACCCCGAGCCTTCCCTCATGCAAGGCGCTTTTTCAAACCCTCCACTGAGAGTGGCGACCTTGTCCGGCTTCCAAAGATTCTCATTATTTCTGTGCAGGAAATGTGTCGTCCCTAGAGCTCGTCAGATGCTGAGTCAGGTTCGCACGCCGAACTTCTCTCATATTTTAGAGGGCATTTGTTCTGTTTTCTGAGCTTTCTGCCCAAATTTCCGACCGGCGTTTTGCTAAGATGTACACGAAAATTCCCAGCCAAGGCACCAATATTTTTAGGTCGACCGATAAGGGGAAAATTTTTTGTAGTGTTTAAGAAATGGGTAAAAGGACTTTCAACGAATTCTTCAAAGTCAGCGAAGTATTGCGTACAGGAACGTCTGAAAACGCTTTACAAAAGCTTTGTTTTACTAACGGGTGCGCTTTTAGTTTGTCGCTGTTACTTTGTGTTAAAAATGGCGCACGACTCATTAAGTTAACGGACTTGATGTGTAACTCAGATTTTGCCGTGATGTCGCTCAAACGATGCAACCGTAGTTAATTCCTTTCCGTGATAATATTAGATATATCATGGGCATACTGTTCTTGTATCTACTATAATTAATATATCAGTTACATTCAAGCAATGAGGTGTCAAAGAACAAATCATATTGAAAAGTCAATATTAGGTTTTAAAATGGAAGTTTTTTGATGCTTTCGTTATATATGCCTAGATATGTGCATATTAACTGAAAAATTATTTTTCGAGTTATGACGCATTATGACATCGTATATCATATCATTTAGCCGGTTGTGTAGTGAACTTAATGTGCCCAATTAAACATAAGAATTGCATTATAGCTGGTCTGGTTTTCTGGTGGGCTGTACCTCACAAGAAATGTATTTACTCGAGTCTCACTTTTGCAAGCACTTTAAGGAAACAGTGTTCAGAGATTACTGAGCGATTTGAAATTACCTTGAGAATCTTGTCAGTTCTACAAAAGTCTAAATTAACATTTGCAAATGGTATTGTTGAAAGCAGAACTGTTCTGGTAATATTTCAAAAGTCCATTTCGAAGACAAAATCATTAAAAGTAAATGAAAAGGAACGACGGATAACAGTCAACTAGCAAAATCCGTCTAATGCTTTAATTGCCCAAAAGAAGAAAACAGAATGAAAACAAGCTGAAGAACTCTAAGCTTCTCGAACAACTGCTCTTCGAGAATTTAAAAACACTGTGCGAGTAAAGAAAATAGATTAGTTCGCTTGGTATGAACTAAATGAGATGCAAAGTCATTAATGGTATAAAAGCGTACGTCATGTTTTCTCTGGTTTGAAGGTTAAGCATTTTTGCACGGAATGGAAATGTTTGTGGAAAAATATTCTCTAATAATTACAGCGCAGTTGTGTACTTAAAACGAATATAATAGGTCGAAACCATAATTAATTTACTAATATTTTTTAAATTTTAACTGGTACTCCACGGGGATCAAGTAAATGAATTATTTATTTTTTAATTTTTTTACCAGGAAATTATTCATGCCAAATTCATTCTGAAAATGAAAGTATGTATGAACAATTGAATACAGGGCAGAGTTAACTAATTGCTACACACAGCTTGAAGATGTGAGGGCTTGGGCACCCCTTCTTCCACTAATTTCCAAGTTACAAAAGTTAACTTGTACACCCGGTAGCGTCTACACCAATTAGGTAAGATGGGTAGTTTTTCAAGTCTATCGCAGGACTTGTGTGGTGTACAATTTTGCGACTACATGTTTATTTACCTGACGGTTCTAATTCTGATAACTCATTTCACCATTCCTGTGTCATGTACATGTCTTTCTAATCGCAGGATATGAATTAAATTGATGAAACATTCAAATGACTTTAAGAGTTGATTGCAACATAGCCAATATAGTTCTTTTAACAGGATAAACAATATATTTGCTCTGAAAGATGACGGTAGACCAACATATATCGTAAGTTGGGTGCAAATGTCTGTGTATGGTATGTGGTATGTATATAATCATCATTTGTTTTAAACTTTTCAACTAAAAACGATGCTGCAAACTTTCTCTCTATAATCAGATTAATAGAATATGTTGTAAGTATCCGGCCAAACGAGGCAAACTTATTTAGAAATACTATTTCCTTAATAGAATATAGACTGTAGCACCAGATATCACCTCCAGATATTGATTTGCCGGAGTTGAAAGGAAAGCAAGAAAAATATAGGTACAACATTGCAGTTCACTTGACAATTCAGGAGTTTTAACATAAGTGTGTATGTAAGACTGCATTGTGGCTTCTTGCTTGCTGAAGCCAAAAGCAGGACCAACAAAGCAATAAGCAGCTGATGTTCGCACAAAGCCTTTACAACAAGTATACACAAACCAGAGCTTCCTTCCAGTGATCCAGAAGCATCCTCGAAGTTGAGGCCTTTGACAGACTTCTGAGGCTCACTGCTTTGTAGTTACTGTGTAGCTGTCACCAAGTTAACCCATGCCATTAAAAATTATACGGTGCGAGGTGAGGAGGTAGTTTCAATTATTTCCAAGAGTGGACTTCCTGGAAAGAAAGTGCAGTGACACAGAAGTTATTCATGACCCCAGATACATAAACTTCTAAGGAGAAAAATTAATTTCAAATTCATGTTAACTGCATCATGAACGTCATGTTTCGAGAATGACGATAAAAGAGGTAGAAAATGTTAGCAATCCTGCCTAATAACAGTTCTTATGTAATTATTTTTCTCAAATTTCATGAGAAAATATGTTCATTGAACATCTCTTTTGACTGAAAGAAGTCTTGCTCGTTGATATTTATAAATGGTATAAACAAATCTCACCATGATTTATATTTCGGGTTATACTAATCAAAAACTTTTGATGAAGGTTTTGTAGTGTACAGATCGAAAGTTACGGAGAGCAAATCTTTTTTGGTTTAAAACCTAATCGTCAGTCGTTATTATATGGTGGTTTTGTTATGGAATAGTTTATTTCATATGACGAACAGGACAGATGGAAGTATCACTTATGGAAACAGTCAAGATTGAATAGCTCGCTTAAAGCTGATTAAAGTTTCTAACTCGAAGTATCGTATGGTGATGAGTTTTCTTACCTTTTTTGAGCTAAGGATTACACAACACAGTTTATCAGCTCATGTAAACTTCCGTTTGGCATAGCTCTACAGCTGCGCTAGACGAAAGGGGCGAGCTGAGCCACAAATAGTCGTAATCGAATATTAAGGAAGTCAGGCGTCTTCGACTGGGTCTCTGTATGGAAATTCGCTCGAAAAGCAAGGATGGAGAAGATGGGAAGTCGTAAAATTGAATCGAAGCTATTTGTGGCTTCTGAAGTTAGTCTCTTTTGCATATCACTCTCCAAATTCTATAAATGAGTAAAATGGGACTGGCACATAGCACAGAGCAGTGTATGTCGATACGGAGATCATGCTTCGAGAGAATGGTCATTGTGGCGTGAATGACATTCAAAATGTGTCACCATCATTATCATTGTCATATGATTCTAATAATGCTGGCGTTTCTCATCTTGCATTATAATCATGTTTTTGCTAGCGTGAACTTTGTCCCGACTTTCTATATCTTTAAACAGTGAGTTAGAAAAGGAAATGAGAACCTTACGCTTTCGTGGCTTCTTTTGCTCTCCAAATCTGGCCACCAATTTCAAACTGGCCCGAAAGTATTCTGATCTTTGCATGGAAGTCGGATCTGCAGATTTTCATTTGGTTGACTCCGACTGAAGGAGTATAAAAATGGTCCCTACTCAACTTCATACCTCCGGTGCTGATTCCGCAATCTGGTTTGCTCGTTGCGGGAGGCCTTGTGCGATACGAACAAAGTGCAACCAAAGTCCCCCCCCTATTGAAGGTATGAATGTAAGTGCTTTGCCCTAGGAGTTTGCATTATGATGAGCTGAATGCTCAATATGCTAAATATATTTCTTCAATAAAATTTACTGCTTAACGAATTTACCCCCTTTGAAGGTCATTCTTCGTCAAATCCCTGATGTGCAAAGTTGCAGGCAATCTGGACATCCTCACAGTAAGCACTCGAGTTAAGAACTATGGTAGCATACAGTTCACAAGATCCCCATTAAACTTAAAAAATCCATCTCATCGAATATTAAACCGAACAATGTGATCCAGTTTGATAGGGAAAGTGGAAACAAACGCCTGCGTTCCATGTCTTCAAACACCGTGGCTGAAGTTCGGAGATTGTGATTCACAAACTTCGAATAGTTTCGGGATTCAATTCGAATGCGCAATGCAGCAAGAGTTCTGAGATTTGAAATCAACTTGCTCTTGCGTATGACGATCACAATGCACGCACTTCTCTGAAGTCAACAAGAAGATTGATGTTTAGCATTTTCCATTCATCAAACGGAAGTAAAATTTTCATCTTTTGGATTCCTATTTAATTACTAATATCTTTTTATTTCATGGAAAAAAGTAGTTACGGAAGATCGAGAGAAGTCTTAAGTATTTCTTATGATTACACTTGTGAGGAAAGTTGCCACACAGAAAAACTTGCATGCTTTCGATCGAGTTAAAGCATACACAAGTACTGGTATTCAAGAGTAATAATTGTCGCTGTATAACAGTTATAGGTAGTAATGTAAAAATTGACCTTCAGAAATACCACTTCTAGTATATTTGGCAGAATTTCGTTACGATAGAAAAAGAAACATGCTTTATTTTATTTAGGTATATATGAAACATATAATGGTTTTTATATTATTGATACTAATATTTTAAGACTAGTGATCATGCTTCAGCCACTGTTTCCATCCGTTTTGTGACCTGAGGTAGAAGCTCTTAGGGGTACATTGCGATGATCTGGAAGTTTTAAGAAATAGTCAGCTAAAGTCAGGTCAACTAGTCAGTCGACCTGAACCCAGCACTGCAAGCAAAGAAAAAACAATTTGTGTCGAAGTACCCTGAGATTGAATTTGACTGGCGCGATGATTGTTAGTTAAGCGTAAATAGTAATGATACAATCTGATAATATGCTCATAAAATGACTTTTTACCTATACGGTGTTATACGAGCAATTAAGATTAGTTACATGACATGCAAATAGTTTATACTTATTAGCTGTATAGGTTTTGAATAATTTTTCGGTCATAAAATTTCAAAATTCTATAAGCTCATGTAAGAGCAATGGAGTAATTTTCTTATACACATTGCATCGCTAACGGTTTTTCTTTAGTTGTCTTCCTGTAGATCAAACATAGATGCATGTACCAATAAAATTATATCGCTAACAGTCAGTAAACTTTAACTTTCATTGTTCTCATACTTTCATTGACCCATTAAATACCAGATTTTTATAACTTTTTTATTCAGTTGATTTCATCATACCTAATTATTAAAAACAGATACAAGCTTTTTCACACATACATTGAAGCATCAAACCTTCTTCTAAGTATTTATATAAAATCTAGGTGTTGTAGGATCGTAGTACTTTTATAATATGGCAAATACAACTTGATCATCATTTGACGATCATTGTACTTAATGTGTTAAGCTGCTGAGATTTTGAGTGACCACTGGGTATTGACTTTTTATAATAATTTCATTAAGGTTCAGCAGCATTTTTTAATGAAACTATTGATTTCTCTTCATTCTTTGACTGCACTGTTGTTTTGATTTCCTAGTGTTCTCATAATTATTGATTTATTCGCTAGTCAAAAGTTTCTAATAATGCTATCAGTCTATTCCTTTGACCTCCGAACAGTTTTGCCGTGGGTTTTACCGTGAGAGGGAAAATAGAAATATTTATTTGTTTTCGAGGAAAATATTTGTTTCCATCACCTATGGTTTCGAACTCGAAACAAAGTTCCTGGAGGATGTAGGTGAGTTGTATCTTAAAACCATAAGCCTATAGCGACAAAGGGGATATCTGCGTGTCTCTGAGGTCACGGCATTCCTATTTTTTCATGATATTTTTGCTCAAAACTCGCCTTTCAAATTCATTTTCACTTCTTCATATATATGCCAGATACGTGTACTGTAAAATATTCAGTATGAGTTTATTTTTTCTCTTATAAATACGTCGTTTATCAGAGCGAGTTCAAAGGATAAATTTGTTTTTTACCTCTGAGTGCATGCATATCATATTTCTTCGTTCTTGTGTCAACTAGAAAAGCTAAATTTTTTCTAGGCTTGGCTTAAAAAGTGTCTAGAAGTATTTTGTGATTGCTCGAGATCAGTCATGTATCGCAAAATTGCGGGATCGAGAAGGTTTCAAAAATCTAATTTGAATACATTTTAGAGTACACATTCACTTACATGTTTTCCTGAAGTTTCGTTTGTGAATATTTAATCCGCAAACCTTACTTTTGAATTACGGTTTTTTCGAGTTTTACGTTTACAGCTCCGTGTTATTTAGTTCCAGCTTGCGTTTCCACATAATAGAGATCTAAAATCTTTTTGTTCTGACGTTTCTATGATAACAGCGCTTCGCCTTTTATGTGTACCTTTGCTTCTGAGGGCGCTGGCTCATTCTCTGACGCCTCTTGAGAAGGGGTCCCAATCAGAGGGAAATTCTTTCATCGCTGGAATTCCAGGGGTGAACTGAATGGACAATTGAGACCATGAGTTTGTGCATCCAAATTTTGTAGATTCATACGTACCTTACAATGCCACCCTCTCCTTTCAAAGCTCCTCATTCTTTCTAGAACTATTCCCTCCTTTTATACAAGAATTAATTGATTTGACTAATCGTTGGGCTAGATATGACTATTCTGCTTTGAATTCCGAAAACTCTATTATTTATACACCCACTTTTTAAAAACTTCGTTAGGATCAATTAAAAAATACTTGAAAATCATGCATGTGCTAACATCATTCAAAGTTAAATGTTGACTACCGACCTAAGTTATGAGTTTGGAGACTTTTATTTGCTTCACTTAATTTTAGATCACGAAGAAGAATTAGCAACCAAATATTGCAACAGAAAGGTTCCGTCATAAGTATCCTGTGACAAAATTGTTCAGCGCACTTCTACGGTTGCATTGTTCTGTTTTGTGGCAGTTAAGAAAATGAATTACTTAAACCAATGAATTGATTTACAGAAAAAATGAGAGAGTAGCGGCATGTATTTATTTCTATTGGTCATCTTAACTGAGGATTGTCATCCTTTTTGTCCAAGCCTGCGCTTCAGAAATAGTTTAAGGAAACTGTTGCAGAGAAATGTATGTTACTTGAAACGCAATATCTAATCTTTCAGTAAAACGATATTGGAGTAAACTGTATTGATTTTCCCATTGTATTTTATTCTACTACATCGTCATCTCTCAACACGGTCAACCTCAAAAGCCACGTGGTTGCCTGGGCCAAGCAAAATTATTCATGATTTTGCATAAACACAATCTAATGCGACATATCAGAGGTACATATTATATTTACACGAAGGCTTAAAAGCAGATAAAAATTCTTGCATTACACTGCACATACTCCAAGATTTTGACTCTATAGAAAACTTCAATAAACCTACAATCTTATTTCCTGTAATTTCAGTTCATTTAATGATGCCTCCACAGCCTTGCTGAGCCTTAATACGATTTTGACGTTGATCCTCAAATTGAGGGCCCTTCCTGAAGCTTAGATCTCCAGGTCAACAAGAGTTTCTTAGGTTTCATCCTTTAAAAGAAAAGGCTCGGTATTAATTTACAGTATTTGTATCCCCACTCCAGCTAGAATTCTTTCTGGCTTATGGACGATGGAGGATTTTTCCGTTGATTTTTGCCAGCCTGTTCTTTTCAACAGTGTATTGTTTTAGTCAATTTTGGGGTTGCTGCAGCGTAACGTCTGTAAATATTTGTGTCGGGGTGCTTCTTTCCAGTGAGATTCTGTAAATCGTAAATCTCTACGTGAGGTGGTTCGTGCCTAGAAGCGTACCACCGAACCGAGATACTAGGATTTTCCTCGCAGCTATCGCAGGGAAAAACGAGCTGGGACGTTTCCAATCGTTTATTATAAAGATGATACAGTAGACTCGTAGAACAATACAGAAAAGCTAAGCCAAGTGGAACGACGTGGCTGATTGACTGGTAATGGCAACTGAGGAGAATTAAAGGATTAAAGGATGAAGAGTTAAGGAGAACCTGACAGGTCGACGACTACACTTCGAATGAGTATAGTCCGCCTTCAAATCAGGGTTTCGGCGATGACTGAAATGTTGTCTCCTCGTGACCAGGTCCTGATCCCGATCGACCATCATACGACCGAGTCAGTGAAAGCTTCCAGCTAGTCTTCTTTCCACTTAGTCGGAAACCATAATATTATAGGACACACCCATGTGGCCTGAATTCCTGCTGGGTTATTCAAGACCTGTCAACTAACGACCTGACATTTGTTCGCTAGGCCATCTCCTTTTTCCAGGAATTGTCGATTTACTCTACAAAATTACTGCGGCACCACTGAGTTTAAAATTTCGTGATTTAAGTGATTCTGCTTGGGCAATAAGCTTTTTAAAAACATGCTTGAAGGCACAAAAATGGCAGTTTAATTTTCCAGCCTCAAATGACAGTAGTTAGCGTTTCTTCAGCTGCTTTAATTGATGTAGATTTACGACTTAACTGATTGCTGAAATTATTTTTCGGGATATCTGTTCTGAGAAACACCAATAAATTATTTTCATCAACAACACTACTGGAATGTTGCTGTGATAGTTTGGTAAAGAGATAATTTTTTCAACATGTTGGTTCATGGAAAAAGTTTGATAATTGAAACCTCATATGTGTACGTATAATAGTACTATGGCTTCAGACCTAGGAGTAAAAATAACTCTCTTTCCTCTCAACTTCCTCAATTGTACTAACATTCGACTTCCGGCATGTCATTCATTAATAATTTCTGAATGTAAATGCTTATTTCGCCACAACTCCCTTTTCTTGAACACTTACGATTCGTGTACGAGTAGCTCTTAAGCTTGTAGAAAGGACTAAACGGGAAATTCAGGGCGTCAACCTTCCAGTAAGCTTCCCTGCTGTTGGCTTCATAGCTGATCTACTCTGAAAAACGCATGAGAAGGCCGCCATACATCTCATAGTTTAGATGAGTGAGTCACACGCGAGCAATCCTAATGATAAAATTCAAACCCGTAAAAAATTGGTATTGAGCAGTCGCACCATCAATCTCGTCAGCATAAGAATTTGTTCTATGAACTTGAATTAATGATTTTCGCCAATATGATTGGCGAAACGCCATAATGCCATAATTGATGATTTCATTCTCATGTTGCTTGGTATTGTTATAAGAACCACGCGTCATGCTGTGTATGCTAAGATGTTTTGTCATGACAGAAAATATCCAAAATAATTTACTGCATATTGAATGTGGTCGAAAAACTGTGTACGAATAAAGGTTCTAGGAGAGTAAAATGGGAATTATTTTTGAGGGACTTTCTCTGGTCAAATTAGAGATCAATAACTAGAGACTTGAATTGAATTACTAGAACTTGAATGAATGCTCATACATTAAATATTCTGTTTTTGAAACTTCTTTAACATTTTCTGACTATTGCTTTCTACGTTCGTGGAGAAGTTAAAGTTTGCCGTCTGAAAAACATGATTGAGATATTTTTCTCAGTTGGGTTAACCTATGGATATTGTACTCAGTTCCTCCGTCCTCGCGTAAATTCTGTACGTTTGACACGAGAAGACAAAACAATGGTCCAATTTATTAATTTTCAGCAGGAAGTTTGAGGAAATTCATTAGGACACGCCGAAGTTATGACGATAAGAGGAAAGTTTTTGACTTGCTAAAGCTTCTGACTCAACTGAGCGTGAGTAGGAGCTTCATCTTCCATGACGCGTATAGGTCATCGAGTTGTCCGAAGTTCGTCGATTCTTGTTATACCATTCTACGTTTGGCTGATTTTCAAGGGCAAAATTTATTTCAGCTATCGTATCCTCTCAAGGTTGGTAGTTAACTAAACTATCACCAAATGCATCGTGCAGCTCACTACAGTGTATGAAAAAACTAATTTTGATCGAAGCTGCCACACAATTGTGTCCATATTTTCCTCTCTGCCCTTGTTTCAATTAAGGCTTCCTATAGCCTAGGTGCAAATGGGAGGGAAATAATTTTTACTATATTTATATCAGTGCAGATAAATGTACATACATAAATGACCTCCATCTCTGTGTTCAATTTTCAGTTATCTCATTGATCTATTCCTTGTTACTTAGAAAAATGACTATGAGTCGTAGAATTGGAAGCAGTGAAAACAAACCAATCTCAATGAGGGCAAGTAAGCTTGTAAATGTTAACGAAGACTTGAAGAAAATCTGATGGGGTGATACTTTGACCCAGAAAGAACATATTACGGAGAGCTCGCGGCTACTGTAGCTGAAGTTTAGCGACTGGGTCTTTCAACTGAATTGTTCAAGGCTAATTCGTCACAATTATAGTTATGATGAAAATGTGAGCAGACGTTTCTATAGTCTACAGCCATGCTTCTGTCATTGGAAAAGTTTCAAAACATTTTCCATAAATTGTTAACACATTTCTGCGTTGGAAATAATTTATTCATGCGTTTTTCGAGTAACAGTATACCACTTTACGTCCTAAACAATTATATCCTCAACCCATAGATCTGAATCATACCTTGGGAAAAAATTGCAGTTCCAAGTAAAATATGGGTTCTTATTTATGAACGTGACGATGACGACATCCCGATTATGAAAAACTTATGGAGTGGAACTGACATATCTATCGTCCCTAATGTCTGCGAACACGTACCACCTCAACCCTATTCTGACATCGCTGGGCTCAAACGACCGGAGTCACGTGAGCTGGGAAGGCGGTTAACTGATGAGTCACGAAAGCGTACATGGCACGCCACACGCTCAGTAGTTCACATTATAGGGAATTGAAGGCACCTGCAGCATTGTCTGTACTTGTAGCTGGACGTCTGTCACTTTTTGGGGACGAATTTTTCAAAACTAACACGAGTTTGAAGGGGCATTGTGTTTTCTCAACACGCTGGTTTTGTTGGTTACTAATTCTTGCTAATATGGAGTTTATTATGAAATGTAGCGTGGGTAGTATTAAAAGACTACTGTAGAAAACCGCTATTAAATGTCTAGACTCAAACTTATTAATGTACATTGAGCCCTGAGGTTTTTTAACTCACAGTAGCGGCCTCATTGGTTAGCCTGCTGAAGCATGCCAGTTACATATGAAGTGCGCATGTCGCTGTAGGAGGAAAAAACATTCAAATGGCTCATTCTTTGTGACTATAAATGAGTTGTATTGAGACTGTAGTATGAGGAAAATTGTGATCTTTTAGAGATAAATAAAAAGAATCTTGGGGCATGAAGCAATGAGCGATTGTTTCACCTTAGAATTAGTTTGCGATATATTCAATTAAAACATTGACCTAGCGAGTAATAAATCCATGAAACAAATTTAATGGGCATGATAAATTACTTACATATATCCATATAGCATTTACTATGCATTATTGTAAGATTTGAAGCTGCACACGATACTAAATCCTAGGTGTTGAAATTGATCTATACGGTAAGGGCGTTTAGTACAAAATAATATTTATGTATATATTGTTTCGTGTTATTTGTTCACAAGCTACATCTCCGAAAATGTGCATCTGTTTTAAATAAGCTTTACAAAACAGAAAGGTACAAGCACTTTCCACTTTATCTTCCACATTGGAAAGTGCATCTCTTCTTATTCTTTTAATAGACGTTCTCCAGAGGACACGTTTGGGCTTCTTGACGCTCGCATGGTTGTGAAGTGAAATGAAGGAGATAAATCCGTAGACTTATTCCGCTAGAGATGTGACCGATATTTCAGACATCCATGTGTCATGCACACACAACTTTCAGATATAATAATGGCTAAACTCAGCATAAAATGCAATACGCGTAAGTCGAGGAAAGGATATTATTTTCTTTCTAAATTCAAGCCTACATTTTTTTTACCATTTAGTTCCTGAACTCGTACTTTCTTAGCAAGTTTTTATAATTTAGGAGATAATAAATGTTAATAATTATTTTCACAACTTTGGACGCAAGCGCCATCTATTTACTGTAAGCTGAAACGTGTAGCACATACTAACTGCTTCTATTATTCTCTAGGGACTTGCAATACGACAGACCTCGCAACACCTTGTGAAGACTTGTGAATGATTTCCAGGAAATTTAATTGGGAAAAGTTTCCCGGAGGGATCACTGGGCAGCGCCATTACACGAACCTTTCTTCTCAAAGATCACATGTGGATCTTGTGCGATGAATATTGTGTTCAGGAAGCTGTACTTTACTCTCTGAGGAATTTGTTCCTTAACTGCACCCCAGAATCTCATTGCGAGTTCCTAATTATCATGCCCGACAGGAGGTTTCACCCATTAGCATTCTAAAAGTAATCTGATTATTGCCCATCTTTGCGTTCTAATTGTTTGTACGTCAACATTAACTGTAAAGGGTCTCAAAGCGAACAACGAAACGGCACCCTGGAGTGTGGTTGGCAAAGAACTTTTGTTGCTGCACACTTCTTTTGATGACAACGGTAATTCTTAAAATGGTTTATTTCTTTGCATTCAGCAGTAGCCTTTTGATTTACCACAATTGTACGAGGAGAACATTTAATTCATTTCTATTCTGAAGAATTGGCATCGATGTTATCTATCACTAAAATAACATTGATGAATTCTTTCTAATTTCATAGTAAATAGTAGAATTTACTTTCAGGAATAGCTAAGTGAAATGAAAAAAATTTGCACGGTAGGTTGTTGCATGTGCTGCGAAAGCGTTCATGTTCCTCAACATATTCAGCACAACAATGAACGCGATTGTTATGTAACACAAATATTGTAGTCTACTGATTAGGGGCATTTTCTGGCATGGTAAGTAAAATCAGAGCTTGATGTTTTCAACATATTTACCAACCCAACATATTTTCATCAAATGAATCATGGTGGGTATACGCACTAGTTTTTCTACAACCGCTGTATTAATCAGCATTCTTACGTGAGAAACATGTTCATATTTACACCATCACAAATTACAAAATCCGTGGTTTTAATTCTCTGCTTTGTTGAGAATTTTATTATACTACTCGCGTATTAAATGTTTGGCATATATTCGTTTTCGGCAGCATTAAAGTTTATGCATGAGTTCCTATGCTAAAAATACGTTGAGCTGGTTATTAATGGATTTCTTAGGAAACAAATTAACGCATCCGTTTGCTTTAAATGTGTTTTGGATATAAATTCAAATTTGAAAACTCATTTTTTTCAAGTTTTTGTACTGCGACTATTTTTTCTAGAGTCACATCGTAATTGTTGTGTTTAATATTATAAGATTCAAGATGATATGCGTTGGTTTGTCAGAAATGACTAGAAAATTTGCCAAGTATAGAATGAATTTGTTTCAGGAACGAAAAGTTCATGAATAAAAGCACGTCTGTTTCTCAACTTTAGGAGTTCAGCCTTCACATAGTTTAAACCCTCAAAATCGTGTGTCACAGTATTTGTTATCTTGCAACATCACAACAAAACTTACATGTTCTCTTGACTTGTGGTAGAAATACTTCAGCGTAGAAATACGCGGTAAAATATGGGTACTTCTCGTGGGTCATCAACACTACGTATGCTAGAAGAGACTTAATAACCCGGAGAGAGATATAAAGCTCAATTAAAATGTAGTGAAAAATAGAAAGCATCCCAATGTACAATAATACACAATTTCTTGCTTGCTTGCTTGCTTGATTGGTCAATTTCCCTGTCACGCTCATAAGGATTTTGATAGGAGGAAATTCGGTAGGGTATACATGTATTGTAAGCATTGTATTGTAAACACCAAATCACATCCTTCAATGTGGAAACTCCTTTGCAAAGCCAGCGTCCACTGGCAAATCAAACGAGCCAATTCAGTAAAAAATATGTGAATTTTTACGTGTGGGTCTACTAGATAATATTAATATTTTCAATTCCGAATAAAATTAGACAATCAAAAGGCAAATCAACTTATCTGAATAAATTCAACAAGCCTGTCAAATTTCCTTTGTTTTTTTCAAGTTTTGAAGGCCTTCAATTGCAGTCCGTGTAGTTTTAAAATTTCATGATACGTATGCTTTACATTTAGGTGCTCGTATTGTTCAAACTTCTACGCTCTCCACTGCTTCTTAAGAAGACATTCGCTCTGACGACGGCGAGATCTCGAGCTTATCTTGCAGGAAGGAAATCAAGTAAAAAACGCGCGCCCTCTTAAAGAGTCTTCTTAACCTTGAGAAATAGTAGAAACAAAAGCAGGTTAAGAAGAAGACCTTCTTTTGGCTTATAATTTTATGTGATCAAACTTTCTAGCTCTTATACTGTGCCTGTTTTCAAGGTTCGCTAAGCGAACACGACTTGTAATAATACTTCTATTATTTTGTGAATGATACTCAAAAAGTCAATTATTTATTGCCTTGAGATCCACTGGGACATTTATTGTTAATATTCATTTTTTTGAGCAGCGTAAAAACCAGTGTTTTACAAGAGTTCAACATTGTCTATAAGTTCAGGCGAATTCTACTTACAGAATTGTCATTGATAAACTTTAATTATTCTGTTTCTGTCTAAATACCATCGTGAAAACAATTTTGTTACTCAAGCAAATGATAGCAAAACTTAAGTAAAAAGCAGATGTAAAACTTGTCAAGATATAATTTCCCACGTTTGTTTAAACTTGTGTGTTTTTGATTTTGGATTTTTACTGTCGTATATTAAATGACAAATTTTCTGGTGCGTGTACCGTAAAATTTCAGGACAAATCTGTTTAGTTCAGAGCGAATCAGCAGCATGAATCGAATACTTCGATATAAAATGCAGTTCATACTGAATGTGTCGAGGCACCGACGTTCGAAATAAAACTGAATGCATGCTGAAAAGTTTCTTGAATTCAACACATTTTGCCTCAGTATATCTTGAGCAGGTTGGACATGGTCATTTTTGCAGTAATTTTATTTTGTGATTTGTTCATTAAATTTAAAAGATGCTTTTCATGAAATTCTGCCCAAAATCTACCAATGAAAGCAGAGGAATGGAAATATATTACTGTCTCGCCATTCCTAATTTTTCTTCGAGGACAGTATTGAAAAATTCTTTTATTTATGTCCTCATAAATATACATCACAATCTCACGTAGAGAGTAGAAATTATCGGCAAAATGAAGTACAAATTTACTGTCAAACTTTCCCATTTTTCCACATTCCCAAGCAAATGATTTAAAGTTCATCCACTTTGAATCTTTTTTATTGACACTGAACAGAATCCAACCAAACTGAAATGATTGCGTAGTTCTTGCGATCTATGGAAAATTTTGCAGAACTGGTGAGCCTGAAGGAGAATTCGCGTCATCTGTAGAGCACTTGGTGCCGTGTGGCTCCTGTATTGGAATCCAATTCTTACCTTCTGCGTAGTAACTCAAGAGAAGGAATCTTCTGTCCGATAGGAGACTCAAGCTGAGATTCACATATTCAAGAGCTTCTTTGATTATCATCCTTTCCAGCTACTGGCCATGAACGTCGTCAAATTGAGGACGCCATTATGAGGAATTAACCCATCCCAAGAGACATTAAATTCTTCCATCTGATGGAATACTCGAGCAAACTTGTGGACAAACAACCAGTTAGTTGGTTTCAGAATGATTCCTTTGTTTCAACAGCGTTCAGTATGGAATGTTAAAAATCCAATTCTTAATTTGTTCATAATGAGAAGGAAAGATTTTGACTGCAAGAGAGACAAATGCAGGGCTTCAACAGCCCAAAGTATTTGTTCATCTTTATTTCTATCCTGCAGTGATTTAAGCGTCCGTATAGCCAAGTACGAGGGCAGTGCATGCTTCAAAATGTATAAGTTATGTAAATAATAATTTTAATTCGAGACATGACCCTGTGCTTCACGTCTAAATTTCATCTCACCAGATTGCTGCTGTTGATTCATAGACTAGTGTTAATTATTAATTTGGTAAATATATTTCATGATATAAATGTTGAAATCATTTGTGCGCAAACGCCCAAGCTGCTTTGTACATGAATGCTTCTCCAACATACCAATATGTAGGTAGAAACTTCTCATAATTGCAGCTTCTCATATATTATCAAAATTGGGCATCAAATATCAATTTATTTTTAATAACCGCAGCAACCTGGAATAATACTCTCAATCAACTAGAAATTTTTTGTTACTTGAAAAATTGCGAAAAATTTAATTGCGTTTCGTAAGTGCACCGACATCAGTCACTTATTCTTAGCAACATTCCTTATTCGACATTAAAATTATTTTTGTTGAATTAGATATATCTGACAATGCTCAATCTTGTGGGTCTCGCATTACGTGAAAGTTTCAGTTCGTCCCAAACGTCGGTAGCGGCAAAAAATCCCACTTTGCTATAAGAAAGAATTTCTATGGAAGTAGAATACGTTCTTTGAATATTTAATTTCACGCATTATCGCTCAGCTCGAAAATTATCCTCGATGCAGGAATGAAAATCGCTGTAAAATTCAGGATTTTTTCCTATTTCCTCCTCTATGAAAATGATCTTCATGACTGTCATCTCACGGGTATTGGACATCCGGCAATCTGACGTTGGTAAAGTGTTAATAAATAAGAGTACATTAAAGCCCAAATAGTGATACATTCTGATATTTTACTCATGTGTATAGGAAAGTGACAGTTTTCGAAGCAGCTGTAGAGTTCACACAGAAAGAAAGATTTGTTTTTCAGTGTTGTTCAATAGATGAATCCGTCTCTTGATTGACGTGTTGCGAGGTTACCCACAATGTTATCAAAAAGAATACGGAAACAAGGTTTCATGTTTAACTTGTTATGCTATGATTATGCTTGAACTTACTGTCTCTGAAAAAAAAACAATACCTACAATTGAATTAGTTCTTTATAAATAATATGCTCTCTGGCTAAATTATTTGGCTTCAGATAAGGTAAGCCTTGGTATCACCAGAATAATTGTTCTGAAATATTTTAATATGTTTGTCTCTGATAATTCACGAGTTCCAATTTCTACTCGGAGTTTCCTATTCTAATTCCAAGCTACGAGACTCGGAATTTCACGGCAACTAAAGTCTCGGTAGATATGAATATCCCTGTAAAATATGTACAAATCCTCAACGAAAATTGAAATGCTTTTATTCGACTTAGCTCGTAAATTCAGCCTTGGCGTAAGGTCGAAGATAATTTGGTAAGAATATAGTCATCCAGCCACAAACTCTAAGCTATTAAACTGGGGCGAGCGAGCATCGGACGGCCATTCAATAAGATTATTTGTGTGCTCAATATACCTTCAAGTGTATTGACCCTACCAACTGAGCCCAAGCTACACAACTATAAAGAACGAAGTGCCTGCATATAACGCCAAATTATTTTTATTCGAGTCAATAATGGTTCATATGACCATATCGAGAAACATGAAAGTGCCTAGCACCTGAAGAATGTATCGAGTTGCAGCAAATACTTCTGCCTAACCACCCTGAAAACACGGAGGTGCCAGTAGCAATTGGAGAAGAATATTTTCACCCCACTCAAAGGCTCAAAGCTACCACTCAGAAAAGTACGGAGTTCGGATAGCAATTCAAGACGCAAGGCCATCTCCATCAGGATGCGGATCGCGCCTGCGGTGAATTTGGAGCATGTCAAGGACCTGCAACAAAACAGCTTCGCTCGAGGGGACTTGCTGAGATGCTGGAGCGATTTTGGATGGTAAGGCTCGAATGAGGAGCCATCTTGCGATACATCTTGATCAGATTTCAGCAGAAATTCGAAACGTATGGCATTAAATGAAGAATGTTTACCAAAGTGAAACCCTTCGTAAAAATATTTACTGACCTTGAATAATAAGTTGGATTGTGGATTTTTAAACGCAATGGACAAGGTAAGTGGATTATGATATTTGCTAATTTGTTGTTGTTGTAAAAGTATTAATGAATTGAATACGAATCATTCAAAATATGCGTTTATGGACGGTAAAAATTAACAAAACAGCAATTACTATCTGCAAAAGTATTTGATGTTTATGCTTGTGCACTGCTTCATGTCAAATTTTAAGAAAATGATGCATAAGAAGCTTTTGCACACATAAGCTCATTCATGAGTTAAAGAAAATAACAAACTGGAAATGCCATACTAATGTACAATGTTCCACACTGAGAGTATTAGTTCAATAAATTGACAGTACCTCAAGGGTTTATATCAATTGAATCTATGTGTCTCTGTAGAAAAACAATAGCAAACTTTTTGACCAGGCTACAGCACACGTACGTTCGTACTGCAGCAATTTTAATATGAAATACTAGAAACATAAATAAAATATTTTACCTTTTCTTTCCAACATCAGGAAGCAAGGCGTTTTCTGAATCTAGAATATCATTTACAAAATTAGAGGCCTCTCAGTTTTCTTCCGATAAAGGCTTTGCTGATGATAATATCATTGCATACTTCAATCTTCATACAACTTTTGATGCCATTCTTGAGATCCTGTATTACTTAAACCTTTACTTACTGACGGTACCATTGGGTACGGACACTGGCCGTCGTGTTCACACGTACAGTTAACCTGCATGAAGTAAATACGATTGTAATGAGCTATCAACACTAGGGAAAGAGTTTTTGTGCTAGCCAGAACTGATGAGACTTTCCTGTAGACAGCAACATGAGATGTCGTGACTACAAGGTCACCAGTTGACCTATCATCCGCTGAAATGAATATTGAATATTGTTATTTTGTTAATTTATTATTATTTATATGATCTTAATTTTATTGTTCGTTTTCTTTGAGCAGTGATAATTCAGTCCGTTGTTGAATTAAACGTGCTTAATGTTTGTCTCATACGGAAATATACGTTTGTACTGAATTATAGAAAACTGACACATAACACTCATGATACACAATACATGACCGCACTTAAACGAGTCTTTCTTCGTTAACTAGATGTGTTGTAATTGCTGATTACGACACATTAAGTCTTTTATGCAACATTCATATATGTGCCATTTAAAACTAAAGATTTTAAAAATTATTGTTCACTTTTGATAAACAGCAACACTCAAGAGAAAAAATACCAAAGAATCCCTTTGAAAAAAACATAATTTCTGCTGGCATTGTGAAGACAAAAAAATGTCTCGACAAATTCTCGTTCCTGTTACCGTATTCTGATCTAGAACTTCACTGATTGTATTTATGAATGTTTTAGCACATTTGATGTCTTTCCTAATTCTTTTGCAACTTTCTACGTATAATAAGCTTCTATGAAAAAAAATTTATACCTTCAAACGCTTGAAAGATACCTTACTTAATTTTATCCCTTAATAAATTTATGCTTAACTATAAAATTATAATGGTTATCTAAGAATTTCAGACACCTAAATATACATGAAAAACTCAAACGGTGCGCTTGATGATTATGATAACAGCAGAAATATTACTACTAATTAAACCAGTAGAGACACTATAACTGCTTAATGTCCTCCCCTGACATTAACAGATACATGCTAATTTCCAAACTCCTCGAAATGCATTTAAAATTAATCTAATACTAAGAATGACCGTTGCGTATTTATATATTTACTAGCAGGACCCGCGAATAATTCGCGGTTAGTTCAGTAGCATGATTTTACAGGTAGTGAATAAATTAACAATATTGATTATATGATTCAACTTTGATGCCATCCTATCTTAAATCTTAAAGCTCAGCAAAATAGACATCGGACATCCATGGCTCCAGTGTAATGTATCTGGTGTTCCATATTATTATTATTTATTCTTTCATAGTCTCTGTTTTTCCTGTTTCCTAGAAATTGCTATCTCTCCACCTCGTTCATATCATTTCGTTTTTATTGGTATCTGTTTCTCCTGTTTTGTAGAAATTTCTGTCTCTCCACATCATTCATATCATTTCGACTTTCTTGATCTCTATTTCTCATGATTTGAAGATGCAATTCTCGCTCCTCCTGACTCATATTCATCCTTCGCTGTTGCATTCGTAGTCTGCTTCTATCACGAGTTGCTTGCCTTTCGTCTTCTCGCAAGCGCTGTCGGCTCCTTTTCTGTCGCTCTCTTGCTGCTTGTCTTTGTTCTCTTATTCTCTGCTCCATTGTTTTAGATCAGGGGTGGGCAAACTTTTCAGTGCAAGGGCCACGTTCAAAAATTAACAATTTCATGTGGTCGCATAGTACAGGTTCGCACATAAGTAAGGTATTGTCAGTATCACTGATACGCTGGCAGCACTTTTTAAAATTTAAAAAAAGTAAAAAATTTTAAAAAAATTCAAAAAATTCAAAACATTTTAAAATTCAAAAAATTTCAAAAATTCAAATAACTGACAATATATCAAAAATTTAAAAATTCTGAACATTCAAAAAAATTAAAAAATTCAAAAACTAAAAAAAAGGAAAAAATTTAAGCAATTTAAAAAATTAAAACAAAATCAAAAAATAAAAACAACTAAAATATTCAAAAATCTCAAAAAATTCGAAAAATTCAAAAATTAAACCATTTGAAAAATTACAAAATTAAAAACATTAAAAAGTAATTTGAAAAATATAAAAAATTTAAATCATTTAAAAAATTGAAAAAAGGAAAAAAATTCTAAAACCAAAACATTCATAAAATTCCCAACCCAAAGTAACGTAATGTAACGTAACCCGACCCCAACCGTATAATAGATACCGCAATGAAGGGTGTGACGCACAGGTACGATAGTCGTAAGCGTATTAATATAAAGATTTATTTATATATTTATTTATTTATTTACTTATATGTTTCGTGTCACTTTCAAAAAAACTAAAGAGATCCAGAGCCTTATATATTCGAGTCCGTATCGTGGATACCGAGTTCGGCGAGGTATTACCCTATGCTTCAGGTGCATTGTACCCGAATATGACGCGAATTGCAGAATCAATTGTAGCAGTAGAAAACTAAGTGTCTTAGTTTTCACTTGGAATGTTGTCATTAAAGAAATACTAAATTAAAACGTTTGTTTTTTTCTAAATATATATAAAACTAAATATATTGCATTGCGTTCTTATATGTAATTTTATTAAATATCTTTCCAACAGTATTTGCCATCATTTTTAATGGCACAGGTATTATCGCAAAATCTCTACCGTCATTTCTGACGGCTGGGTACACTAGTATACTAAGATTTTGATTCAAAATATTTTGTTTTGGTGGATATTAGATGAATAAAATAATTCAAAACGTAATCTTCTGAAATCTGTCTTTTATTCATGCGGGTATCATATATACGAGACTGCACCACACGATGATTTTCTAGCTCTTCATTGGTTGAAGACTGTCAATAGCGGTATGATTTTAACGTATAATATAAAGCCGAAATAATATTTTGATACTTCATTTTACTATATTTCATTCACAATGAATATTGGTGTTTCGCAACCATGGCTTGAACTTCATTTTAAACCATCAAAGAAATTTGTCAGGGGTTCTAATGAAATGTGCAATATATGCACAAAATCACAATAACTCACATTCCCACCATTTTAAAATTTCCTAAAATAACAAAGCGATCCCGACAAAGAATTAATCAAGTCAATTGAGTTGCTAATACCCCTTGACGAATGTCAATAAAGAGCATTTCAAACCATTAAAAATGTTCAATGATGGCCAGTCGTAAAAATTTCTCACTTTTCGAGATTTTTCCACTCATAAAATTCTATTCTAGGGGGCTTTAAACTGATGCTATTTATGACCCATTTTGTGAAGGAAAATGATGCTTAATCGCCGTATTAGTAGGCTTCAATTTAAATTTTTGGGTCAGCGTTGAAATTAAATATGAAAATTTTATGATTTTATTTGACTGGCATGGTGCAATAATATAAGACAACCTTTGAGTATCAACTTGTTCTACACAAACAAAATGGAATATAATCTCAAGCTACCTATTTCTAAGTAGTCAATTGCTTGTTTACCTGTGATATTTTACAAAACAATCTTGTTGAAATTAAAAAAAAACAGTTGCATACGCTTCATAATTGTTTTTTTAGCTTACAAGCAAAACTATAGGTGCTCGCATATTAAAATAATTAAATAGAACCTATGTGTTTTAGAAACAAGATATGAATAATGGGTAAATGAGAATTGTTGTCGAACGAGATCTGGTCATAAAATGACGTGGTGTGGGAAAAATGAACCAATAAAAACTATTCCTCAGAATAGTTTTGTGGTAAAACTATTCCTCAGAATTGAAGAATTTTCAGAATAGTTATTCGAAATATGTAAAATATGACAGAGAACTTCACTCTATCTTTATATCACGAAAAATCTTGAAGCATCATCATAATTTGGCTTATATTGTATGATACAATTAGGCATGATTGCTCGAGTAAATTATTCACGTTACCAGCACTCTGACATGTCCATTAAAAACATTTATTGTGACGAAACCATTTTCTTCTACGGATATTTCATGATACTTAGTTTTAAAACAGTATACCATTGCCGATGGCGTGATCGAAATTACATTGCATAATAATATCTGAAGAGAAATTTGGCTCCTAGAACACACAAAGTCTGAAATCTATGTACACTTCGTCACTGTAATTCTGGAACGGTGCCCACTGCTGAAAATACGTAGCATAATTCTGAGAAAACGAAGTTGTGATGTCAGACCTCCTCAGAAGTGGACCGTTGCGAGTTACAGAACTAATTTGCTCCACAAACTTACAGTGAAGTTCTCTCGGTCTTGGATCGAGAGACGAGACGGAGAAAAATTATAAGAAAGGTTTCTAAAGTTTATGACTTCCGAAGGGAATTATTCGACTCAGTTAGAAGACTGCTGTAGCAATCGGCGCCGCCATCGAACGGAAAGCTCTGCGTGGGTCACGATGGAGGAGGGGTGTTGTGAGGACATTCTAAGTTGAAATTGCTTAGGACTTTTTGTTAATTCATACATATGTTTGCATGTGAGGACAAAGCCAAGTGCTTTTGAAAGGTATAAATTTTTTAATTAAAGGTTATTGTGTATTAAAGTTATAAAGGTCTAGATTTTATTCACCGTATAAATTTTTTTGTCCGAAATATGTGCCAAACAATTAGTTCATTTTACTCACTTTCCAAACGTTAATAAGTTTATACACATACATGATGCGTCATCTCTAACTTTACACTTTATTTTCTCTATATGCTTCTACTTGATCGGTGGTATTTTCGCTTTCACAAGGCGGTTCTAATCTTTCAAGCACTTTAGAAACTGGTTACTTTGGGGTCTATTCCCTTTATTTTTATAGGGAGAAATATTTTTTGGCTGTAAATTATATTATATTTCTAGGAAATAGACGTAATTTAACAAATGTAAGCAACACTTTACGGTAATATCCTAATACTGCCTTCATTACGAAGACTGAAACGTTTGAGATACTTTATCTAATTCAATAATTTTACGTGGATACTTTTATGTATTTTCATCTTGTAACATGATGCTTGCGATGTATCTTTCACGGAAGTTAATCGTAATGATTTTCCTTATTGGTCTTAATCTTTCTGTCTCGTGTTTACCTTCAAGAAGATGCATTCGATTATTTGTATACATACTTTGGCTTAGGAAATGTCAAACTACCTCGCAACGAGGAAAACATTTGTAGTATACCTTTCTTAATTAAAGTCAAATACTTAAGCACTGCGATAAAATATTCGATCGTCCTTAATGAATTCGGTCTTTCAAATTGCAAAATCTTTAATATAACTGGAGTTTATTTCTTGTTTACTATTGTTATAATTTTAGTTTAGTGTAGACTTTGTTTCTCTATGATTAGATTTTCTGGCAACTTATTAGGTGTCAACTCGCTCCCAATCCGAATTTCTTCGTCGGTTTACCGGAGATAATCATCGATTTGCGGTGATAATCATCGTTTATAGTAGGAACTCCCGACGATAGAAAAAGTACCAGTTATTACCGGTAATTATAGGTATTTCCAGACGATGAAATGTTCGCCGACGATATTGACCGGTCTTTACTGTCTTATTCCTACCGTCATTCCAAGCATAGGGAAACGACGATAAAAATACATTTTTTTTCAGATAATAATTACCGGTTTATCGTAAGATATCATCGGTTTATCGTAAGAAAAGGCGATAATTACCGGTTACTGCTGACGAAAATTAGCGCCGGTCAGACGATAAAATTCGGATTGGGAAGCTTGTAATGGACGTTTGGTTAAAATCGTGAGTCAACTGAATGATTTCACCCTGACATCCTAGTTCTAAAGGTAAATAGGTCGTATACTTCTATGAAGCGACAAGTTCTCGTAATGAAGAATATTTAAAAGTCTCTTCCTGCTGAAGGAATATTATACTACTCATATGGAATAGATATTTTCTTGATAGAGAATTGGAATGCCTGTGTATTTAACTGAACTTTGATTCCAATTTTATACGCATTTACCTGTTCATCCTAGTTACTCAATTAAACAAAGAATTTTTATTGTATCTCTCTCAGCTCATTAGATTTTTCTGTGTTCACTTTGTATGCACACATAAACGGTCTTCTGTGCTGAATAGTACTTTTTCATACACATGATATTTTATCTCAAGACCAAATAAATCTCTTATAGTTATGCCACAAAAAACGCTGATATTCAGACTTATTGCATTCGTCCCTTTAAATTCACGATGTGCTACTTAACTGCATCCCAGCATTCGCTGCATAATCAATAAATAATACAATATTAACCTTAACCTCATTTTGTATTACCCAAATGCACCTCCGGCCCATTACGTATGAGCTAGAGTACTAGGCACGTGCTGGAGGCTGCGTGAGGTTTCCTCTCTCCCTCAGCTGCTGGGGCGTCCAATCTAACAAATAATTAGAAGGCCAGAGTCACGTCGGGCATTTTAAGTGCGATGCTCTAAAGCAAAGCCGCCAAACCACGGAGCGCTCACGGCAGCCCAGCAAATGGCCGAAGCGATTAACCAACAGAAAACTCAGGATTTTCTTTGCCTGCCTTGGATGGGAGAGCCGGCGCTAATGAATTTCGAATAAGGAAATGAGCGCGTTTGTGAGCTATTCAGCTTCCATTTCTTCTTCTGCAAAGAAACGTCCTCAGCGCATTTCAAGGGCATCGTAAGAAAAGTATTCAAATTTTACCTGAAGTTTTAGGAAGAGTGATGTGACATTCTTTGAAGTCTGCGTTCAGAGATGACAAGTAGTTCCTGCACCTATTACTTTTTTCAGATGTTAATTTTTCCCCTAATCTCTTTTTCTTGATTACTGAAAGGAGTGAGAAGAAGTCAGCTTATAACAGTTTTACCCTGTAGAACTTATATCTATGCTGTAGAACATTTTAATGTTTGCAGCGTACGTTAATGTTACACCGTAAAAGTTGAATCCAATTCAAAGAATTAGGTATTGATATACTTTTAAATTGCTCAAAAACTACCATTTCTTAAATCATAATTTATTCTTAAAGAAAAAATGAAATCGCATCGAAAAGGACGGCATTCTATATACATGAATAGGGTGTTCAATACTTAATGTTACAGCTTTTAGAAGCCATGTCTGTTAAGCAAACTAATGTATACAAATGCAAGAAAAAGAAAATGGTAGTTAAATGTGAAACAGTACGAACTGAGCCCATTCTATTAAATATGCGCTTAGCCTGTGTCGACAATATGTTGAAGACGCTTACAGAATGCCCTGTAAGAGATATGAATGAATTGTTGAGGAATTTTGGCCCATTTATTGTGTTTTAACTTCCCTGCCTCCAAATATTGGTGAAGTGTCACTGAAACTTTATTCTTCAGTATAGATCAAAGGTGATAATCGAGGGAGTTCAGGTCTGGCGATGAAGGAAGCCATTCCTCCTTCGATATGAAGTGGGGAACTTTGTCAACCACTCATGTGTTTTTGTAGCTCCATGTGTTCATGTGAGGGTGCTGAGTCATACTGAAGTGACCACGAGCGTTTTTTGAAATATTTTTTACCCCAAAGCTACGATGACCGTACATGAACGGCTTTGCGTTTATGTACTTGGCAAATGTTAATCCCTTCGTCTATCAATAACCATGGACTTCTTTTGGTTTCAGTGATCAGTGCACACACCATCACGGATCTGGTAACTGCAAACCAAAAATAGCAATTAGAAAAACAAGTTGTCTCTGCTCTCTACACTTGTTCCGGTGATTATGGTAAGCAAAAATCCTTATGGAAATTGATTGTATAAGTCTTCATGAATTAATCATGAGTACACACATGTAACGACAAGAAGGTCAATAATAATATTCACTTAAATACTGTGACAGTAAACATATTTTTATGTTCAAGCGTTTGAATTACCTCTGGTTCATTAGAACTAGGTAAGGTAAAGAGAGATAGTTGAAGTATTTTGAGGATAGAAAACACATTTCATCCAATTTTTCATACGATACAGTGATACATACTTTGGCAAACACTTGTTGCAAAAATAGAAATTTGGCATAGCTCAAGGTAAATAAGAAACGAGTGAATTAATATTGATCCTAAAATATCAACGTCATTCTGTGAAAAATAGTACAGTGTCGTGAATTTATGATTAAAAAGATAACATATCCTTTCAACTCGAGGTTAGGTGTAAATTGTAAACAGTGAGGAGTCATAAAACTTAAAAGCTACCATGCGAAGAAAATAAAACCGTAAAGTAGATTAGACTCATGCCACAAAATAGAATTCGTAATAGAGTCCTGAAAAGTACGTCATGAGACTTAAAGTCTCCTATAAAGAGCATGTAATGCACGCTGTAACCCTAACAAGCCAACTGTTAGCAGTCCTTCGCTTAAACTGATGTCGACTTGAGTACAACTGGAAGGGCTTTACGCAACTGTTTACCACGGCTGTAAACATTGAGGTGGTGCTTTCCAACAGCTCTTCCAGAGACAACACAGAACTTGGATCCTTTCAGAAGTTCTTTGCAAAGGAATTGAGCAACCCATAATCGAGGGCAGTCATAAAGCCCTCTAATGGAACTGTGACGACCTGGTGTAGTTGTGTTGCCCGAAAAGCTCATTGTTTCATGACTGACCAATGCTACATATATGCATTGATTCGTTGATAATTTAATTATTGGTGTATTGAGAATTCAATCAGTTATAATTAAGGCCAAATGCAATTATTCAATTTTTTGTACTACAGATGATATTAGGCACATAATTCAATTTTTAAAATGCAATTGTTGTCACGGATGATGTATTCAAAAACTGTATATGAATAAGTCTAACTACAATACTTCAAAATAAAATGATGATGACGTAAATGACAAAGAATTTGGCATTATTATGAAGTAAACACGCTTGTAGGTACAAATGAAATCTTTTGGGTAGTTATGAGTACAGAACTAAGTCAATGTAATATAAGTACTGACAAAGGACTACTATAAACAGGACGTGCACCGCCATATAGCTGACTACGCTAGCGGAGGTCATTGCATTCTTAGTAACATAACATTTTCTATCGGACAAATTGATCAAAAATTACTTCTTTCAAGCAATAGAAGGGATAATAGGATTTTACAGTGAATGTTAAATGGTTTAAAACACTGTAATGCTTTGAAATACAAATTTTAACCGGACTTAACATGTATTATTGTATGAGCTCAGTTGACACTCCGTAGAAAGCCGAGTTGCTGCAGTTTTAGACTTCACAAATTGATTATAGTTAAACCTTTTCCAATGGAAATAACCAAACATACAAACATTCAGGCATATAAACAAACATATATAAAAGCAAAAACCTACCAAACTGCAGCGATTAGTCAGCCAACCGGGCCTTCTTTACAGAGGTCTGAAGAAGGACTGCCTTCTTCTGCTGGACATTCTCTAGGTTGTGAAGTCCATTCAATAGAACATTTGCCAGACGACGGAACATCTTGGGACAGTCAATGTCAATTCCACTGAAATCATCAGACTAGGTCCTTCGTGCAGCGACTTCATCATGACACACAGCATAGAAGTGGCCTTGCAGTCTCGGTTGTTCTCGGCCGTGCCGCTCAGCACCCCACCAGAAAATGAAACAATTGGACGAATCTGTACTTCATCTATAATATCAAGAGAAACACGTTCTTCTTCTGCAGTGTCTGAACTTTGTCAAATGTTTCCTTCAGCACCCGGTCCTTGTCAATCGATGAAGTGATGTACTGCAGCTGGCGTTTGCATGGCAGCACCAAAAAGTCTCTGAGCTGTTCATAATTACACTTTGGGTATGATTGAAGAGTAAAACAATAATCATTCATGGAAAACTGCTTATGTGATAAAAGTTCCAAC
This sequence comes from Trinorchestia longiramus, assembly GCA_006783055.1. Classification (NCBI taxonomy): domain Eukaryota; kingdom Metazoa; phylum Arthropoda; class Malacostraca; order Amphipoda; family Talitridae; genus Trinorchestia; species Trinorchestia longiramus. Next base: position 448,313 of record VCRD01000278.1, read on the forward strand.
TGACGTGTCAAAAATACCAACTTTTTCTCCTTCTCGGTGTCGACACAGGCTGATGTGTGAGCTTGAAGGGTGACAACATTTTGGATCGTTTTGTCAAACGGGATGTCAAGTGCATTGCCAAGCACACAGTTTCGTCGAACTGAGTATACGATCTCAAACCATTGTTTGGATGAAGTGTCTTAAACAGTGGTACACTAATGCCGTTCTTGAACGCACTGAGCGTTAGTGGGGAACACAAAGTGGGCTTGTTTTCGACAATCACAGACAACCTGCATTCACTGAAGTTGTCGGTCATGAACAAACACACAAGCCTTTCTTTCGATCTTGAAATAATCAAGTTCTTGTACTGCTTCTGCAGATTACGTTCAGGTTTGAAAGCGTCAAATGAAGTATTCTTATCCTTCTGAAGAAAATATCTCATTTGTTGGTGTTCCACTTTAGCCGGGCCGGGCCGGTTTTAGAGATGGCAGACCTGAAGCAGGCACATTGAAGATACTAGGAGGGATTCCAGGTCGCATAGATCCACCACGCAATTTGATCAAAGGTGGGTCAGCACTCCAGTGATCTCACAAATGAAAAACTTGTCTGGATTAACAACAAAGTTTTCACGAGGTGAAAGAACATCAAGCCACTTATGTCTCTCAGACTGCTCTTTCGGCAGGCGAACTCACGGCGCCTGTTCTCCTTACGTATTGTAATTACCTCTACAGTTCACAACCCCTCACATGTTCGGCATTTTTAATACATATAATTAACAATAAACTTTGTAGACAAACAGTATCCACTTAGAAAAGCAGCAATGTGCCTCGAAACAAACAACAATGTCCGATTCAAACCGAGCGACTGACTACGACAATGTTCGCACTTTGACAGATGGGGGATAACTGAGCGTAGTGAACTGGCTTCAACTCCATAGCCAGCTACATGGCGGTGCACGTCCTGTTTATAGTAGTCCTTGGTACTGACATTAAAATATACTGTATCAGCACCTACATGAAACTCGAACAATATAAAGCATTATATCAATTTAATTCTATCCTACCTTCGCTCATTTGTTTAACATATTGAGTTCTCAATAAACAATATAAATCAATGCGTTCATACAATAGGACGTCCTTTTCTGAACATATTGTTTTAGCATTCTTTATTACATTGTCTGCTATATATCATTGGATTCTCACTAGACATTTAAAATTATTCAGAAAGCTTACATGCTAGTAAATTATGATTGAACTTGTTATTACCACTTTGCTAAAATTGCCCTCGCTTAAGGTCTTACCAACCAAGTTTGAATTCTTTCGTTCAGGGTGTCCTAATGCATGGTAATTGAGTATTATTCATCATAGACTTTATTAGGCATGCCAACATCCCTAGCACGCTTCCAGCAGAGCCCAGCAGTAATTTTCTGTATTAATGCTCGTAATAAATCCCGGCGAGAAAATGTTTTATTATGCGGCAGCCAGGTGAGGATGGAAGACGACCTACCTGTGCATTACGTACAAGATTTTGTCCGAGGATTGTTTGTATAGACTCAGTGGGCTAAAATAAAGGTCTCATATATGTGTTAGTCGATGCACAGAATGTAAATTTGAATTCATGATTTAGAAAAACAAGATTCTGGCTGTGAATGAAAAAAATGGGATTTGTCAGTTTAAGAGTGAAGGAATGTAAGAAAAAATAGCCAAATATTTTTAGAAGTTGCTGACTGTGATGAATGATGGGTAGGTCGTCGTAATAACAGTGTGATAAGAGGACATATGGGCTGCTGGAGTAGAACAAATGAGTAGAACCACGCTGTAGTTGAAGGTTTAGCGTCATGGTTTGTTTTTCTGATGATTCAGTATAGTTTTCGAAGGAAAGTGCTGTGATTGTGTTGGTGTAATTTAAAATTCTCAATATTTGTGAGTTGTTGAACGTTTTTACGGTGCGCTGATGACATGTACTGTATGTATGGATCAGATGTGTTCTCCATGTACGAGTCAAATATGCGGATGGTTGATATAAATAATGTAATTAGCCTGATGTAACAAAATTACGTTGTCGAGGACTAATAAACAGATATAGAGGTGTACAGAGAATGTGGTAGAATGTGAACAATATTACTTTAGTAAACACAGATGCCTGAGGCTGTATGTAGGCGAGAGTACACATCAGTAGGAAAATTATTCTAAGAAAAAAATGTGTTTTGTGCTATCGTTTGTATTGAGTAAATAATTTTCGTATAATGATTGATATATGTGTTTTGTGAGTGTGATAGGGTTACACGGAATTGTTGCATGAAAAAATCTATGCATTATCAATATATAGCTTCTGATTACGTAATTTGTAATGAATAATGAAGTGAGTGAACGCTTGATTTTGGTTTCAATATTGTCGACCAAAATGTCTTTCGTATACATTATGACAGAATATGCAACCGTAAATGTGCAAACGGTGGCAGAAATAGATGTTACATGCCTTAATAATGGCCGTAAGCTTAAGAACATGTATTGAAGGCTACTAGCAAGAGCTGAATTGATTACCTCGATTTTGCTTCAGTAATGATAATAACTGAATTTAAAAATGAGTTGGAGGGAAAACATGTCAGTGGTGAAATAGCTGGGGGAACTCTATCATTCTGTTATAAATGAGAGTTGTTCGAAAAAAGAAAGTTATTTAAATGCATAGAGCTGTGGTCGCTGTGAATGGAGATATAGTTAAGTAAATGGGTCAAAGAATAGGAAAAAATGCAGCAAAAAGGTGCAAATGAACTTTACTTGGGGGCAAACTGTGGGTGTGGAGAAGGAAGCCTATGAAAGTAGTCAGTACGGGGATATAAACATAACTGCTTTGCACTGGATTTTAGTGGAGAAAATGATAACAATTCCCTCATGAGGAATGTAATTCCCTAATTCTGTTGTTTGAGTCAATGCAAAATTCATTCGGCGGATTACATTTAACCTTTATTCGATCACTAAGGCTTTCTCTCTGGCTTTTCACTTTCACAGAAATTTGTCGCTAGTTATTTAAATTTCACATAAACTGACTTTTTTTATATACCTGATCATCTAACAGTCTCTTGGGTACAGCTCTTACTTTTCAAGGTTTCTCTTCTCACTTCTATGCGGAGTGAGTCATTAGCGAACAATCAGTAGCATTTACATTGGCGTGAACTTACTTTAAGATCATTATGGGAGTGAAGAAATGCCGATGGTTATTTCCAACATATTTACGTTGGACGTAAAAAGCAGTAAATTATGAACTTATCACAGAAATGAGAGTTATTGGACAATAGTTTCACGATGAATGACCTAAAATCTCGGTTTTACTTTTATCTTTTCGTTAAAAATGTCCTGAAGTAAAGCAGATTCGACCGATTTGCAAGTCAAGCCGGAAAGATTATCTGCTGCACGTGGGAGCAGCTCATCAACGTTCACCTATGGACAAAAATCTGCCCGTTGTTAGTTCATGGCCATGCCTGTTCAAAATCCTGCTGTTGTCGAATAGTATTCGAAGCAAGATGAAAATATTTCAAAGTGTCATTGGATTTGGAAATACCGCTGCAACGAATCGCGTGTACAGCTCCTAAACACTTACTACGTTTGAATAATAATTATAATTTTTTAGCGTAAGGTGCAACAATTATTGTTGCACTTTACCCTAAAAAATGTTTCCTATAGTTGCAGTTATTTTTAAACTAAACCTAGAAAAAAGCTAATAGAAATTTACAGGAATAGACACTAAAAATATGTTATTCGTTCCAAGACCTGAATAATTTGCTAGTACATAACTGTTCTTGCATGGGATGCAAGTTACAGTACTGTCCTGATTGAACTTATTAAACTATCAAGTTAACAAAATAATTTTGCGCAAGATGGCCGCTTAGAAACTCGCTTGTTGTACTTGTATAGTGGCCAAGTTTGCACGATCGAGTTAAACTTTGTAAATCCTTTTGTCGAAGAGGGAATTATTTCGCAAGTTTAGTAACAAAGCAAAAATGTGTTTAGTTTTTTAAGCAATATAATCAGTTTTTTATGAATGTATCATTCACGTGTTTGGCAAGTATCATGCTTAAAAAGTTTGAATGACTGAAATAGATCTAAAATTTTAAAATAGTCTTTCTACAAATCGTAGGAGATGTTGCTCAACGACCTTCATTAAAAATAAACTTTATTCTGAAATGACGATTTTACGGAGTAGGTAGATCAAATCCGTAACAAATGAACGGTTTAATACGACATTGTCACAAGTAATGACCACTGGACAATGGAAAACGTTTTAAACAGCAAGGTTGTCAAATCTATGAATAAGAGTATGTATAGGAAGCAGCGTTTGTTCCACGTACTTAGTACTTTTTTGCCACACCAATCTTAATAATTAGAGAAACACACGCACTTCGACTGGCCTAATGAGCTCATTAAATGCAAAGAGCCCAAGTTGACTACCAGTTCAAAGGACTCTGTAATTTATCGATGATTGGTGGAGTTTTGGCAATAATTATCCACTTCAGGACACGTCCTACAACTCTGTTCTTACTTACTGTGCATAAAAACATTTTTCCAGCAATAAAAAAGCTTTTATGAGTATAACTGATCACCTGAACAGCGATTTCTGGTAAAATTTTCAACAATGATTTTTTTGTTAGTTGTATGGGTCCCCATTGTGACCCTTTATGATGGCAGGCCATTTTCTTACAGGGAATCAAACAATTTAAAATGAAATTTGTGTTTTAAGACCGACAAAAAATCTAATATTTCTGCCACTGTAACAACAATTTTCATATCTCAAAACTATTCCACTATTTAATAATACACAGTTTGTTCTTGGTCCGTTTCTCTGCTATGCTCTTATGGATTTAGATAAGAGGAAATTCAGTAAGGTATACACATATTGTAAGCATTGTATTGTAGATACGGCAGGCACATAATTCAATGTGAAAACTCCTTTGCAAATCACGAGTCCTCTAGCAAATCAAGACGAAAAAAATCAATAACAAACATGTAAATTTTCACGTGAGGGTCTACTAGTAATTGTGATATTAAATAGTTTCCTAACATCATGGTAAATAGTTAACATCGATGGAGTAAATTTAATTTCCTGTTCAGGAACAAGAAGTACAAATAGCTGAATGAAACTCTGATAGCAGCAAAATTTCAATTACTCTAGCATTAAAAACTCGATACTTTGTAGGTGACTAGAATTACAGTATCATCTTGCCAATAAGCGCAATTGTTTACTCTGCTGTTGTTCACAGTAAATGCAATTATTCCTGTTTGATGAAGCATGTTTACTCTTTCGTCTTCTTGCGTGACTGAAGAAAACCTAGATGATGTTTAACCTTCGCTAAAAATAGACACTTATTTAACGGAAACTGCTTCGGTCATCAGTTTACATAGTCCTGATTACGAAGAGCTAAAATGCAAAAAGCTAGCAGTTATAAAGAAATAAATTATTTTGAAACTCAGTAGTAGAAACTTCATCGCCTGAAATCAATTCAAAGCACAATCTCTGAATTAATTTTTCTGAGCACAAATTGATCATTCATTACCAAGAAACGCGAGGTGCTGAGCGGAAGATGACACAGTCCGGATCTAAGCTTGACGTGAAAGCTACACAAAGCAGATACTCACTCACTAGACTTTGTCCACTCACGTGGTGATTATGGAGAGCCAGGGCTGATATAGCGGGAAAATAATTCAGTTATGCTAAACTTACAGTTTTGGTTCTTCTGTTGAACTAGGGAGAAAATACGACTGCACTCTAAATCGAACCACAGAGAGGCAACGCAAACTTGTGCTTTAATCGCTGATTATTGAGCTGCTCATGTACCATAAACTGGGGTCATTCAGAGAGTACAAAAGAAGTGGAAGTATTTTCTACGCTGGTAAATGAAATTAGCACGAATGTACACGCATCTTTACCCATCACGTGTACAAAAATTAACCAAAATTAATTACCAACGAGTCATGATCTACAGAAAAATCTTTCCAACGTTGTTAAGAAAATTCTTCTGAAGGTGTAGCCTCTAATGCATCACTTACTTCACTTCAGTGGCACCACAAACTCCACAAGCGCACAGTGCATCGTAAATAATTTCACATGCGCGGGTACAATGAATTTTTAAACAAGCTTGAGTTGCATGAACATATTGATTGGAGACTTCGAATTCCTGAATGCTAATATTCTGAACAAAAGCTTCTTGATCTTAAACTCTCACCTGGGCACTCGACTAATGAAAACTTAAAAAATTGTTTATTTGGCACTAAAGTCCTCATGAAACCAAAGTTTAATATTAAATTCAATCATCACTTGGCGTCGTATTTGTGTGAATGATCAAACCAAACTTAAGCAATGGCGCAGGTCTATTCAAATCCACTCATGGTGTATAATCTTGATGAGGACATCAGCGAATATTCCACCAAACTATCATCGCAAGGAAATGGGAACTTGTAATACATGGCTTCTGAATTAATTAGGCGAAATAATTAAACTTTCCTAACTGAGGAATCACGCTTTTCACAACCTGCGAGCCAGAATAATTCTCTGCACACACTTCAAGCTCTAATAACAACGCCATCTTATTACCAGCAACAGTGTTTGCTACGTATAATTATTTGCAATACATATATATATATATATATATATATATATATATATATATATATATATATATATATATATATATAGTGAACGATTCACATCACTCCTGTGCTCCGTACAACCACTCAAAACAAATAGTATTTTTCCCGATTTTCAACGTTTCCAAGCCACAGTTGAATTCAGAAGCTTATATTCTGGACGAAAACACTACGATTTTATGGAGATCGTAAAATCAAATCTGAGACTGGTTTGCTTTCCCTGGTCTTCCTCAATCACACTATAGAGCAAAAAGAAAATAAATTCCATGCAAACTGAAAATACATAAGCTGACTCTCATTACTTCAGCATAATTCACCAACGTTCAGTACGTTCAAAAGTAGTATGAGGATCAAAAACTCCCTTAATGAGAATGAATTAATCATGAACCATGGATGAATTAACCATCACTTCAGTAACCGGAGCTGATACGCAAGTGCGTGCTGAACGAGCCCAGTCCTAAAATCAGCTTGCATCGAGCCTTTATTTTTAATTTTTAAAGTTATACCACTCGAAAACTATCGAATGCAATAATCAAACATGTTATTTCTTTGAACAAGAAGCAGCCAATCATTGTCATTTATTTGAGATAAAAATTACTGTGGTAACTTAACATTTTTCCCAACTGTATTCCCAAGATACAACCTGCTATTGAAATAGAGTAGAAGAGAATAAAACATGACAACAGGAAAGAGCCGTTTGGTCTATTCTTGGGCTGCTACCCGACTCCTATGCCGTCTAACATAAGGGAATCAATCACACACACGCACCTCAATAACACACATACATATAAGTTGTGTACACACATCCTAATCACGCACTGGCATTTCAGTCACGCACACACACTGCATTTGTACACAGGGTCCAGGAGTTATGGAGCATATATGTACATAGAATCAGTACTTTATGTAAATGGCTGTAGTGAGATACATGGAGGGTAAAGTAGGAGGCTACAGAGAGGAGAAGAGGAGAGGAGAAGCAGAGGAGACTGCGTCATGTCAGCAGCGTGCTGAGTGGCTGGCATGCAGCTGCAGAGGCCTACGAGGCTACTGTGCTGTTTCATGGGTGTGATGACTTAGTCAAGCTTGTGATCATGGCTTTCATTCAAAAATTTCCGGCGCTCAAAACCTTTGTTCTTTTTAATTCTTTTGTTCGTTGAACGACGTGCTCACAAATTCCAATAATGGTGTTAAATTTTGAATAACGCCTAGCAACTTCAAATGATTGTTTTCGCTACATTACAAATATAAAATACAAAATTTGGCTGAAATTTGTGCACCCTGAACTTTTGCTTTAGCGTGGTTTTCATTTCTCAAAACGAGACCAGTGCGCTGCTCTGATCGTTAGCTTTGACACAAACCTTCATTTCTAGGACAAGGGCACGTTATCTTGAACTTCTTCCTTGAGACTGGCAGCAATTTCTGAAAAAATGAACGATTAGCACGATGCTTTGAAGTATTACCTTAGTGCAGAACACAATTTCTAAGAAAGGAACTAGTAGTACTATGTCATTAATATTTACCTTAATGCTGATCAATATTTCTCAAGAAATAACCAGTCTAAAGGACCAGAATAATTAGCTCCTCATCTCCGACTAATATGGCAGATCCTAAATTTCTTGTAATGATGATTACGAGTCAATTGTCGAATCAATAGACCGACTTTACTCGATTATAGCTTGCCCTTCCTGATAGCAGATAAATCCCTTCAATTTGATGGTTCATCGAAACATCATTAATCAAAAGAGTTCAACATTTGTAACTTAATTTGAAATACCAGTAATGTTGGTCTAAATTACTTTAACTAAATGAATATTTGAGTTAGAACTGATGATGAATAGTTATTATATCCCAGGGGTTGAATTCGATACCAGCTTGCTTTAAATGGTTCTGAAGAAAAGATAGTGGAAGATCCTCCTTTTTTTGTTCAAAATACTTTTGTCTCTTTCATATTTATTCCAATACTTAGATGTATCAGTAGAGATGACAAAACACATTCATATTCTTTTTTATTCAGTGTGGATCATTGCTGTGAGTTCGAGTTTGCACATTTTAGGAGGTACGAAAGCTAGAGTTCTTGTTCAAACATCAAAAATGCGACACCTGTGTAACCCTCGAGGTCCACTAAATAATTGTTGACTCTTCGGAGTCACTGGTCTCGTGAAATAACGAAACATGTGAAAAACTTCAGTGTGTTTCATTTTGCTTTCTAGCTCTCTATGCCTGCTCCTAAAATATTCATTCACACTTAGACCCATTAGGTTTGAAATCTGCTTCAATGAAAAATTTTCTACCATTCCAAATGCAGATTTAATTCAACAATGTTTTCGTGTATTTAACATAATGAAACATTTTAATACTAATTAAGTTTGTTTATGGATTGTTCGTGCTGATATATTATTATTTACTCAATCAATTAGGCATAGGTTTGAATTTGACTCACGTTTTCCTAGCGTGAGGGATTTTAACGCGTCTATCTACTTCTGAAACGGACAGTCATATCAAGAGAAACAGTAAAAACTTGCAAATCATCTATTTAATCATATTTGTATCATATAAACTCCTATGCCAACAAAAATCCTGATTTTTCTTTCATTTTGAAGATTCTGTTAGTTCTTTAGAAGTTCATTTATAGTCTAAACACATTTACAAGCACTAACCTGTTTCTTAGGAGAGGCCTACGTCACGGCAGGCCTCGAGCCCTGTTGTGAGGGAGCCCATTAGTGCTGCAGTAGCCCCTAATGGCTGGTAACTTGCAAGTCTAATGCGATGCACGTTTACACATTTCACTGAATCACAAGCGAAACCATTTCAATGCTTATCTTCAAAGACTATTTACGGGAGGATGTTTCGAAGGATTTGCTGGTTTTCGAGAATACGTGGGTGACTTCCAAAAAATTATTGATGGCTAAGGTCATCATTCTGTATACTTAGTTGACACTTTTGCTATTGGTTGAGCCTCATTAAATTTTTGCATTAAAAAAATAAGAGGCTTGTGAAGCACCCATGTGTTTTTTGATCTTAATGTATGATTCTTTCAAAGCACACATATATGCAAGGGGACAAAACGTGTAATCACACAAAAAAACTCTCAACTCGTTAAACAATGTACGATAATTTCATCGAACATTTTAATTTAAATTTGCCTCACACAGCCAATCATGGAAATTTGAAACCAAAGTATAGCCATCTTTCAAGATAAAATAAAAATAAAGATACAGAAGCCGGCCAAATATGTGAATGTGACTAGAGAAAACATGTGATTCTCGCTGGGAAGAGAATTCAAAAATTTTGATAGTCTTATGCTTACTATAAATCATATAAATATAGTAAAATCATGACCATAAATTTCTTATAAAAGAGAATCTAGTGGAGTAAAACATAGGAATGTCGCTGAGTGAAGCGCGTGAAGCTCATGCAATTTGGCAATGTAACTGAATAAGGCGAATAAATATTTTATAGCCGTTGAGCAGTGAAAATATTCAAATGGAATGACTCCATGAAAGAATTCAACGCCAGCTAGGATCCCTGTTCTTCTGTAACACAAAACGAAGCTGTATCAGAAACATAATTCGAAATTGTCGCATAAATGACAAATCTATCCTCTTACTTTCCATTGTTATTTAGTATTATAAAATTATCACGTGATGAAATGCTGGCGCATGGATAATGCATTAATTATGCACTAAAGCAATGCATTTACAAATTTTTCTACTCTCTACAACGTAAGACTGACATTGACTGACTGTTTAAAGTCCTTTCGTGGTAAGCTACTTTTCTCAGACGTGCTTTTAGAAACCTTAATTCTTTTGAGGGCGTAAGACTTTGTTTTTTCATCAAGATCTCAGTGAATGATATTTTAAGAATGCATTTTTCATATGCATTCACCACAAACCTTCAGAAGATCAAATTGTGTCGTCTGCATCGTTGGGAACGCAAATAAGGTGCAAGGTTATCTATTACTGAACCACAAATGCACGACTTTCAAGAATGGCAACACAAAAACAAAGGAATCATTGAAAAGAAACACTGTCGTTTCATCATCTACGAAAACTTTTTTCGAATAACTTTTAATCTAGACATGAGTGTTTTGGTATTCAAAATCAGTTTCTCTATAGGGCTCTCTGAATAAAACTGCCAATAACAACTGCTTTCAACTCATGCACAAAGACAATGGACGATCACTGCAGAGTCTTAGCAGAGCACCCTGTCATCAGGGATCTGAAATATCGGCTTTGAAAGAGTGAAAAGTGCATGGCGTGACTTCTGTTCGTGTTCTACGTCAAAACAAGCACAGAATTATAATGCGACAAATTCTCTGACTTACAGATGCCGTCTACATTCAGGGGGACTTTTGCCTTCTCCACAGCTTGTTTTTCTTAAACTAACATTTATTTTTAATATGTAGCTATTCACTTGATTATCATGACTTTTATGTAGTCTAATGCTCTTATACTACGCTCGCAAGGGATGCCTGATTGTTATGTTAAGATTTGAGTCGTAAATTTTATACATAAATTTCGCATTAATGAGAGACATACGAATAAATGTTAATATTATAGGTAATCATTTTGATACGAACACCAGGTTGTGAAGTTGCGGTACATTGGATTGATTTTAAAAGACTTTTGTGTTGCTGTATTTCGATGCTTAAAGTTGCCTGGTCAGCTTCGTCAATCTGTTTAACGGCGAAATTAATGATTGAAATTGAGTAATTTAAACTAGGAAATTCATATTTTTGTAACAACCACTGTCGTACGTTACTGAAACTCGAATAAATTCTGCCTTCCATGCCTGCTAAATAGAACAAAGTAAGAAGCGCTGATTGCATGAAACAATAAAATCAATTTTATACGTGTTCTCAATTCCAGGTACGATGAATTTTAAGATACGAGTACAAGTCCTGGAGGGAGGAATGAGAAAATCTTCCCTGGTTTTGAAACTGAAATCTTCAAATGTTTTACGTTTGAAAATATTTGTTGAAAACTAGAAGCCATTGAAATTTTGACCAGCAATAGTCTCATGTTTTGCCATGGAATAGCTCACTGATTTTACCTCATTAGTCACCTTGCCGTTTGGGTGTGAATAAACTTCAAGTTTTTAGCAACCTAGAATTGTACAATGGAAGAAATAAATAGAGTCGCCATATTTGAAGTATTTAGCCTTTAAGGAAACTTGAGCTTTAAAGAATTTCTCACCATAGCCTGATGCTTGGCTATTTGAGTTATTTTTGTTGGGTGATGATATTGCTAACTAAAAATTGTTTCTAGCTTTGAAGATTCTGGCATCGAGGGAAAATGATTTTATTTCATAGTTTGTAGCGTCTAGTGTTCTATGAGATAAAATGTTTATATCTCTATTGCTTAGCTCTTGGGCTTCTCTTGCATATCAAACGTCGATACACTATTTCTATAATTTAACAATATTACAGCATACAGGTACTAACTAGTTAAAGTTAACCTGAAGAATTACATTTTTTATGTATGGAAGCTTCGTAAATATTTTTTACATGTTTCTTGAAAAGAAAGTTGGTTGTCAATATCATAATGAGTCACTGCCTCCTTTAATTAAGATCTCTTCTCTAGTAAAATGAACTGGGTTTTTTCATTTCTACAGCCACTACTTTTATTATTTTGCTACTACTCTTTATTATTTAAGTTCACACTTTTTTAATGCCTTTTGTGTCTTTATTATAACGAATTCCAATTTAGAGCATAATATTCAACCACGCTAATAGACAATATTTTGAATGCGTTCATGATGCAACATTTTTTAATATGTATTTATCATCTGTGTGTTCAATATTATGTATCTAAGCACTTAAATTTTCTAATTATAAATAGGACTTTTGAAAACCTACCAATCGAATTTTATTTGCAACCACTCATAATTGTTATCGTGGAACATCAGTTCATGTGGTTTCGACTTCATAAACGTTTTTCAGTTAAAACATGTCGTATACCGGTGCATTAATCCTAGAAAGACAGTCTTACATCACGCTTCTCTTCTCCACAACACCTCAAAATAGACTCGTCTTACTTTGTATTGATGTGTACTTTTTCACATTTTTAACACTGACAAAATCTTATTTTAGCATCAGTACCACCTAAAATAAGAAAACTCGATTTGAGTAAAAAAACTTGCACCTTTTTTGTAACAAAGAAGTGATCCATATTCCACTATTTATTCGAATATAATCATTCTCAATTCACTATATACAGACTACTACATCTTTTCTCTCTCATTTTCTTTAATGTGGGCTGCAGTAGGAAGTCCCCTTCTAGGTTTCGGTTCGGGGTTTCCCTAAATTAATCCCTGGAGAAGGCTATCATTCTTCGTTGACGTTGCGTATTCAGAGTTTCTTCATTCAAAATATTCAAACAAGCTTCCTGCGGTCATCTTTGTTCTCTGTCGGATCCTCAAAAGCGTTCTTTCAGCTCTGTGTTTCGTGGAAAACTAAGAAATATTCGTATCACTTTTTACCACAAGCTCTCAGAGCCACTCCCACAAGTATAGAGTTAACTGCAAGAAGAAGTGTCAGCTCTAGTATTATCATAGTTAAGAGTACTGTATTTTTTTCTGGCTTACTTATGAGAAAATTATGCTTGTGCCCAGTGAGTGGCAGTGAAATCAGTCTCTTCAATTTTCCATAAAATTCAATTGTCAGATATTTACTGTCGTTCAGATGAATTGATTTATTGTTTTACTTTTTTGAAGTCAATAAAATGAGATTTTTTCCTTGAAGAAGATCAGTGTTACCGAAAGCTTCGTGCATGGCATCAAACCGCTAGATTAACTCAAAAAATGATTACAAAGCCACTTTTTTCTAACTATCCACACGAAATGTGGATAATTGAAGACCATATTACTTCGCTCCCTTGAAAAGAGATTTTACCATATCACTCAATTTCTAGTCTCGCTCAAAGAGTTTAGGAAAAAAATTCTACCTGGTAGCACAACATTGATATTTTTAAACTTTTGAACAAAAAAAAGTATATGAGGTCTCGTGGCAGCATGCTGGTCGTGAGCATTTCCCTCTTTTATTTGAGAATGCGTATCTCATTTGCATCTTCTCTGGACCACATCGACCCAGCGTAATATGAGACTGCGTGCATTACAGTCCGTAACTCCAGAAGAACTCATTCTGACCGCACTGGCCAAATTTACGACCGCGAGTATTGAGCTGCCTTCACAGACTTCATTTATCATGGGAGGATAAATAACATGCAGGATGTTCTTTGGAACTTGTTTCTAACGTCAGCATACTATTAGACTACTATGGTACTTGCATCACGACCCAGTGAAATTTTGAGAACTAATTTGACCTAATTTTTAACGAGGGAAAATAAATACATATGTGTTGTTGCTATAGCGTACGTATCTTAATCTATCAATGAAATTTAGATCAAGGAATATATTTGAATGATTTAAGCAAAAATTATTGCATAGAAACCTTTCATTCTCTTCATTCACACGAACATGAGTATTTTAAAGCTATAACTAATTTGGCATATCTTTTCCCTCACACGTATACAAATTTTAATAAAAGTCATAAATTAATTAGCCCAGTCGCCTTCCTATATAAAATGCTTGAAAGTTTAAACCGATTTTTTATGAAGGAATTTTTCACACTTTATTTGTGAAATTCATGAATTTTCAACAGAACTGGGAAAATTTACATGACCTCCCTAATGGAACTCATGAGTTCTGTTGGTAGTGAAGTGCAGTAGACTGTTTTGAGTATTTGCAGAGGACGAATCTTCAAAACAAATTATTAATCACACTTCAAAAGATTTGGTCCTACCAACGATCAAGTATTTAATTGCACAGCAGCATCGAGTGGATGATTTTTGAGTGCTCCATATTCGCTGGACGTTGATGTAGAATTTTAGGGCCTTCGCTCATATTTCAAGTGCTAAAGTTGGAGAGACAATGACTTTAAACGAGTCTTTCATTTGCAAGCTTCTGATCTGGATCGGTAATTATGATCGTGTGTTTTACCATTGACATAAAAAGGAATAACTGCTAAGGTATAAGGCAGGAGCAAGTGAATGTTGACTTGTGCCCGTCATATATATATATCATAAGTGATCAATGAATAATTCAGCAAAGAACGTGTAGTTAACTGAGACTTGTAATCAACTTTCTAGGACATATTAAGCACTAGTAAGGATTTATTTTGAAGCTGCCAGAAAAAGTTTCTTTAGATTTTAGGAGAAAACTTAATGAAATGTTCATGCATCGTTCATTATCAAAATGAAAAGCTTTCGCAATCTCAGCAAGTTAATAAAAAACTTTGAACAGCTCGAGACGTTCACGAAACTTAACGAAGAAGAATTTCGTCGAAGTTGACAAGAGTCCATGAAGCTCTCCAGCCTCTGCCTGTTTATTTTCGTTGATTTTAAAAGAGGCTTAAAATTTCAAAATTAAATAAAAGAACCAACAAAAACTGTATTTTTGCTCATATTGTTGAATTTTGAACTCACGCATAAAAACTTTCTCCACACTATTAGTTTACTGTTTCTCTAACACTTTGTAAGGAACCGTGAGATAAAATAATGTTAGGATTTCACTACATTGTTTTCGAAAACACAAATGACAGATTTAAAATGATTGACAAAGTTAAAAAGAAAAAAAGGCTATAGAAATTTAATTTTAAAAATGTTGCCTGATAAAAGACGTATAAAATACGCAATAATAGTTGCATTAATTTCGTAAACACCAAACTCGCAAGTCATCTGATACTAGTAATTATGAATTGTTACAATAATCATCTCTATGAAAAATAATTTATGATAATTCATTATGTTCAAAAAATAACCCTACTGTGCAATTTAAGTGTTTGTCATCTCTCATGAAACACACGATTAAGTTTTCTCCAGACTAATCCTTTTAATTTCATTTGGTTTCTTAATGAATGCTGGTTCTCGGTCGAGAACCAAGGATTTGATTTAAAACTAAAAATTAACTCAATTTTTAAAAGAAACATCGGTGTTCATTGTTGAGAGTTGAGTGCTTCACTATTACTGATCTGTATGTACTATAAAAGTACCAATGAATATAACACAATGACTTATTTTGTAATGGATATTCTCGTATTAATTTCATGGAAGTGTCGGCGCTAGTGCAGTTGGGATCTACACTGCCAGTGTAGCCTCTGCTTGTTCATTCGTTTTCGATAAGATGTGCGCTTCAAATTTTTAGATTTCAGCCTGATTTCATTGTTATTTCAGTACTGTTACTTCTTTGAAATGTCACAGGAGTAGTGTATATTTTACATAAAGCTAAATATTTTTCATTCTATTTGTAGAATTGGATGCAACGCTGTACTAAAAATCATTATACTGTGCGTGAATCCGTTATAAAATTATTTTAAAAACTGCTAATATCCATGTTATGTACCTAGTCTTGACTGGAATTTGAGCTAACTCTTTTAGAGGAACCTTTCGTGATATTTCAATTTTTGTTTGTGGTTTAATCACGTAATAAGTTCAAATTCTTCATTATTTTCATGGAAATCAAACTTTTCACTGTATTGGCTGTAAGTAACAAGGAACCTACTGGTTTCAAAAGCTTATATGGGTGCTTATTTTTTGAAACTTATTGAAAACTGCCATGACGAATAAGATTCAACTCCCTGATGCTTGTGTTTGTCGGGACTTAAATTATGATCTGGTATAGGTAATCAATAAACCTGAAATGAATATTTTTATCTTCATTTACTTAACAGCTTATCTCCAATATTGTATTTTAATATTCTGATTCTATATCAATGAAATTAGTTCAAAATTGCTGGCTTCAACATTGTCAAGTTTGGCGTAAGTGAAAAAATTCTCTATAATTTGTTTAAACTAAAGCTGTTATCCAGACAATCCCTTAAAATGGGCAACGTGTAAAAACAAATAAGGCGACACAAACAGCAAGTGAGCAAACTAAAATGAAAGGCATAATACTCGAGATTCGTTGTGTCCATGCCACCCATTTATCAGACGTTGGTTTTACTCTGAATTTCCTAGTGCTTTTAAATTGGCCAGACCTCTCAAATAATTAGAATCCTGTTATTGTGAAATGCAAGTCAGAAAAGTTTTGCGTCAAACATCAATTTATTTTTTATTTTCACCAAATCAAGACATTTCACTCAATGATTCTTTTATCAACTGCACGAAGTAAAAATATACGCAGTGATATATGTATTGATGCTTAACATGTTAAGAAACTTGAATATCTATCGTTCCGTTTGTTATTTTTGTACACTTTTTCTTGCTCTGAGCTATTTTCAGCAAGATCTGGGAAAGGATTAGAGTCCTTGTTAATGTTATAAGCTTTTTTGAACGTACCCGTACAGTGTGTTGTACGTACCCCGTACAGTTTATTCAATCGATGATATAAATGTATTTCGCTAAAGCTGGGAAATTTACCATTATTTCTTCTTATGACTGCTTTAATTGGGAAATTAATATCTTCCCTTCCTACTTATAAATTTGCTCATCAGTGACAATTTTTTTCGGTTTAATTTAGGTAGGAAATTGTAGCCCCAATACGTATATTTCTGAATTTATATTTTCCTACCAATCCCAAATCTCCTTCACTTTCCTTGGTCCGAGAGACCAAATTTCCCATCGGCATGCAGTCTAATACTGACAGAGGGAGCCACTCAAGCAAGTTTTGCGTTTGCTCCGTAAATATGAAATTCTGCTGAATTTTTTTAATACTGTGGAACGCTGCATCTGGTGGTATCCAATTACTGATGAAAACAAACTGGGGTTAATTGAATGCAAACTCATCACGTAATGAAGACCTCCATGAGAAGATAAAATACGTGAGAACACGGCAGAGTTTAGGACCAAAAATTAGTTTTTGAAACCAGCTTAATTTGGCAGTCACAATATAGTCTAGCGCAGCATCTATGGAACTTTGACTTTTTAAACAGCGTTCCAGCAGGCCCACATTGTGCCATTGATTGGATGTCAGGATTTTGGTGGTCGAAAATGAACGAACGAATTTGAAATATCCATAATCGTTGCATGCGAATATGGACGCTGTATTGAACTTGTTAATGTATAAAGCTTTTAGGACGAATTTTCTTATTCTTGGCATTCCTGTGGTGTAGGAACTAAAAATGCATTGTCTTATCTTATGAAACGGAATTTGTAGCTACCATGCGATGGGCACGACGTTCCGAATAATGTAAACACCAGTCTGGTTATTATGGTGCTTGGGTGCCAGAAGTAGTCTCAAGCAAGTAGTCTTGTGTTTAATTGTAATTGCTAGTGCTGTAAGCTTTTTCATAACAGATGATTTTCACTGAGAAGTAATTCAGTCATTCAAGAAAAAAAGTAATGCAGACATTCAATTTGTAGAGGTAATTAACGAACGTTGTGATCTTGATGAAGTGAGTACAGCAAATGAGAGTATTATTTTGTAATGGTTCAGTGTTGGCGCCTGCCATTTAGTTCTACATCATTTTAATTTCAATTTAAAATATGTGAAGTTCATGCTAAAATAAGTAATTTGAATTTGAGAACTAGAATTAACTATGGGAATTTTTAGAATATTAAGTTTTCTTGCAATATATCAAGAATAAAGAAAATTTGTTTTAATAAAATTCCTACCATAAGATAATCCTATTTCAAGGAATGATAATGGAGCTTTGTGAATAACACAAAGAATAACACAAGTTGCAGAAATATATGAAACCCGTAGGTATATTAGATACACAACTTATATTAGCAGTACCTAAAATCAGGACTGTTTATTGAAGTACAGTTGTTGTTATAAAGTTAAATTTTCAATTAAAACTCCATTGAGCTTAGTTCATTTGAAATTGAATTTGACTTATTTTAAATTGAACTGGGCTCATCTTAGAATAAACTTCAATCATTCCAAACTGGCTATGATTAGTTTTAAATTGAAGTTGGCTAACTTAAATTGGCGAAGAATAATCTAAAATTGAACTTGGCTTTTTTAAAATTTACCATGACTTATTTGAAATTGAATTTTGTTAATTCTAAATTCAATTAGGACGAATGAATGGTAAAGTAGTTCATAAGAGTCACGGATAGAGATCAATCTAATGCCAAAGTACGTAAAATTAATATTGGTAGTCAACTAGCATCTCGTCAGTGAATAAACCTGAAATGTGCATGCGTGTTTCGATGATATAATGATCACGAACGGTATCTACCAAAACTTATTCGAACTACATGGATTATTAATGGCGATAAACTGGCTAACAAATATATAGCCCCAAGTCTGTATAGGCACTTGCGGTCACGAATAAAAATTGTGTTATATTTTATTTATGATATTAAATATGATCCCAATCAGTTTTCTAGTCATCATTCCTTCATGATATCCAACAAATTTCCATAAGTAAATGCTGTGTACAATAAACAGACATTACATATCCTGTATGTTTTCTCTTTGCAGTTGACAGGAAAAAGAAATTGACGCAAATAATAGTTGGATTTTTTACATTTAAGTGAGCTTACGTGCTCCTCAGTCTAGATTATCTCTACGAATGAATGCTCGAGTTCAATTTGGTTAGAGTCAACGATTTACTATTTTAGTTGTTATTTTTTGTTGAAGCATTACCTTCGCTACAGTAATTTTATACCACGAATGCAATACTTCAATACGTAACGTACAGTTCAGCTAAAAAACAAACATTGGTTCTTTCCAATACAGTGAGCGCATTATCTTATCCTCTAATGAAAGAAATAGCGTAAATACACTTGATTTTCTTCCATCAATTATTTAATACTATGCAAATCCAAATAATGAGAATTTTTTATGCTTGAAGCATGTTCGGTAAATTCAACCACAGGGTTGCGGTATCGGCTTTTCTTTGAGCACTTAAGAAAAACTATAAGTAGTATGAAAACTGGAAGATTACTAAAATATCTTTCATCTAATAAAGAATAACAGACGGTAGTTTAGACGAATGTTAAACTTCTCAAAACATATTATCTTCTGTTGTTTTCTGACTGTTTTATTTGCTCCTTCTGTCAAACGCATGCACGAAAACAATACGAAACGGCTAAAATTCGATGTAAATAACAGTCTAAATAAGCAGACTCTGCCTGCAGTCAACGCTGCTGACTCTGCAGCCGCTGTAGGAGCACTTCTGTGGCGCTCTGAAGTCTTCAAGAGGTCCTAAAGAGAAAAACTCCATCGATCTCTATCCCTTGTGTTTGACGTAAAGCAGTGACAGAAAACTGAAAATTTTACATTGATGTTAGAAAAAGGTTTCCTGCAAAATGCTTCGTTACTAAGTGCATCCGTAAGGCTCATTTTGCAAGGCTTTGGCATGTAGTGTGAATTATAACTCACCGTTGACTTATTATTATCTGATAATGTTGAGTTCTCTTGCTATCGCATTTATTTTATGCAGTTTTATTTATATTATTTAGTTTTAGTTTTATATTATTTTATTTTCTTTATGCAGTTTTTCTGTTGAATACTTTCCTAACACAACGATCACACGTGGTTAACTCCTAATAGAAAGTAATTAACACGTTAATTTTATGACCAAGTATATATGAACATTTATACATTATAAATTGACAACAAATTCATGATACTCAATATTTTCATTGGTTTTATTCTAAATTAACAAAATAAGAAAGGTTATTCTGGGAATCCCATTTTCAGGAAATTGCTCCTTCATCAGCAAATATAGATTGGTGCAATAAAGGGCGAAAATATTTGATGAAAATTAGTATTAACAATATACATAGAATTTGAGTTAACAAATTCCCTCCAAGCTGCTCCAATTCCCTAGATATATTTTGAACAGTCGGGTCGCAGCAGATTGGCTGACTCCATTTCCATAATAAATGCAAATGCAGAGGAGTTCAGCCAATTTCCAGAACGTGTTATCAATTTTACCAATTCAGAATAATTTTTTTGCAAATTACGCTTAGCCATATTAGATAGGAGTCACTGCGCTTGCAAGAAATAAATATTTGAGGAAAGTAAATACTTCCTTTGATGTTCACTGAAACTTACAAACTGAATTAGCTGAACTGACGTTATCCTTTTAGAATGTTAGCCTCTTTCAACTATGGTATGAAATTCTGTAACAGTTAAATTCAAAAAGTTTTTCATTTACGTGCTTATTTTCTACTAATACTATCATAGTATACCCTGTGGATCGATATGGGTGAAACAAGCGCTATGATGGTGGTATAGGCTCAATAATTCAAAATTCCGAAGTTAAGAATAGCTGATTCGAAATTTCATTCCATCTGCCGCTTTGAAGAACCGTATGGTTTCAAACAGAAGAGCAGCCCAAGACGCGTTAAGTAAATGTTTACTCGAGACCTGACTTTCGATCACGTTCCTAGTCTCATCGAGAGACGACCCCTATTCTGCGAGAAAGGTTTCTCTAGGACATCCGTTATTGTCTTTTGTTTCACTAACTTCGACATCCCCGTCTCTACCTCGCGAGTTTGGCATTGTTGAACTCCCCGATCATTTGTATAAAATGATCGGTCGAAGAATTCTCCGCTCTTTTACTTTATTGAAAAATCTTGGCAGTTAGAGACGGACGTTCCGACGGAATGAAACAAGTTTACCGATTCGTGCTATTCCGCTTCCCAAACTTAGGATGGAAAATCTAGTAAATAGTTTCCGAGTCACTAATTCATATTTATTCTCACGGCAATTTTGAAAAAGGAATGAAAGATTTTGTCACACAATTTCAGCCGATTCTGAAGGATTTTTACTGAGAAATATGCTTAAATCAATCTTCATGTTTATTATAGAATCAAGAACACCGAAGGTCAAATAATTTTTCCACAAGCCCTGTCAATTTTACTGATCATACCATTTGTTATTAAAGTTACTCCATTGAACAAAATGATCGAGGCATTTAGTATTTTGATAAATGTCGTTTCAGAAGACCAGGCTTGCGAAGCAGAAACTAAAAGTTCTTTGTTGTTAATGTTAATGACAATTATTATGATTTGTTATTATTATTATACTCACTGTTTTTAGATGTTAATACTTTGTATGAATGTTCTCTTTTATTTAATCGAATTTGAACTCGTAAGGAAGGTCTATGCATGGATGTACATCGACTGTCACAGGATGTCGGCTCCAAGTCGTATTTCTGGGCGTCAAAGTGGAAGATCCTATGATTTTTATGTGATTTTGTGTTGTTCAAATGCCATGAAAGTTAATTGACGCTTGGTAGAGCAATATTTGGTAATCATTAATCACGCAATCAGCCTAAGTAGAAATGACGCTTCTTATAAAATGAATACCGTCCTAATTACAAATGAATTTACATGTTCTTCTTAACTCCTGGGACTTGTATATGATTGCGTTGCATGTGCGTGATTGAAATGTCTGTGCGTGGTTAAGGGCCGTGTGCGTGACTGAAATATCTGTGTGATTGAGATTCTTGTGCATGATTGGTGTCTTTACTTTACACAGCATGGTACTAGGGTAGCAACTCAAGAATGGGCTGAACGGCTCGTTTCTGTTGCCTTATTTTATTTTATTTTATTCCAGATAACTAAACAAATCATTTACTGCCTCGAAGAGTTTTTCAGGAACCTGACCTTTGAATAGCTGCGAAAACTACCATGAACACTTTCTGATCAATGTCTCTAGCAGCCAGCTGGTTCAAGTCCTATAATTCACCAGCAGCCATCTAAAAGCACGAGGTCAAGATGTGCTACGTCGATATTACAGCTCTAAATCATTCTGGGTGATTTCTGAACTTTAAGAAGATTCTTGGCCTGAAGCAAATATCAGTATAGATGAATTCTGGGCATTTTAGGTTTTAG
This sequence comes from Trinorchestia longiramus, assembly GCA_006783055.1. Lineage (NCBI taxonomy): Eukaryota > Metazoa > Arthropoda > Malacostraca > Amphipoda > Talitridae > Trinorchestia > Trinorchestia longiramus. Next base: position 470,724 of record VCRD01000278.1, read on the forward strand.
GCTCCCAGTTTGTTTAAAATTCGTCTCTTTATAAATCATCAGGGCTTCCGTGATTGTCAGTATTTGGATTATTTTTACGATCTCATCACACAAGTGTTCATACGCGTATTTTTTGACACTGTTCAAGGACTTCAACGGACTCTCATACTCAGCTTATGCAATCTAAATTCACATCTCTTCTATATTTGGACAGAATTCAAAAAGATTTTTGCTGTAAAGTCATTTACTTTATCCTGACTGCCAGCTGTTCTTTGTAATTCAATGCAAGGAAATACTTTTTTCGAGCATCGTAACTCAAAAACCATATTGACCACAAATAACACATACAATAGAGATGAATTAAAGCCATCGTCAAATTTCTATTACAGTGAACTTTTACAAATTTGAGTGGCAAAGCATCGTTACATGCAAGTACTTCATTAAAAATTACTTCATTAAAAATGACATTAAAATTTAATCTCGTGCTCGAGGTAAATTATTCAAAAATAAAAGCTATGCGAGACACACAGAACAACTAATGAAAATTCACATCGTTTAAATTATGATTCATAATAGGCGTTCTATTCATCAGACAACGATGTCTAATATCTGTGGATGAACATTCAAAAATATCTCATGCAAATGATGTTTCTTTAAAATTGTGTTGATGTAACCCCAAATATATAGAATCCTAGTTTCTCAACGAGTACACTCTGATTTGAGTTTTTTATCTTCCAGCGTCTAGAAAGTCTGCAAATTTTTAATAAACACAAACAAACAATAACAATAATAACAATATTCCTAGAGAGTAAGGAGAGACCAATCAAGGCAGACGCCATACTATATGAGGAAAGGGAAAAGATGAGCAATATAATACGCAATAATTCAGGAAAGCTTCTGTAAGAAAGGGTGCTTCCTCGACAAATTTTAATTTTAAAACACGAGCTCTCAGGCTGCTTCAATGACCGGCCTCTGAGGAAGGTTTTATAGTCACGCGAGCTGTTCAGAAACGGTGTATAGAACAGTGGAACTGCAATGACTGCCCAATTGCAAATACTGTTCCTTAGAAAGTTACCTAAAGCCTTTATTTAAAGTGTCATCACATGGTGATTACTATCCAAGTATTGGGATGCAGTTACTAAAAGTATGGACTCCCTTAGAGCCGTACAAACAGTTGTCAAGTTTGATGACTTTTACATACATAGATGCTCTTCAAACAGATTTCGAGGGGAATGACCCCATGATGTTGTTCAAGCAGTCATAAAGGAATCCTTCCTCTAAATTCGACCTTAGATCTCGTGTTCAAACTTTTTCAAAAAATAAAGAAAAACATTGCCACCGACTGTTTTAAAGGGAGATATACAGTATGTATAGATAATCCACAGTAACGATAGAGAGAGAAGTAATTTGTAAGTTTTCGTTATCATTATGTGAAACCTGATTTTCATTGAAACGACAGGAACTCTGTAGGGAAGGTGCTTATGTGCTGAAGTTTTCGGTAAATTTGCAAAAAATTAGACAATTAACAACTCATTATTGAATACCTTTTTCAGCAAATTTTGTTAGTGAATGAGCAGCCTCTAAAGAAAAAGAATAACAATTTAGCTTCCTTATTATAGCAAAAGAATATTCAACTGAAGAGAGAAAAAGAATTATCTGAAAAATGCATTAGCACCTGTGTTTTCTTTCTAAATCAGAGTATGTAGACCAACTGACTGCACTAAACACAAATACGTGCTGTATCTCTCTGGCTTAATATGGTTTTCTTCATGCATAATTAAATGTTATGTAAATAGTAAGATGGTCAGCGTTTTTATCGGGTCTCTACTAAATGTCCTGACACCACCCGACTGGAAACAACTACGAATAATACCTTCTGTTACTGTTCTATCCGAATATTATTACATACATGTATTGTTATTATGTACATGAAGCAGGGTTTTGCCTGCGTGACACCAGGTTTGTGCCTTGGAAATTTTATATTCGAGGGATTAGCTCTACGCTATTTCGTAAGAATGTTGCTGAAATAAATCGTAGGAAGGATACGACGAACTGCTTCTATTAGGCTGGACAAGGCAATTTGCCCCTGAGGAGGTGATGAACCAACCCTTGGGGGACTTCGATCCCAAATTAGGTTCGACAAATAGGAAAATGGGTCAGTTGAGGCCTAGGTTTCGTAAAAATATTGTAGTTTAGACTGTGTGTTTTCAAGTATAGGGCAGTACGTTTGATTCATCGTAATTTGTAACACGAGGAACATAATATTACACTTGCAAGAGCCAAATCGTTCGCCCTCAGATAAATGAAGAATAGAACCGGAATCTCCACGTGAGATAATGTTTACTGAAATGAAGTGAAGTTTTGAAATTTATTCATACTCCAAAAATATTAATTTTCGTGCCATTAATAGAGATAAAAAATGGGTGCTTGCAGTTTTAATTGTTAAACGTAATTCCTGCAGCAAATGATTAACCGTAGGATGCTCATGTTTTCTGGATAGTATATTTTCTACCATATGCTACTTCGATGTATTATCATGTATCCTCTATTATCATGCTGTTTAATCTATCACCAATATTATCGGGACACTATTTTTTAACGTACCCAGATTATCGAGCTGTATAATCTTACTCCGATTATTGCAGCAGTTGATCGGTTATTGTGTTCCAAGATTATACACGATTGTTGATCTATGCAACAGAACTGCTACATTTATCAATGGCAATGCACCCTGATAATCAAAATACTCGATTGTTACTAGTTAAAATACTACATTGCGTTTTAAGTGACTTGTACAAATTCATATCATACTTTTTCCTAAAGAAGTTTTACAGGTAAATAAAATCAAGCGTGTGATCTAAAGCTGTGTGGTCATTTAATGTTGTACTGCAAGGCTTCTTGAAAATACTATATTGCATATTACTATGTTTCATTTTTCAAGAGTTAACAAAAATCCATCAGATGCATCATGAGGGTAAGCGTGACAAGGCTTTAGCTAATTTTAGTGAAATATAACCCTAGTCACACACCTCAGTTTCGCATAACAAAGGTTATGAAAAATGTTAAAAAAGCCTTAGTGGTTCGCTGAAAACAAAGCAACAGAAACTTATTTTGAACGTTTATTTTTATTTTTCATTCTCCGATTCGTGTGATTGTTCGTTCGGTCGTTCACAAAATACCCTTTACTTTCAAATTTCACCTTTGATAGGATTTTGAATTTCAATTTTCTGAAGTGATGGAGGGCGACAGAAATATTTTCTCTTCCCCCTACTCGGAAAATTCCTTCAAATTAAACATTGAGATATCGGGAAAAAAAATTTATGACCATTTTATGGGTTCTGCTACTATCAATAATGTGAAATAAAAGAGTTAGGAATCTTGATGGTATCAATGGTTTTCAATCCATCAAGTTTTTACGCCAATACTCATGGATGTAACAATTTCCTCATATGAGGAGATTTTTGATACTCTACATTCTACAATAATGTACATAAACAAGTGGACTGAAAAATTATCCGTTTAATATCCTCAATAAAAGCCCAATCAAGTATAAAAAATAGAATAGAAGAGAAGAAAAGCTTAATATAATAGTTTATTTGCCACAAATAGAGGACTCACATTTACCAACTCATTTCCCTAATACTTGAATAATTCATTTTCGTGTTTTCTAAACTGTTCTTCCACATTGAAAATTCTATTTTCTAGTTGATGAATTTAAAAGGAATAGGATTTAATCCCAGTCACCCGTTTATTGTTCCATAAATTTCGTTTTAGCTCTATACCTCCAAACATTTTTGTGCGTTGTTTTTGAAGGTAAATCCGGACAAGCGGCCGTTGACTCCTCTTCTGCATAGTCATTACTTATGGCATACAGTGAAGCGATGGCCTCTGCTCTCGTCTACAGGAAGAGCTCAAAGTATTATTTCAAGTGGCAAGTTACTTTACGAAAAATTCTAGGAAGCTCGTATATTTTTTCAATTTTCGTATTTAATAGTGTGGGACAACTTGAAAATGTGCTCTTCACTGCCTGAGCGCTTGTTCCTTTTCACTCGCCGAAGACATTTCAAATGCATTAAATCGTACAGTTTTGACACAGGATAGAATTTATGTATTCAAACTATTATTAAAAATAATACAACTCATAAATGATTAATATTAGGAACTTTCAAATTGGTAGCTATTTTTTGTTTTTGTTGCCATTTCAATTTATCAATATGGACTACAAAAAATGATGTCTCGTTGGATAACTTTCAGAGGCATTTTAGAATCTACGAGACTAGAACCAAAACTTACTAAAAAGAGCTTTCAACTGAAAAAAGGTAGAAAATGCACCCTTTCTCATTGTTATTTCAAGTATAGGAACTTTAATCATCTTTTGGGTTCAAAATATTCATTATTCCTAATCAAAGAGACTCATTAAACTACCCAATTTTTTTAAAGCTATTGCTATGGGAAAGGATAATGTAGTTATTACTCCATTGAAACATGGGTTTCTAACACTGTTACTTATTTGTTAGAATTCAATTGACCTTCATGCACTAGACAAAATTCCTGCATTCCACATGTCATGGTTGAATTACTTATTCTTGAAACTTGTGATACATGAGTGCACTTCAGGAAATGTTAATAATAATCATATATCTAACACCTTCAGCATCTGAAATCTATGCAGCTCTGCGACACACGCTAATATTTATGTTTTGATCACTAATGTAACTTTCCTATGTCTGAGAGGTAACCATCCATGCTTCGAAAAAAAAATTATCTCACTATTCCTGCATGGAATATTATTGGTTCACAAATGCAATGGGCAAAAATATATGGATTTTGTACATGAGCAATTTTGCGTTTGCTGATGGGAAAACATAAAATTCACAAAAACATGAAACTCATGAAGATGAGCTGCAGTGAGTCCATAACTTTTCCTGTAAACACCAGAAGTAAACTATTTACTCAATAAAATTTTGAATCAAGTAGTAAACAGTTTACGTAACTACAGTTTTGAATGTAATTTAAGCCTGTTTTTTGTGTTGGTTTGTATACATTTCATTTTGAAGCTACTTTACTGCCGAGTTTTAGTATAACTTGTGCTACACTGAAAAATGATGTATAGGTAGACGATTTGTAGATAAAGAGTTTGCTTGCGATATTGTGCAATTATCTCTCTGCATTATAAAGTGTATTATTGCAAGCAACATTCAAAAAAAGAAACTGTTGAGCACGCTTATTTTTAGCACCGCGAACGAATATTGATAATATTTCCGTAAACTTCTTATTTCACATCAGTTACATGGAGAAAAATTGGGTAAGATAACTCATGAACCTTGGATTTCATCCCGAATTGTACTGAAGTCTGCCATCAAATCTGTGACCCCCCGCAAAAATATTGCACGTATTTCAAGTGTACGATATCCCTACAGGGTCAACAGGAACATACCAAGTGAGATGGAGTATTAGACTTATGGGATAGGAAAATGATAAATAGAGACAGAAAATCAGATAAGCCGCTCAGGAAAATTAATGTTCCTTTTAAATATTTCGCACTCAAGAAATTACGCGGGTGGAAATGGGTTTTACATAACATTTAGTAGCAATAAAACATTCACTTCAAACATTCATTAGCAATTAAAATTTTAGCTTACTTTAGTTCGTATAACAAATATATAAAGATCCCAAGCAAATACATAAAGTTTGAGTTTGTCTCAATATCATTGCTCAATTTAGGATAGCCTCAAATCAGGTCGTCAAAATCTCTGCTGTATCTCGATATGGAAAAAAATTATGAACATCTACATTTTAGCATTCAGTTTGAGTATCCGTCGGTGTTCTGCCCTCCAATTCTTGCGAGCTGATTTTCGAATTCGTCTACCTCGCAAATTTTCAAGGAAAAAGAAGATGACCATAATATGAAAAAGTGTCATCTGTTGTTGGGCTAAAAGCGAGGGAGAGATAAATAACTTTTGCTGCAAATAATTTTACGTAGTACTGATCATATAGTTTATGGAGCGAAAAATGCCCCTATCACTCCATAGAAACTCTTCATTGTGAACCAATTACCATAAGTTGGTATAATTTCTTAAACATTTGCGCTTATACCATGTGGTTGCTTCAAAATATTCTTTCTCTTTCATTGCTATTCAAACGATGAAACAAATAATACCATTTCGGTTAAATTTCTGAAAAAAGCATTCACAAGATGAAGAAGTAAAAAACTTATGTCACAATTTATTCATACGCAATATATGTACAAACATTAATTTAATTATAATAAAATTTTATTGTCCCATTAAATTTACATTTTCCTTCTTTGGAGCTCTGAAAAATTCCAATTGTTGGCAAAATGGTTTCTACAATATTTTATCGTTGGTAGTTGTCCATCATAACAAAAGCCGTTGTCTCCTCAACTTTTACAAAATGTACACCCCTACTACGACAGTAAATCCTACATCTTACTGGATAGCTGGTATCAATCATGCACATGCTCGTTACTCAAGGGTTGGAGTACTTCACTGTTTTCTATTACGTGATTTTTCATCCAAATTTTGTTAAACAACGAACTTGCTGAGTTCATTTGCACAAAAACGGTCACTCTGATGCCCACTCAATATTCAGAAATTTATGCGACGGTCATATATTAGCATCATTTTTCGCTCAAGCACCCATAAATTTACGACGTGCCAGAAAATACTAATAAATTCGAAAGCTTTAAGCCCTTTGTTCACGAGAAGTCTTGCAATTTTACTCAAAAAAATGTGCAGGGTAACTGCACTTTTGAAATTGAGGTGTGAAAACAGCCTTCATAATTGGCTTCAACTTTGTTTCAAAATTTTTACCCAATTATTCAAATGAGTGGACTTATTTTTTCCCATCTGGCGGTCATAATTCTACAGACATAAATTCGTTTTTCTTGGCACGTTGTATTGAATGACCTTCCAGACCTCATGTTACCATCAAACATCAAGCATCCAAACTACGTTGCTTCCATTAGCTGATCGAACAAACCGTGCAATTGTGTATTGTAAGAACAGACAGAAAACAGGAGGTACACTTCTAATGCTAATCAATCAACGACATTTTGAAGCTTTGACCTACGCTATGCTTGGGAACATTGCAATAGAAATTTACAACACTCGTGAGGTGAACTCACATGTAAAAATAGTTTTTAAGGTTGAATGCAAATTTATCATTGCATATGACGGCCATAATTTCACACGAGTACTATAGATCTGAGAATCATACTCGTGCACCTGTTTCTATTTACAAGATTTTATTTGTTAGCGGGGGCTGAGAGCCCCTATTATAAGGCTGAAAGCCCCTTTGTTTTGTATCTAAACGATATGAAAATTTTAAAATATCGTAAACATATTCGAAAAAGGAAATCGCCTTATAAATGCTGGCTACACAACAAGGGAAAGGGAGTGAAATAAGAAAAGAAATGTAAAGTTGGTTTAAGTATATTACAAAGCTAAACACCCTGGTAAATTTTTAACAAATGTTGCTGACTTTGCTGTGAGGAGCCAAGATTTTCTGAGGAGCATCAGTTCCTCAAGGTACAGAGACTCAGCCAATTACTGTCCCCTCACATGGAGCTCAGGAATCCTAACGAGCCCACAAAGTGTGCTCAGTCCTAGAATTAAACAGGGGGACGATCGCCTGTTGCTCATCACAATGGGGAATCCCTGTTATGGCTATATTTCGGCAAATAATGTGCAACTAAATTCAAGTTGCTTGTCAGCCTCCGATGAGCACTCTGCTTTTGAAATCACATTCCTTGTTGTCTCTCATATCGCGTTTAGAGCACATTTTGCGTCTGTTTACAGCGGGTAATTCGTATCCAAAACAGAAATACAGACCAATTTCTTATGCATATGTTCCCCTGTAGACATTGTACAATTTTCATGTACGATTTTACTCCAGACCTTACCCAATTTTGAGCAGCTACCCACGAGGAGCAGTGATTTAGTAGGGAAAACCGTCGCAAAAGATGCGATGCCTAAGTGACTTCCATCTGGTCCACAGTGGCTCTGAAAGCCCAGTAATGATATTACGCAGTCATGTTCGGCGCGTTCTGGCCGTTGTTGATGTCTGGAGGTGCGCACGATTCCCCTACTATGGAGAATCCATTGAGGCAAATAGGCCATTTGCTGTAAATAGAATAACAAATGAGCAGAATATTCTCCTACCCAGTGTGAGATCGAGGCTTAGTTGCTTGAAAAAGAAACCTTTGTATTTTCAGAGTTATAGTTTAGTCCGAGACGTAGTCTCCTTTCTCATCGACTTAGAAATACAAGTTACCTTTGCTAAGTGAGCCAGCTGTGAGATTGAGTTACGCGCTAATATAAAAACGAATTGAATCTATATAGTTCAGTGGAATGGCTGGGTTCTACACACTTACAAATTTTTTATGTTTGTCTCTCAGAATGCTCGAGGACTATTTTAGTTGAATTTACGAAGAGGGCGGTGACATATGTAGAAGAGTAAACAATAACCGCTGCGTTAGTGCGCTTATTCAACTCAAGCGTGGTTCACACGTCCTCTAGAAAACGACAAGAAAAACAACTTTAAGTTTCATCAAAATAAATTAAGACTTCGCTTTTCTTTGGAACTTCAGAGGGCAGGGCATGAATGTACAAGTTACAGGTGCTTCATTTGCGGACGATCTTGTTGTAGACTCCATGATGCTCTTGTTAACTTTGTTGAACTGATGAAAACCGTCGCTGTAGAACGTTGACGAAGTGCATCAGTCTCTAGACTATACAGTGCTAGAATATGCATGCACAACGTGAATTTAAGTTCAGTGGTCTCCCATTCGCTTAGTTGCATGTATGAACAGTCCCAATATTTTATGAGGACAGAGGTAGACATGTACTATACGGCTGTATTGTTTTTCAATTCTACCATGTTGTAAGTAAAGGCATTTCTACAATATCATTACCATCTGGAATATGTACAATATACCCATATCATCTTTGTGACAACACTATTGCAGTAAACTATAAATGATAAGAAATGAATTTTCACCCGGAAAATATATCTCTTGTAAAGTATAAGATGGCAAATTGATATTCTCTCCACACACCAGTAGAATTCTGTACGTTGCATGGACTTAACTGCACTTCTATTCTTTTCTTTTATTAAATTTCTTATTGTCGCTTCGTAAATTTCCAGGTACTTAATGATAAGAACTGATTAAAGAATAAACTGGACTATCAAAGAGCTCATAAGCTGATTTCTACAAGCTCATGTATTTTCAAAATTATACATGGATCTAGTCACTATAATATTTAGGAAACAGTGCGCGTAAAATCTGAAAAGAGCATCTTAAGTTAACAGAGAAGTTATGAATAAAACATTCTGACAACTTAGAACCCCATGAGCATATGAATTAATTCATTTTAAGAGTGAGAATTAATTAATTGTTCAATGTCTGCGATGTTACGTAATAAAGAGTATAAGAAGATTTTCACCATTGACGTTGAAATGCTCGTGCACAGCTACGTTATGAACTATTGTAGATCACGAATTGAAGTATAAAGTTATCGAACTGTTGACTAGAACCTATTATCCTGTCCTGATTCAACACATGTTTCAATAATGATCGACCAAACTAAAAAATAAAATAGTTTTTCAAGCGAATAATGTTAAAGTCAAAACCTTAATTTTTCTACAATTGTGACCAAAGATTTTGCAACTTAGCATTAAAGACGCAGCAATTTTCATGGCATGAAATTATTCACAAGTATCAAGTAACTTGACTGTAGAAAGAAAGAAAGAAAGAAAGAAAGAAAGAAAGAAAGAAAGAAAGAAAGAAA